>NDFG01000025.1:203997-216487 GCA_002167245.1 Sporophila hypoxantha
TTATAATCGTATAATTTTCTCTTAATTTTATTTCCTTTTTGTGAGTGTTTGATCTTCCTGAAGCTTAGCCAATGTCCTTGCAGAGGTATAGACATATCCATGTTTTTTAAGCTCGCAAGATGTAGAAGACATTACTGCACGCTATAAAGGGATGGTACTTGCCCCGCATTGACCATGCAGTACCCCATAACTTTATCATCTTGTGCTCCCAATCAGATGTGTAATTACACTCTCACTCTACACACCAGGGTGTGGGAAGCCTCCTTAATTTCCGGTCAGGGGGCTAGCGTTGGTTTCCTCCCAAGTGCTGTGGTTATGCCTCCGCGTTTACCGATGTCTCGTGCCCTCCCTCCGCTGGTGCCACGTCGCTTCGCCTTGGCCTCCCCCATCCCCCTCCTGACCCCTCCCTCTGTCCCCGGCAGCCGTGGAGGAAGGAGGGGGAGATTTGGAATGGAGGACTGGGAATGGGGCAAATCCCACCCTGGGGTACTGGGAGGGATCACTGGAGGAGAGAGGGAGGGAAAGGAAATGGGGGGAGTCCCACCCTGAGGGGTCACTGGAGGAAAGAGGGAGGGAGGAACAGGGGGAGGGAGGAAAGGAYCAGGAATGGGGGACAGGGAATGGGGCAAATCCCACCTTGAGGGGTCACCAGGAGAGAGGGAGGGACGGGGTGAGAGAGGGAGGGAGCAGAAATGGGGGCGATTCACTCCCACCCCGGGGCACAAGGAGGGAGAGATGGGGTGAGGGAGGGAGAGAGGGAGCAGGAGAGGCACAGGGAATGGGGGGAGTCCCACCTTGAGGGGTCACCAGGAGAGAGGAAGGGAGAGATTTGGAATGGGGGACTGGGAATGGGGCAAATCCCAGTCCGGGGTACCGGGAGGGGTCACTGGAGGAGGGAGGGAGGGAGAGAGCAGAAATGGGGGGATTCAGTCCCACCCTGAGGAGTCATTGGAGGAGAGAGGGAGAGATTGGGAATGGGGAACTGGGAATGGGGCAAATCTCACCCTGGGGTACTGGGAGAAAGGGAGGGAGCAGAAATGGGGGGATTCACTCCCACCCTGGGGCACAAGGAGGGAGGAAGGGAGGGAGGGAGCAGCAGGGGCACTGGGAATGGGGGGAGTCCCACCTTGAGGGGTCACCAGGAGAGAGGGAGGGAGAGATTTGGAATGGGGGACTGGGAATGGCAAATGCTCACCCTGGGACTGGGGAGGGGTCTGGAGGAGGGGAGGCATGGGGTGAGAGAGGGGAGAGAAAAGAAATGGGGGGGATTCACTCACCACCCTGAGGGGTAACTGGAGGAGGGAGGGATGAGATGGGGAAACGGGGCAAATCCCACCCTGGGGTATCGGGAGGGGTCACTGGAGGAGGGAGGGAGGAGGGATTGGGAGAGATAGAGACAGGAATGGAGGAACTGGGGCACCAAGGAGGGGTCACCTGAAGGAGGGAGGGACAGGGGAGAGGGAGGGTCTGGGGAGTGACCCCGGTGCTGATGGGGAGAAGGGTCCACAAGCAGCCTGGGGAACCCGGGAGGGGTCACGGAGAGGAGGGAGAGATTGGGCAACGGGGCCAAAGCCCGCCTGGGGTACCAGAGGGGTCACCACACACCAGGAGAGAGCGGAGGGCAGGGAATGGGAGGATCAGTGCCACAATGCAGGGTTCACTGGAGAGGGGAGGGACGGGGGTGAGGGACGGAAGGGCAGCAGGAATGGAGACTCGAACCCCAGGGGCTACGAAGGGGGAGGGACGGAGCCCGGTGCTGATGGGGAGAGGGTCCACAGACAGGCAAGCCTCGGGTACCGGGAGGGGTCACCAGGAAGGGGAGGCAAAGGGAATGGGGGGAACTCAAGCCCAGCGCACAAGGAAGGAGTGAACCCCGGTGCTACGTGGGGAAGGGCTCTACACACCCAGCCGGGGCACCGGGCAACGAGGGAAGCACCCGGAGCGATGGCAAGACCGGAGGAAGGAGGAGGAGGGGGATGAAGGAAGAACCGCGGAGAAGACCCACCGGGACGAGGGTAGAGGGGATTCAACCAGCCCGGGCACCGAGAGAGGCGCCCCGCGAGACACGGAACAAAGGGAGGGAGGGACGGGAAGCGCCCGCCGGTACGGTGGAAGGGCAAGAAGGGAGAACGGGAGCGATACCGGGCGCGGAGCCGGTACCAGGAGCAGCACGGCCGGGGAATGCCGCACCGCAGCGCCCGGTGCCCGCAGCACCGCGCCGAACCGCGGGGAACCGCCGGCGCGTCCCCGCGCGGCCGTGACAGCCCCGCGAGCGCCCCGGGCCGGGCTACGGAGCGCACCGGGAGGGCGGGCGGCGGCGGGGCCGGCCCCTCCCCGGGCCGGCCCGGCACTCACCGGCCTCGCGGCCTCCGCGGGGCTCCGGCGCCACCAACGCGCGCCGGTGCCGGCGGCGGGCGGCCCCGCTCGGTGCCCTTCCCGGGGGCCCGGAAAGAGCCAGAGAGCGTGGCACGGAAATGCGTCACGCCGTGATTGTCAATCGGCGGAGACGCCGTCGCGCCGTTACCGCGTGGTTGATCCCGGAAGCTCCGTGTGCGAAGCCGGCCCAGCTCCACGGGCGCCCGTTACCGGGCGCTCCTCCACCGCTCCGTTACCGGAGGAATCGCCGCTCTGTCCGCTCCCGGAGAATTTCTCCCCGGTCCCACGCCGCTGCTCCGGTACTCGGAGGAATTCCCGGTCCATCAAAAGAGAAACCCCCCGGTTCTGCCCGTTCTCCTGTTCTTTGAAGACACCCCAAGCCCCCGTTACCGGGGATAACCCAGTTCCATCCCAGCCCCGTTACGGCAGGATCTCCACGCTGCTCCCCGGTTACCGGAGAAACCCCCTCCCCCCGCCGTTACCGACAGAACCCCACACCGTGTAAGAGCACAACAACTTTTATTCACGGCACGGCGGCCGCCGCAAAGCAAAGAACGGGCGTGGGCGGCGGGCCCCCCGCCGGCACCGGACAAGCACGGGCGGCACCTGGAGGGGGCACCGGGCCGGCACCGGGGCGTGTCCCCGCGCTGGCGCCGTTACTTGGACCTCTGCCTCATCTTCCTCCTCTTGCGCTTTCAGCTGGGGACAGAGCGGGGCCGGTGTCACCGCGGGGGGCACCGGGAGGGAACGGCGGGGCACCGGGAGGGATACCGGGGGCACCGGAGCGCCCTCCGGTGCGGCCGGGGCCGGCCCGGGGCTCTCACGTACCCTGCGATTCGCTTCTTGCGCCACTGCGGAACGAGAGAGAGGGGAGGGAGTGAAGAGAGGGATCCCAGTGCCCACAGTAAACCACGTATCCAACAGTGTAACCAAGTGCAAACCAGTATAACCAGTGGCCCACGCAGTGTAAACCAGTGTAAACCAAGTATCCACCAAAAAGGTTTTTTTTGTAACCAGTACCCACCAGTGGTAACGCAGTGCCACCAGTGCAAAACCAGTTGCCGGCCCAGGTGTAACCAGTATCCACCAGTAAACCAGTGCCACCGTGTCACCCGTGCTCCCAGTGCCCCCCAGTGTAACCAGTACCAACCAGTGCTTCCCAGTACCCACCAATGCACGTGTGCGCCAGTACCTACCAGTGTTAACTCAGTGCTCCCGAGTACACACCAGTGGCCACCTGTGACAAACTCAACTCCCAGTGCAACCAGTGCTTCCCAGTTCCCAACCAAGTGCCCCCCATAGGCTCCCAGTACCCCTCAGTTCTCCCCCAGTGCCTGCCAGTGATCCATCCAACCAGTCTCCAGTACCTCACCAGTGCCCCCAGTATCCACCTGTGCCCCACAGTGTCCACCAGTGTAACAGTACGACACCAGTGCAAACAGGTCTCCTCAGTACCCAACCAGTGCTCCCCAGTTGTAACAGTACCCCCACTATGCATCCAGTGCCCCAGGCTCCCAGTACCCACCAAGTACTCCCAGTGAAGCCCACTGCTTCCAGTGCCCCCCAGTACCACCAGTGCCTCCCAGTGTAACAGTACCCACCTCATGCACTCCAGTGCTCCCCCAGTACCCCGTGATAACCGTACCAACCAGTGTCCAGTGTCACATGCCACCAGTTGTAACCAGTACCCACCTATGCAATCCCAGTGCCCAGTACCCAACCAGTGCTCCCAAGTATCCCCGCAATACTCCAGTGCAACAATTGCTCCCAGTGCCCCCAGTACCACCAGTGCCCCCAGTACCCACCAGTGCCCACCCCAGATCCCCACACTGGTTTGTCTCTCCAGTTCCGTACTGGTTTACTTTTCCCAGCGCTCGCCAGTCCCACTGGTTTGGTCTCCCAGTGCTCCCAGTCCCACCTGCTTTTACTTTTCCCAGTGCTCCCCAGTCCCACTGGTTTTGGCTCTCCCAGTGCCCCCAGTCCACACTGGTTTACTTTTCCCAGTGCTCCCGTCCCACCAGCGTCCGCAGTCCTGCACTGTTTTATTTTCCCCTCTGTGGTCCCCCTCCACACCAGTTTTGGTTCTCCCAGTGCCCCAGTTTCTCTCTCCCAGTAACCCAGTCCCACAGGGGTTAATTGGTTGGTTCTCACCATCCCAGATGGTTCAGCTCTCCTGATGCCTCCCAGTCCTCCCAGTATATACTGGTCTGGCTCTCCCAGTGTCCGCCAGTCCACATGGGTTTGTTTTCTCCAGTCCCAAGACTCGGTTTAACTCTCCTCTACCCCAGTCCAGACTGGTTACTCTCTGCTACCCAGTCCAGACTGGTTTAACTCTCACCACCCAGTCCAGACTGGTTTAACTCTCTCTTACCCCAGTTCAGACTGGTTTAACTTCTCTCTGCCCCAGTCCCAGACTGGTTTGAAACTCTCCTCCAGTCCCACACCGGCTTTCCCTCTCTCCCATTCTCCAGTTTCCCCTCACTTCTCCCAGAAAAGACACCCCCCATTGGCCCCCACCCAGCCCTACACCGGGAACCTCGTTCCCCTGTTCCCACTGGATCCCCCGTTTTCAAACCCAGGGACCCTACCCGTTTCCCCGGTCCCTCACCGGACCCCCCCAGCCCCGGGGCATGTTCCAGGCAGCAGCCCCTCCGCCCCTCCATCAGGCCGGCCGCTCCTGAGGCGCCAATCGGCCGCCCCCCCCCGCTCACCTTGGCCCTCATGGCGGTTTCGGCGGGCCCTGCTCAGTCCCGGCGGGCGGGGGGGCGGGGCGGATGGAGGCGGATGGCGGCGGATTGGAGGCGGCGGCCGGTGGAAGGCAAATCAAGATGGCGGCGGCGAGAGGGGCGCGCGCCGTCCGTGGGGCCCTATTTTAGGGAACGCGCAAGCACGCCCATCGCCGCGCGAAGGCAACGAATGGGAATTGTAGTTTCCTAGCTGTTTTGGATGCATCAATGGAATTGTAGTCCGGCCGGCGCCGCCATTTTGGCGCCGCGCGGGTTCGGTCCCTCCCCGCCTCAAATTTATTGGGAATAAAAACACCAAATATATTTTTTTTCGTAATTTCCGCTTATCCAAGCCTTTTACCAGTAATTCCCTGTTGCAACCCAAGCTCCTCCGGAGACTTTTTTTTTCAAAAGTAAAAATATAAAATATTTTTGTATGTAGCGTAAAAGATACAAAATCATAATTCAATAACCTGCCAGGCGAGTCTCGGCGGTTTTTTAAAATCCCTGCGCTGTGGATTGAAAAAAGAGTTTTTGGCTCCCGTCTCCAGGCGGAATAACTAATTTAAAAGCCTAAGATATGATTTTTCCCTTAAATAAGAGGGTTTTCCCCTTAACATGAAGATTTTTTTTTACTCCTGCCAAATAGCAGAGGTTTACTCAAAAACGAGTTTTTTCCCCTCAATATTGTATTTTCACCTCAAAATGAGGGTTTTCCCTCAATTTAGGTTTTTTCCGCTCTCAAAAATGAGCATCTTCTCAAACAAATGAGCATTTTCCCTCACGTTGGTTTTCCCTTCAAGCAAGTTTTCTCTCTAAAATAAGCATTTTCCCTCAAAATGAGCACTTTCCCTGCAAAAATGAGCATTTTCCCTCAATATGAGCATTTTTCCTTCCACAATGAGAACTTTCCCTCAAAGAGAATTTTCCCCCTCAAGAAAGGAGTGTTTTTCCTCAAAAATGAACATTTTTTCTCGCTCAAGGCAATCAGCAGATTTCCTTCACAAAAATCAGCTTTTTCCCTACAAAAATTAGCACTTTCCCTCAAGAATTAAGCATTTCCCACAAAAATGATAATTTTCCCCAAAAAATGAACATTTTTCCCTCAAAATTGACAATTTTTCCCTCAAAATCCATTTTCAACGCCAAACCCCGCCCAGCCGGGTTTCAACCCCACAATTCCCAATCCCCAGAGAAAAGAGCTGAAGAAAAAAGACCCGGAATAAAATCCAATATCGCATCGTTTATTCTCTTTTTATTTGACTTTGGTAACATTTGCACCGTGTGGATTTTTTTTGTATTTTTTTAATTTTGGGGTGGATAATCACATCGGATTTCGACGAGGAAGCAAAACCGCGGCCTGCGCGAGAACGCGCCGGGAATGTTGGGTAAGGCGGGAATCAGATATTCCCAAAAAACTTGAGGGAAAAAAAGAACCAGGGGTACCGGCAAAGAAAAAAAAAACTCAAACATTCAACTGACAGGTCGTTTAATCGCTTTTTTTTTCTCAAGTTTTACTGTGGTTTTTTTGTAAAAAATGCTATAAAAGCAAAGCGATAACCCTAGGCTCGGGCCTATCCCGGATCAGCGTTCCTCACCTCTCCCCTGAGGAATTCTTGGTGGGATTTTTTTGTTAACTTTTTCCCCTCAAAATTAGCTAAAGAATCCTGAGGATAAAAGTGACATAACAAATTATCCTCCGGCTCACGGGGAAAAAGGTGAATGTGCTCCCGGGGATATTGCGGAGAGGATAAAAAACACCCAACCCGGGTTTTTTAAGGGCATTTCAGCTCCGCAAGGCGGAATGTCGGCGGCTTGCCCGAGGCGTTTTGATTATTTTTTAAAAAACCAGTTGTGTTAAACACCAATAGCGATTTTTTTTTTGAAATCCATAAATCAAGCAGAGGCAGAAAAGGCTCTGGTGGGTGAGGTGGGTGGATGGGGCGAACTTAAATTTGGGGTTTTTTTCCCAATTCTTAATAGTACAACCAAAGAGGGAAATAGATAAAATGCCGGATTGCTCGCACAGGGCACTTTCTGGGGAATCACTTGGTTTTTTGGGGTTTTTTTGTGAAAATTTCAAAGCGGAAAAAATTAAAAAAATAAAAACAGGCCAGCAGGACAAAGAGGAGGACGGAAGGAATCAGCAGCTCCCTCCACTCCCACCCCCCCCTCTCCTGGATTTTACAAATTCACCTCTCCAAACATGGGGAATATTAAGGATTTAAATAGCAACTTTCACTCCTAATTTATTATTAATTTTTTTGCTGCTCTTCTGGGGTGTTTTTTTCTTTTTTTTCGTTTGGAAGTCTGAAGTGGCCGAGAGATTCGTTTTTTCTCCCTCCTTGGCAAATGTCAACGGAGCTTTGGAATCTGTGGGAATTCAGACTGCCTGGACCAACACCGGTGCCAGATTATTTCATTTCCGGATGGAATTTTGTTTTTCTGGTTTTTTTTTTGGGGAAAAAGGGGCGATTTGAGAACTCCAAAGGTACCCCCCCCCCCCCCCCCCTCTCAGTCGCCCGGCCTCATTCTCCTCTGCTGTTCCCCGTGGTGGCGTTTTCACGTTTTTGAAGCCTGTGGGGACAAATCCAGGGATTTTCAGGTTTGAAACACCGCCAAATCTGAATTTATGGGAGTTCGCAACATAAAATGTGACCAACTTTTAGCCTTCTTTTTCTTCTTTTTTCTGGTCTTTCCGGCTGCAGAGCTTTGTTAGAAGGGCCTGAAGGGAGGGGGAAGGGTGAGGAGGTGGGAACATGATCCTGGGGTTGTTGGGATAAGTGATAAAATTTGGGAATTTGGGTCATTTTGGGGGGGTTTTGGTTCCCTTTCCTTCGTCTCCCCCTCCATGGGAGGTGAACCCTGGAGAGGTGCTGCTTTATTAATAGTAATTTTTATTTATTAATTTAAATGAATTCTTAATGTAGTAATAAGTTAATATTAACTAATATCATATAAAAAAGAATTCACTAATATAAATTTATTTTAAAAAATAATTCTTTATTAAATTAATTGAAATTTTTCTTTATTCAATATTTCAATTAGTAAATATTCCAATATTAAATATTTCAATAACAAAACTTCAATTTTGTTCTTATTTTAATTATCAATATTTCCATTACTATTGCAGTTATTAATTATCAAATTAATAGGAAACTGTTAACTATTTTACTCTACAAATAATTAATTAACCATGTTATAATGTAGATATAAATGGCATTGCTTCTATCATTTATATATTAATTAGATTATGTTTATCTATATATTTATTAATATAAAATATACAATGTAGACTATTAATAGGCTATCTGATTAGATATATAATTCAATGCTATTTTTTTTTATATTATTTATATTATATTGTAACACATTTAAATAAGGAGATTTTTTCTGGATGATATATTTTTTAATTTAGGACAAAATTTATGTTATTTATATTCATGATTATATAAAATTTAGTTTTACATAATTTATTTGATATATAAGGATAATTCTTATTCGATTATGGCAATTAAACCCATTAATAC
This sequence comes from Sporophila hypoxantha, assembly GCA_002167245.1. NCBI lineage: Eukaryota > Metazoa > Chordata > Aves > Passeriformes > Thraupidae > Sporophila > Sporophila hypoxantha. The sequence continues at coordinate 212,630 of NDFG01000025.1, forward strand.
CAAGTAATTATTAATAAACATATTTTTCTAACTTTAATTTTCCAAGTAAATAGAACTATTAAGAACCCATATAATTTAAACAAACACCACTAAACAGCTACATTTTCCTATGAATATTTCATATGGAAATAGAAACAAATAATTTATGTTTCTATAGCATATACTAAATTTGCATATTAAAGCATTAATTAATGATTAATATTAGCGATGAAGCTCACTTGAGCCTCCCCCGTTCCTGCACCTCCAGTCGGATTTTAGAGCTCGGGCTTGCGAAGGGGCCGCTCGTGATCTCATGGGCCGTTGGGCATCAGACAGACCGTGAACTTGAACTGGGGCCACGAACTCCCCCTGCCGGGCACACCAGGGGTTAACCTGGGCCACAGCACCTGCAGGACTGGGGCTGACTGGGCTACAGCCTGCAGGACCTGGGGTTAACTGTAGCTACAGCCCGCCAGGACCTGGGGCTAACCTGGGCCACAGCCCCTGCTGGACAAACCCTGACTACAGCCCTGCCAGGCAACTGGGGTCTAACCTGGGCCACAGCCCTGCCAGGACCTGGGGGCCACAGAGGGGTTAACTCTGGGCACAGCCCTGCCGCAGGACCTGGGGGGCAACAGAGGGGTTAACGCTGGGCCACCGCCCTGCCAGGACTCATTCCTGCTGTGAGTGGCTCTGCAGCTCCCAAACTCACCTGGAATCGCATTCCCCCCCCCTGCCGCGTGTCCTCAGGTCTCACCTCTCCCTCAGGTGTCCCTGTCCCCCCCATGGTGTCCCTCAGGTGTCCCCTCCTGTCCCCCCGGTGTCCCATGGTCTCACCTGTCCCCAGGTGTCCCCCACCAGGTGTCCCAGCCTCACCTTCCTTCTTCTAGTACAGGAACGTTGACGGGCTGCAGGCAGCTCGTGCTTGGCGCACTCCACCACGCCATGCGCGCCTTCTTCTCATCCTCCAGCGCCTGAGGGGACAGCGCACCTGAGCACATACCTTGGCCTCACACCTGCAGTGCACCTGAGCACCCCTGGGAATCACACCTGAGTGCACCTGAGCGCACACCTGCAGATCTATACCTGAGCACACCTGGATCACACCTGAGCCACACCTGGGATAAACGAACCTAGCGCACCTGGGATCACACCTGAACACCTGGGATCACACCTGAGTGAACTGAGACACCTGGGATCACACTGGAGTGTACCTGGCACACCTGGGATCATATCCGAGATCACACTGGATCAACCTGAGTGCACCTGAAGCACACCTGAGATCATACTGAGCACACCTGGGATCACACTGAGTGCACCTGGGCTCACACCTAGAGCACACCTGGGATCAAACCCTGAGATACCACCTGATCAACACCTGAGCACACCTGGGATACACCTGAGTGGCACCTGAAGCACACCTGGGATCATCAACTGAGCACACCTGATCACACCGAAGTGCACCGGGCAACCTCAGATCATACCTGAGTGTACCTGCGGCACACTGGGATCAACACCTGAGTGTACTGGCACATCCTGGGATCACACTGAGGTACCTGAGCAACGCCGGGCACACCTGGGATCACACCTGAGTGTACCTCTGGGCACACTGGATCATACCTGGGACCAATGGCTGAAGATCAATACTGAGTGTATCCTGGGCACACCTGGGAATCACACCTGAGATTCATAACCTAGCACTACCTGGGGATCACACCTGAGTGTACCTGAGCACACCGTGGGATTCAACCTGAGATCATACCTGGGCCAAAACCTGAGTGGCAGCCTGGGATCACACCTGAGTGCACCTGAACAACACCTGGGTCACAAACCTGAAAAGTGTAACGTCTGGGCACAACTGAGAGCACCTGAGCACACCTGAGTGTACCTGAAGCACACCTGGGATCTACACCCTGAGTATACCTGGGAGATCTGAGTGGCACCTGGAAGCACCTGGGATCAACACCTGGGGCAACCTGAGTGCCTGAGCACACCTGAGCTGCATCCCTGGGGCACCTGAGTGACACCTGGGATCAACAACTTTGGGAACACCTGGAATCCCGACACTGGGCACATCCTGAGTGTACCTGAAACACACCTGAGAAACACCTGAGTGCACCCTGGATCAACCTGGAATCAACACCTGGGAGCACCTGAGGCACCTGGAATCACAGCTGGGCACACCTGAGCCACACTACACACACCTGCCTGGCACAAGGCTGCAAGTCCTGCAATTCCAGCTACTATCCAGGATACCCCCAGTGGGAATCCTATCACGCCCTATCCAGGTATCCCAGGTGGATTCCAGCCCCAGAATTCCCAGTTCCCCTCAGGGTGAAGGGCACAGTGTGGAAGCGCCGCTCCACCTCGCTGAAGAAACCAGGGATTTTCCCTGGACCTCCCAGCCTTCCAGCGTAACACACACCCCAGGTGCATTCCACGCCAGAATTCCCCAGTTTCACACCTAGGGTGAAGGCATGGTGTCCATGCATCGCTGAACCTCAAATCCCTGATCCAGTCCTATATCCACGGTACCCAGCCCCATCCAGGTTATCCCAGGTGGATCCCAGCCCCCTCCAGTATTCCCAGGTGGGATTCCCAGCCTCCAGAATTCCAGTTTCACCTGAGGTGAAGGGCATGGTGTCGAAGCGCCGCTCCCACTCGCTGAAGAAAACCCAGGATTTCTTTTGGAATCCCAGCTCTATCCAGGTATCCCAGTTAGAATTCCAGCCCCATCCAGTCCCATACAGGTATCCCAGGTGGAATTCCCACCCCATCCAAGTATCCCAGGTGGAGTTCCCCACGTCCATCTCAGGTTCTAGTGGATTCCCAGCCCCAGAATTCCCAGTTTTTATGAGGTGTGAAAGGCGCATGGTGGTCGAGCGCCGCTCCTCCTCCTCGAGGAAACTTCCAAAATCCTGGAATCCGCCTATATCCAGGTACCGGGTACAGGTAGTAAGCTAATCGCCCTGATTGCTTCAAGTAGTGTATCTCTCCCAGGTGGGATTTCAGCCCCATCCAGGTATCCAGGCGGATTCCCAGCCCCAGAATCCCCGGGATTAACTGCAGGGTGAAGGGCATGTGTGTCGAAGCGCCGCTCCCACCTCGCTGAAGAAGGCGCGCGAGGTTTCATCTTCAGCCCGTACTGCTTGGAGGGGTCCTCTTTAGTAAATCGTGGTCTCTGCCCCCGCGTCCTTGCTCAAAACATTCAGGAAAATTCCGGAACCTTGGAGAAGCTCCCGGAGCGGGGAATCCCGGGATTTATCAGGATGCACGGGCTGACCTTCCCTCATCGGCCGCTTGGCTGACCAGGTAGTCGCCGGCGTACACTTCGTGCACTCTCGAACTTCGGCTTTTTCGGTGGTCCTTCCTGGGGGGGAAAAGGGTTGGGAAAGCAGCAAATCTGGGAATCTGCTGGGAAAAGCCTTTCGGGGAAGCCTCAAAAGCATTCCTGCAATTCATCAGGATCAAGCCAAAAAGTTTCCAGGAGAGTCCAGTTTGGAAACTCAATAACATTCCGGAAACTTCTCCTCCCCCATGAGCTCCCATTTTCATCCCGACCGCCCAACAATTTCCCTCCTGAATCCATTTTTCTCCTGACTCCATTTCTCTACTTGACCCATTTATCAACCCTGACTCCATTTCTTGACCCTAAATTTTCCCCTACCCCAATCTTGCCCCGCCCCATTTTTGCCCTGACCCATTTTTCCCCTGACCGTCCCAAATTTCCCCCGTTACTCCCAGATTTTTGCCCCTGGCCTCATTTCTCACCCTGACCCTTTATCACCCGATCCATCTCTCCCTGACACTCTCATTTCCCCGACGCCCATTATTCTTGCCCTGACCCATTTTGCCCTGATCCCATTTTTCCCTGACCTC
>NDFG01000025.1:236429-249337 GCA_002167245.1 Sporophila hypoxantha
GAGGAGGAGGAGAGGTGAAGGAAGAACCGGGAGGACCCCGGGACGAGGGAGAGGGGATTCACCCAGCCCCGTGGCACCGGAGCGGAGGACCGGGAAGGGCCCCGCGAGCACGGAAGCAGGGAGGGCCGCGAAGCGCCGCCCGGGGTACCGGTGGGCAAGGCAGAAGGGAGGAACGGGAGTGAAAACCGGGGGGTCCGGCGCTGGGCGGAGCCGTACCGAGCAAGCACGGCCGGAGGATCTCTCACCGCAGCCCCGGTGGCCGCCAGCACCGCCGAAACGGGGGGGGAACCCCGGCGCGTCCCCCCGCGCCCCGTGACAGCCGCGCGAGCCGCCCGCGGGCCGCGGCACGGAGCGCCAACCGGTGAGCGGCGGGGCCCGGCCTCCCCCGGCCGGCCCGGCACTCACCGGCTCGCGGCCTCCCGCGGGGCCTCCGGCGCCACCAACGCGCGCCCGGTGCCGGCGGCGGGCGGGCCCCGTCGTGCCGCTTCCGGGCGGCCCCGAAAGAGGCCAGAGCGCGCGCGCGCCCGGAAATGCGTCACGCCGCTGATGTCATCGGCGGAGACGCCGTTCGCGCCAGTTACCGCGTGGTTGATCCCGGAAACTGCCGGTGCGAGGCCCGGCCCTGCTCACGGCGGCGTTACCGGGCCGTTTCCTCCTCCCGCTCCCGTTACCGGAGGGAATCGCCGCCCTGGTACCGCTCCCGCGAGAATCTTCCCCCCGGTCCCACGCCGCTGCTCCGTTTACGGAGGATTCCCGGTCCCAGTCAAAGAGAAACCCCCCGGTTCTCCCGTTCTCCTGTTCTTTGAAGACCCCCCAAGCCCCGTTACCGGGGGATCCCCAGTTCCCCATCCCCAGCCCCGTTACCGGCAGGATCTCCACGCTGGTTCCCGGCGTTACCGGAGAACCCCTCCCCCCCCCCGGTTACCGCAGAGCCTCACACCGTGTAAGCAACAACAACTTTTATTCACGGCACGGCGGCCGCCGCCAAAGCAAAGAACGGCGTCCGGCCGGGCTGGGCCCCCCGCGGCACCGGGACAGCACCGGGCGGCCACCGGGAGGGGGCACCGGTGCGTGTCCCCGCGCTGGCGCCGTTACTTGGACCTCTGCCTCATCTTCCTCCTCTTGCGCTTCAGCCTGGGGCACAGAGCGGCCGTGTCACGCTGGGGGGGGGGCACCGGGCAGGAACGGGAGGCACCGGGAGGGAACCGGGAGGGAACCGGGGGACGGGAGCGGAATCCGGGCGCATCGGAGGAACGTGGGGGCACCGGGAGAACCGGGGCACCGGGAGGGCAACCGGGGGGCACCAGGAGGGCACCGGGAGGGGGGGGGGGGGGGGCCACCCCCCGGGGAGGGAACCGGGGGCACCGGAGCACGCGGCGAGCCCCCCCCGGTGCAGCGGGGGCCGGCCCGGGGCTCTCACGTACCTGCGCATTCGCTTCTTGCGCCACTGCGGAGAGAAGAGAGCAGGGGAGGAGTGAGATGAGGGGATCCCAGTGCCACCAGTTGCAAACCAGTATAACCAGTATCCACCAGTTGCCACCAGTATAAACCAGTGCACACCAGTGTAACCAGTGCCCACCAGTATAACTAGTGCACCAGTGTAACCAGTGCCCAACCAGTTAACAGTGCCCACCAGTGTAACAGTGCAAAACCAGTATCCACCAGTATAACCAGTTGCCCACCAGTGTAACCAGTGCAAACCAGTAATCCACCAGTATAACCAGTGCCCACAGTGTTTGTAACCATTGCCCACCAGTGTAACCAGTATCCACCAGTATAACCCAGTGCCCCACCAGTGTAACAGTATCCACCAGTGTAACCAGTACTTCCACCAGTATAACCAGGCCCAGCAGTGTAACCAGTGGCCACCAGTGTAACCAGTATCCAACCAGTGAAACCAGTGCCCAGCAGTGTAAACAAGTGCCACCAGGTATAACCAGTATCCAACCGGTGTGAACCAGTATCCACCAAGTGTAACCAGCTGCCCACAGTGTAACCCGTTGCTCCAGTGCCCCCCAGTGGAACAGTACCAACCAGTGCTCCCCATGTACCACCAGTGCCACTGTGCCCCAGTTACCTACCAGTGGCAACCAGGCTCCCAGTACAACCAGTGCCCCAGTGCCCACCTGTACACCTCAACTCCCAGTGCAACCAGTGCTCCCAGTTCCCAACCAGTGCCCCCCATGCTCCCAGTAGCCCCACCGTTCTCCCCAGTGCCCACCAGTCCCCCTCCAGTGATCCCAATGCAACCAGTACCTCCCAGTGCTCCCTGGTGAAACCAGTGCCCACCAGTGCTGCCCCCAGTATTCCACCAGTTACCCACCTGTGCCCCCCAGTACCCACCAGTGCACCAGTACTCCCAGTGCTCCTTGCCTGTCCAAGTACCCAGTGTCCCCCAAGTCCCCCCCCAGTGTTCCCGAGTACCCACCAGTGTCCGCCCATGTAACCAGTACCCACTATGCACTCCCAGTGCTCCCAGTACCCACAGTGCCTCCCCAGTGTAACCAGTTAACCCACCTATGCTACTCCAGTGCCCCCAGTTCCCCCCCCAGTGCTCCCAGTTTATCCCCCAATACTGCCCAGTTGCAACCATTTCTCCCAGTGCCCCCCCCAGTGCCCCCGTGCCCCCAGTCCCACACTGGTTAGTCTGCTCCCAGTCCCGTACTGGTTAATTTCTCCCCAGTGCTCCCAGTCCCACGGGTTGGCTCTCCCAGTGCTTCCCAGTCCCACACTGCTTTACTTTTCCCAGTGCTCCCAGTCCCCCCCAGCGTCCCCAGTCCTGTACTTGGTTTATTTCCCTCTGTGTCCCCCACGTTCCCACACCAGTTTGGTTCTCCCAGTGCCCCCAGTTTCGCTCTCCCAGTAACCCCAGTCCCACAGGGTTATTGGTTGGTTCTTCAGTTCCCAGGACTGTTCAGCTCTCCATGATGCTTCCAGTTCCTCCCAGTATCATACTGGTCTGGCTCTCCCAGTTCCCCAGTACCACATGCGGTTTGTTTCTCCAGTCCCAACTGGTTTTAACTCTCTCTACCCAGCTCCAGACTGGTTTAACTCTCTCTTACCCAGTCCCAGACTGGTTTGTCTCCTTTACCCCAGTCCCAAACTGGTTTAACTCTCTTACCCAGTCCAGACTGGTTTACTCTCCTTCCCAGTCCCACACCGGCTTCTCTCTCCCAGTTCTCCCAGTTTCCCCGTCAATTCCTCCCAGTAAGACACCCATGGACCTCCCAGCCCTACACCGGACCCTCCCGTTCCCCTGGTCCCCTCACCGGGGATCCCCCCGTTTTCTAACCCAGGGACCCTCCCGTTCCCGGTTCCCCTCACCGGACCCCCGCCCGGGGCATGTCCAGGCCGGCAGCCCCCCCGCTCCCCTCCATCCAGGCCCGGGCCCGCTCCTGAGCGCCATCGCGCCCCGCGCCGCCCCCCGTCGCTCACCTTGGCCCTCATGCGGTTCGGGCGGGCTGGGCCCCGCTCAGTCCCGGCGTGCGGGGGGCGCGGATGGAGGCGGATGGCGGCGGATGGAGCCGGCGGCCGGTTGAGGCACCAAGATGGCGGCGGCGAGAGGGGCGCGCGCAGTCCGGTGGGGACCTATTATAGGGACGCTCAAGGCCACGCCCACCTCCGCGCGGGCACGGACGGGAAAGTGTAGTTCCTAGCTGTTGGACATCATGGGAATTGTAGGGTCCGGGCGCCGGGCCGCCATTTGGCGCCCGCCGCGGGGTTCCGGTTCCCTCCCCGGCCTCCAAATTTAATGGAATAAAAACACCCAAATACATTTTTTTTTTGTCGTTATCCAAGCCTTTAACAGGTAGTTCTGTGGCAACCCCAAGCTCCTCCGGCAGGACCCTTTTTTTTCAAGTAAACAATATGTAAATATTTTTGACATTGTAGCGTAGAAAAGAACAAATATAGGATTAAATAAACCGTTCCCGCGAGTCTCGGGGTTTTTTAAATCCCTGCTGTGGATTGAAAGAGCTTTTGGCTCCCGTCTCCAGCGTGAAAACTAATTTAAAAGCCTAGATTATGTGATTTTTCCTTAAAAAGAGGGTTTTCCCCTTAAAATTGAGATTTTTTTTTTACTCCTGCAAAATACCAGAGGTTTTACCCTCAAAACGAGTTTTTCCCCCTCAATATTTATTTGTCCCTCACCCCCCCCCCGTAAATGAGGGGGTTGCCCTTCAAAATTTAGTTTTCCCCTCAAAATTGAGGCATTCTTCTCCTCAAAAATGAGCATTTTTCCTTTCAAAAATTGAGAACTTTCCCTCAAAAATGAGAATGTTTCCCCTCAGAAAGGAGTTGGTTGTCCCTGAAAATAAACAATTTTTCCCCTCAGAAATCAGCAGTTGTCCTTCACAAATCAGCTTTTCCTACAAAAATTAGCACTTTTTCCCTTCAAGAATTAGCATTTTTCCCACAAAAATGATAACTTTCCCACAAAAATGAACATTTTCCCTTCAAAAATTGACCATTTTTCCCTCAAAAAAATCCCATTTCCAACACAAACCCGCCCAGCCGGCGTTTTTCAAATTCCCCCCCCCCCCCCCCAAAAAACCCCCAAAATTCCCAAATCGCCCAGAGAAAGACTGAAGGAAAAAAACCCCGGATAAAATCCAATATCGCATCTTATTTTCTTTTTATTTGACTTTGGTACATCTTGCACGTGTGGAGTTTTTGTTTGTTTTATTTTGGGGTGGAAAACTCGGATTTCGACGAGGAAGCACCGCGGCCTGGCGGAGAACGCCGGAAGTTGGGTAAGGCGGCGAATCAGAGATTCCCAAAAAACTTGAGGGAAAAAAGAACCAGGGCGTACCGTCAAAGAAAAAAAAACTTCAAACATTCAACTGACGGCGTTTATCGGCTTTTTTTCTCGTTTTTATGTGTTTGTTGTAAAAAATTGACTATTAAAAGAGGATACCCCTAGGCTCGGCCTAACCCGGTATCAGCGCTTCCCTTCACCTCTCCCCTGAGGAATTCTGGTGGGATTTGGTATTTTTTCCCTCAAATAGGCAAGAATCCTGAGGATTAAAGTGAAATAAAAATTATCCTCCGGCTCCACGGGGAAAAAAGGGTGTAATGTGCTCCGGGGATATTGGGAAGGATAAAAAACACCAAACCCGGCGTTTTAGGGAATTTCAGCTCGCCAAGGCCGGAATGTCGGCGGCTTCCCGAGGGGTTTGGATTATTTTAAAACAGTTTGTGTTAAAAAAATAGCGATTTGTTTTTTCTTTGAAATCCCAATAGAAATCAAGGCGAGCAGAAAAGGCTCCTGGTGGGTTGGGAAACTTAAAATTTGGGTTTTTTTTCCCAATTCTTAAAGTACAATCCCAAAGAGGAAAGATAAAATCCCAGATTCTCGCACAGGCACTTTTCTGGATGGAATCACTTGGTTTTTGTGGGTTTTTTTTGTGAAAATTTCCAAGGGAAAAAATTAAAGAAATAAAAAAAGGCCAGCGGACAAAGAGGAGGAGGAAGGAATCAGCAGCTCCCTCCACCCCTCTCCCTGGATTTGTACAATTGCACCTCTCCAAAACATGGGGAATAATATAAGGATTTTAATAGGCAACTCAGCTCCTAATTTTTATTAATTTTTTTGCTGCTCTTTCTGGGGTTTTTTATTCTTTGCTTTTTTTTCGTTTGGATAGTCTTGGAAGTGGCCGAGAGATTCCTCCCTCCTTGGGCAAGTCAACGGGAGCTGTTGGATTCTGGGAATTCCAGACTGCTGGGACCAACACCGTGCCCAGATTCTTTCGTTTCCGGATTGAATTTTGTTCTTTCTGGGTTTTTTTTTTTTTGGGGAAAAAAGGGGCGATTTGAGAACTCCAAGGGCTCTCAGTCGCCGGCCTCATTCTCCTCTGCTGTCCCCCCGTGTGGCGTTTTCAGCGTTTTTGGGAAGCCTTGGCGGACAAATCCAGGCTTTTTTCACGTTATTTCCCATGAAAACACCCCGAAATTCTGAATTTGGAATTTCCAAAGTAAAATGTGACCAATTTTACCTCTTTTTCTTCTTTTTTCTGGGTCTTCGGCTTGCAGAGCTTTGTGAAGGGCCTGAAGGGAGGAAGGTGATGAGGAGGTGGGAATATGATCTGGGGTTGTTGGGGATAATGATAAATTTGGGGAAATTTGGGTTCATTTTGGGGGGGTTTTTAGGCTGCCCTTTCCTTTGTCTCCCCTCCAGTGAGGTGACCCGGAAGGTGCCTGCTTTAATTAATTAGTAAATTTTTATCATTAATTTTTAAATTAAGGCTTAATGTAATAATAAAGTCATAATTAATAATATTATAATAAATAAGAATTCACTAATAATAAATTTTATTTTAAAATTAAATCCTTAATGTTAATAATTTAATTTGAAAATTTTCTCGTTATTAATCTTTCAATTAGTAATATCAATATTAAACATTTCAACAACAAAATACTGCATTGGTCTTATTTTAATTATCAATATTTGCCATTACTATTGCAGTTATTATATAGTAAATTAATAGGAAAACTGTTACTTATATTACTCTACAACATTTAACTGTAACATGTTATATGTAGATATTAAATCGCAACTGCTTCTTATCTTTATATATTAATTAGATTTATGTTATCTATATTTATAGTAATTAATATAAATATATAATAATTATATATTAATAATTAATATTTAATCAATAACTATTATAGGCTAATTGATTCGACTATATAATTAATGCGTATTTTTATCTCTAGTATATTTAGTATTAATCAACTGTATGAATTTGAGATTTTTAAATTGAGAATATACTTTTATTTAGACAAAAAATGTATGCTATTTTATATTCATTATATATTAAAATTAGTTTTAAATTTAGTTTACATGATAAAAGGATAATTTTCTTATTTGATTAAGCAATGTAATCCATTAACACCAGTAACTTTATAAAATGTATTTTCTACTTTATGTTCCAAGTAAATTGAACATTAAAACACCTAATATAATTAACCAAAACCACGAAAGAGATTCAATTTGTCCTACAAAGTATAATTCATATGGAAATAGAAACGAACTAATTTTATGTTTCTTAGAGATACTAATTTGCCATATTAGCATTAATTAATGATAATATTAGCCGATGAGCGCACCTTGAGAGCTCCCCTCTTGCACGCTCCAGGTCGGATATTGGTAGAGCTCTGGGGCTCGAAGGGCCGCTCGTCGATCCTCATGGGCGCCGTGGGCATCAGCAGCACCGTGGAACTTGAACTGGGCCACGAACTCCCATGCGGGCACACAGGGTTAACCTGGCCACAGCCCTGCCAGGACTGCGGGTTAACCTGGCTACAGCCCTGCCAGGACCTGGGGTTAACCTGAGCTACAGCCCTGCCAGGACAAAACTCTGAGCTACAGGCCCTGCCAGGACCTGCGGGCACAGAAGGGGTTGACCTGGGCCACAGCCCTGCCAGACCTGGGGTTAACCTGGGCCACAGCCCTTGCCAGGACCTGGGGTTAACCTGGGCACTGCCCTGCCAGGACCTGGGGTTAACCTGGGCTACAGCCCTGCCAAGGACAAACCCTGAGCTAACAGCCCTGCCAGGACCTGGGGTTAACCTGAGCTACAGCCCTGCCAGGACCTGGGGGTTAACCTGGGCTACAGCCCTGCCAGGGACAAACCCTGAGCTACAGCCCTGCCAGGACCTGGGGTTAACCTGGGCCACAAGCCCTGCCAGGACCTGGGTGTTAACCTGGGCTACAGCCCTGCCAGGACCTGGGGGTTAACCTGAGCTACAGCCTTGCCAGAACCTGGGGGGCACAGAGGGGTTAACCTGAGCTACAGCTTCTGCCAGGACCTGGGGTTAACCTGGGCTACAGCCCTGCCAGGACCTGCGGGCACCAGAGGGGTTAACCTGGGCCACAGCCCTGCCAGGACCTGGGGGCTAAACCTGGGCTACAGCCCTGCCAGGACCTGGGGTTAACCTGGGGCCACAGCCCTGCCAGGACCTGGGGGCACACAGGGGTTAACCTGGGCTACAGCCCCTGCCAGGACCTGGGGTTAACCTGAGCTACAAGCCCTTGCCAGGACAAGAAACCCTGAGCCACAGCCCCTGCCAGACCTGGGGCTGACCGCTGAGCTACAGCCCTGCCAGGACAAACCCTGAGCTACAGCCCTGCCAGGACCTGGGGGTTAACCTGAGCTACAGCCCTGCCAGGACAAACCCTGAGCTACAGCCCCTGCCAGACCTGGGGCACAGAGGGGTTAACCCTGAGCTACAGCCCTGCCAGGACCTGGGTTACCCGGCTACAGCCTGCCAGGACCTGGGTTAACCCGGGCTACAGCCCTTGCCAGGACCTGGGGGCTTAACCTGGGCGACAGCCCTGCCAGGACATGCTGGGACAGAGGGGTTAACCTGAGCTACAGCCCTGCCAGGACCTGGGGGTATAACCTGGGCTTACAGCCCTGCCAGGCACCTGCAATTCCTGCTGTGAGTGGCTCGCAGCTTCCAAACTCACCTGGATCCTCCCCCCCTCTCGACCGTGTCCCCTCCTGTTCCCCCCGTGTCCCCCCATGGTCTCACCTGTCCCCCAGGTGTCCCCCCCTGTCCCCCAGGTGTCCCTGTCCCCACCCAGGTGTCCCCCCTGTCCCCCCAGGTGTGCCAGCCTCACCTTCCTTCTCGTACAGGACGTTGAAGCGCGCAGCAGCTCGTGCTTGGCGCACTCCACCACGCCCATGCGCGCCTTCTTCGTCATTTCCTCCAGCGCCTGAGGGGACAGGCGCACCTGAGCACACCTGGGATCACACCTGAGTGCACCTGGGATCACACCTGGGCACACCTGGGATCACACCTGGGATCATACCTGGGCATACCTGACATCATACCTGAGCACACCTGGGATCACACCTGACATCATACCTGAGCACACCTGGGATCACACCTGAGATCACACCTGAGCACACCTGGGATCATACCTGAGTGCACCTGGGATCACACCTGAGCACACCTGGGCACACCTGGGATCATACCTGAGTGCACCTGAGCACACCTGAGATCATACCTGAGCACACCTGGGATCACACCTGAGTGCACCTGGGATCACACCTGAGCACACCTGAGCACACCTGGGATCACACCTGAGCACACCTGAGCACACCTGGGATCACACCTGAGCACACCTGAGCACACCTGGGATCACACCTGAGTGCACCTGGGATCACACCTGAGCACACCTGAGATTATACCTGAGCACACCTGGGATCACACCTGAGTGCACCTGGGCACACCTGGGATCACACCTGGGATCATACCTGGGATCACACCTGAGCACACCTGGGATCATACCTGGGATCACACCTGAGCACACCTGGGATCACACCTGAGTGCACCTGGGATCACACCTGGGATCACACCTGGGATCACACCTGAGTGTACCTGGGATCACACCTGAAATCATACCTGAGCACACCTGGGATCACACCTGAGTGTACCTGGGATCACACCTGAGCACACCTGGGATCACACCTGGGATCACACCTGAGAACAACTCGGATCATACCTGAGTGTACCTGGGCACACCTGAAAGTGTACCTGGGCACAACTGAGCGCACCTGGGTACACCTGAGTATACCTGGGAGCATCTGAGTGCACCTGCAAGCACCTGAGATCACACCTGGGCACACCTGAGTGTACCTGAGCACACCTGGGAGCACCTGAGATCACACCTGGGAGCACCTGAGTGCACATAGAATCACACCTGGGCACACCTGGAATCACACCTGGGAGCACCTGAGCGCACCTGGAATCACAGCTGGGCACACCTGAGCCAACACCTACACACACCTGCCTGGCAAAGGCTCCAATCCCTGCAATTCCAGCTCTATTCAGGTACCCCAGGTGGGAATCTCAGCCCCAGAATTCCCAGTTTCACCTCAGGGTGAAGGGCACGGTGTCGAAGCGCCGCTGAAACCTCAAATCCCTGGAATCCCAGCCCTATATCCAGGTACCCCAGCCCCATGCAGGTATCCCAGGTGGGATTCCCAGCCCCATCCAGGTATCCCAGGTGGGATTCCCAGCCCCAGAATTCCCAGTTTCACCTGAGGGTGAAGGGCACGGTGTCGAAGCGCCGCTCCACCTCGCTGAAGAAATCCCAGGGATTTCCCTGGAATCCCAGCTCTATCCAGGTATCCCAGGTGGGATTCCCAGCCCCATCCAGTCCCATCAGGTATCCCAGGTGGGATCCCAGCCCCATCCAGGTATCCCAGGTGGATTCCCAGCCCCAGAATTCCCAGTTTTACCTGAGGGTGAAAGGCACGGTGTCGAAGCACCGCTGAAACCTCAAATCCCTGGAATCCCAGTCCTATATCCAGGTACCCCAGCCCCATCCAGGTATCCCAGGTGGGATTCCCAGCCCCATCCAGGTATCCCAGGTGGGATTCCCAGCCCCATCCAGGTATCCCAGGTGGATTCCCAGCCCCAGATGGAATTCCCAGCCCCAGAATTCCCAGTTTTATGTGAGGGTGAAGGGCATGGTGTGGAAGCGCTGCTCCACCTCGCTGAAGAAATCCCAGGGATTTCCCTGGAATCCCAGCTCTATCCAGGTATCCCAGGTGGATTCCCAGCCCCATCCAGGTTTCCCAGGTGGATTCCCAGCCCCAGAATTCCCGGGATTACCTGAGGGTGAAGGGCACGGTGTCGAAGCGCTGCTCCACCTCGCTGAAGAAATCCCAGGGATTTCCCTGGAATCCCAGCTCTATCCAGGTACCCCAGCCCCATGCAGGATTTCCCTGGAATTCCAGCCCCATCCAGGTATCCCAGGTGCATTCCCAGCCCCAGAATTCCCAGTTTTACCTGAGGGTGAAGGGCACGGTGTCGAAGCACCGCTGAAACCTCAAATCCCTGGAATCCCAGTCCTATATCCAGGTACCCCAGCCCCATCCAGGTATCCCAGCCCTGTCCAGGTACCCTAGGTGGATTCCCAGCCCCATCCAAGTATCCCAGGTGGGATTCCCAGCCCCATCCAGGTATCCCAGGTGGATTCCCAGCCCCAGAATTCCCAGTGTTACCTGAGGGTGAAGGGCATGGTGTGGAAGCGCCGCTCCACCTCGCTGAAGAAATCCCAGGGATTTCCTTGGAATCCCAGCCCCATCCAGGTATCCCAGGTGGGATTCCCAACCCCATCCAGTCCCATCCAGGTATCCCAGGTGGAATTCCAGCCCCAGAATTACCTCAGGGTGAAGGGCACGGTGTCGAAGCGCCTCTGAAACCTCAAATCCCTGGAATCCCAGTCCTATATCCAGGTACCCCAGCCCATGCAGGTATCCCAGGTGGATTCCCAGCCCCATCCAGGTATCCCAGGTGGATTCCCAGCCCCATCCAGGTATCCCAGGTAGAATTCCCAGCCCCATCCAGGTATCCCAGGTGGATTCCCAGCCCCATCCAGATTCCCGGATTACCTGAGGTGAAGGCATTGGTGTCGAAGCGCCGCTCCACCGTCGCTGAAGAAAGGCGCGCGAGGTTTTCATCTTCACCGTACTGCTGTGGATGGGGGTCCCTTTGTAAATCGTGTTCTCTGCCCGCGTCCTTGCGCTCAAAAGACATTCCACAGGAGAATTCTCCGGAACTTGAGAGCTCCTGAAGCCCGGGAATTCCCCGGATTTATCAGGGATGCAAGGGCTGACCTTACCCCTCGCCGCTGCTGGACCAGGACGTGACGGCGCTACACTCTGGCACCTCGAACTCGGTCTTTTTCGTGGCTCCTTCCTGGGGGGGGAAAAGGGGGTGGGAAAGCAGGAAATAATCGGTAATTCTGCTGGGAAACAGCTTCCAGGAAGCCTCAAAAGCATTCACATGGCAATTCAGTAACTTCCAGCGAAAGCCAAAAGTTTCCAGGAGAGCCGTTTTGGACACTCAAAAACCATTCCGGGAAACTTACTCCTTCCCAGAGCTCACCAATTCCTCATCCTGACCCACAATTTCCTCTGATCCATTTTTCTCGCTGACTTCCCAATTTCTCACCTTGACGCCTCATTTATCAACCTGACCCATTTCTGATGCCCCTCATTTCCCCTAACCTCCAATTCTTGCCCCTGACCCCATTTTTGCCCCTGGATTCGATTGATTCCCCCCAACCATTTCTCACCCGATCTTATTCCAACCAAACCGCTCATTTTCCCCCCTCATTTTTGCCCAAACCCTCCATTTTTCCCCCCAACCCACAACTTTGTCTCTCTCCCATATAGCCTCTCCCATGCTTTTCTGCGGTCTGCGCCCCAAATTCTTTCCCCGATCTCAATTTTTTGCCCCTGCGCTCATTTCTCACCTTTGTACTCATTTATACCCGATCCCATCTCTCTCTGACCCCTATTTTCCCTAACCCACATTCTGCCGTCTTGACCCCCATTTTTACCCGATGCCATTTTTTTCCCCATGATCCCCTAACATTTCCCCTGACTTGCTAATTTTTGCCCCCTGCTCATTTCTCAACCCCTCGACCCTTTCTTCACACCTAGACCCAAATTTCTTAACCCTGACCCACTTCATCACCCCTGATTACTCCATTTACTCCCATCACCCATCCTATTTCCACGTCCTACCCCCCACTTTCTGCCCCTGACTCCATGTCTTTTCCCCCTGACACTCCAAATTTCTCTCCCGACCGCAATTTTTGCCCTTGGCGCACATTTCTTCACCTGACCCAACATTATCACCACCGATCCATCTCTCCTGACCCACTCATTTCCCCCCGCGACCCACCATTCTTGCCCTGACCGCCTTTTTCCCTGCCTCCCCAAATTCTCCCGCGACGTTCATTTGCCCAAGTCCCCATACTCTCATCCACGCTGACCCATTTCTCACCCTAACCCAAATTTCTCATCCCTCTGACCCATTTATCACCCCGATCCATTTCTCCCCCTGACCTCATTTCCCCCCTAACCCCAATTCTTGCCCTGACC
>NDFG01000025.1:277322-288039 GCA_002167245.1 Sporophila hypoxantha
TGGGAATTTTCATCCTGGGAATTCCAGCAGGAAAAGTGGGAAACAAGGATTGGTTTAGGGAAGCAGGGATTGATTCTGGGGTGGGGAATGGGAATTTTCATCCTGGGAATTCCAGCAGGAAAAATGAGAAACAAGGATTGGTTTTGGGGTGGGGATTGGGAATTCCAGCAGGAATAATGAGAAACAAGGATTGGTTTTGGGGTGGGGATTGGGAATTCCAGCAGGAAAAATGGGAAACAGGAATTGGTTTTGGGGTGAGGATTGGGAATTTTCATCCTGGGAATTCCAGCAGGAAAAATGAGAAACAAGGATTGGTTTTGGGGTGGGGATTGGGAATTTTCATCCTGGGAATTCCAGCAGGAGAAGTGAGAAACAAGGATTGGTTTTGGGGTGGGAAATGTTCATGCTGAGAATTCCAGCAGGAAAAATGGGAACCAGGGATTGATTTTGGGAAGCAGGGACTGGTTTTGGGGTGGGGAATGTTCATCCTGGGGAATTCCAGCAGGAAAAAGGGGACCTTGGGGTGCTGCCACCTTGGATCCAGAGATTTTGGGATAGTGCCCCCTCAGATCCTGAAACTCCAGGGCACCGTCACCTCAGATCCAGAGGCTCCAGGGTGGTACCACCTTGGATCCTGAGGTTCCAGAGTGGTGCCACCTCAGAATGTGACACCCTAGGGTAGTGCCACCTCAGATCCAGAGGCTCCAGGGCACTGCCACCTGGGATCCAGAGCTTCCAGGGTGGTGCCACCTTGGATCCTGACACCCCAGGGTGATGCCACCTCAAATCCAGCAGCTCCATGGTGCTGCCCCCTCAATCCCAGAGGTCTCAGGGTGGTGCCACCTTGGATCCAGAGATTTTGGGATGGTGCCACCTCAGATCCTGACACTCCAGGGTGGTACCACCCTGGATCCAGAAGTTCCAGAGTGGTGCCACCTCAGAATGTGACACCCTAGGGTGATGCCACCTCAGACTCAGAGGCTCCAGGGTGGTGCCATCTTGGATCCTGACACCTCAGGGTGGTGCCCCCTCAGTCCCAGAGGTGCCAGGGTGGTTCTCCCTGGCACCCAGAGGTTCCAGAGTGGTGCCACCTCAGAATGTGACACCCTAGGGTGGTGCCCCCTCAGTCCCAGAGGTTCCAGAGTGGTATTCCCTGGCACCCAGAGGTCCCAGAGTGGTGTCCCCTCAGTCCCAGAGGCTCCAGGGTGGTGCCATCTTGGATCCTGACACCTCAGGGTGGTGCCCCCTCAGTCCCAGAGGCTCCAGGGTGGTTCCCCCTGGCACCCAGAGGTCCCAGAGCAGTGCCCCCTCAGTCCCAGCGGTGCCAGGGTGGTTGCCCCTGGCCCCCCGAGGCTGCCCCAGCCCCAGCAGACACCCCCCGATGACAAACCCACCTTGGAGGCGCCGAGCACCAAGGTGTGCGCCACGTTGGCGATGAAGCCGTCCACGTGCACGCCCAGGTCGCTGCAACAGAGGCAAAATGGCAATTCCAGCAAGAATTCCAGCAATTCCAGCTGGAACCCACCACATCCAATGCTTGGAATCCCAAAAAATGGGCTTGGAATCCCAAACTGGGACTCTGAAACCCAAAATGCAGCTTTGAACCCAAAAAAATGGGGCTTGGAATCCCAAAAAAGGGGCTCTGAATCCCAAACTGGGGCTYTGAACCCCAAACTGGGCTCTGAATCCCAAACTGGGGCTAAGAAACCCCAAAAAAGGGGCTCTGAATCCCAAACTGGGACTCTGAAACCCAAAATGCGGCTTTGAACTCCAAAAAAGGGGCTTTAAACCCCAAACTGGGCTCTGAATCCCAAACTGGGGCTTTAAACCCCAAAAAAATGGGGCTTGAAATCCCAAAAAAGGGGCTCTGAACCCCAAAAAAGGGGCTTTAAACCCCAAACTGGGGCTAAGAAACCCCCAAAAAATGGGGCTTGGAATCCCAAAAAAGGGGCTCTGAATCCCAAAAAAGGGGCTCTGAACCCCAAACTGGGGCTAAGAAACCCCAAAAAATGGACTTGGAATCCCAAAAAAGGGGCTCTGAATCCCAAANTTCATCCTGGGAATTCCAGCAGGAAAAGTGGGAAACAGGAATTGGTTTTGAGGTGGGGAATGGGAATTTTCATCCTGGGAATTCCAGCAGGAAAAATGGGAAACAGGAATTGGTTTTGGGGTGGGGAATGGGAATGTTCATGCTGGGAATTCCAGCAGGAAAAAGGGGACCTTGGGGTGCTGCCACTTTGGATCCACAGATTTTGGGATGGTGCCACCTCTGACCCAGAGGTTCCAGGGTGGTGCCACCTCAAACCCAGAAACCCTGGAGTGTTGCAACCACAGATCCAGAGGCTCCAGAGTGGTGCCACCTTGGATTCTGACACTCCAGGATGGTGCCACCTCAAATCCAGCAGCTCCATGGTGCTGCCACCTCAGATCCAGAGGCTCCAGGGTGGTACCACCTCAGATCCAGAAGTTCCAGAGTGGTGCCACCTCAGAATGTGACACCCTAGGGTGGTGCCACCTCAGATCCAGAGGTTCCAGGGTGGTGCCACCTTGGATTCTGACACTCCAGGCTGGTGTCACCTGGGATCCAGAGGTTCCAGGGCACTGCCACCTGGGATCCAGAGGTTCCGAGGTGATGCCACCTCAGAATGTGACACTCCAGGGTGCTGCCACCTCAGATCCTGAAACTCCAGGGCACTGTCACCTCAGATCCAGAGGTTCCAGGGTGGTACCACCTCAGATTCTGACACCCCAGACTGGTGCCACCTTGGATCCAAAGATTTTGGGATGGTGCCACCTCAGATCCTGACACTCCAGGGTGGTACCACCTGGGATCCAGAGCTTCCAGGGTGGTGCCACCTTGGATCCTGACACCCCAGGGTGATGCCACCTCAAATCCAGCAGCTCCATGGTGCTGCAACCTCAATCCCAGAGGTCCCAGAGTGGTGCCACCTTGGATCCAGAGATTTTGGGATGGTGCCACCTCAGATCCAGAGGCTCCAGGGTGCTGCCACCTCAGATCCTGACACTCCAGGGTGGTACCACCTTGGATCCAGAAGTTCCAGAGTGGTGCCACCTCAGATCCAGAGGTCCCAGAGCGGTGCCCCCTCAGTCCCAGAGGCTCCAGGGTGGTGCCACCTTGGATCCAGAGATTTTGGGATGGTGCCACCTCAGACCCAGAGGCTCCAGGGTGGTGCCATCTTGGATCCTGACACCTCAGGGTGGTGCCCCCTCAGTCCCAGAGGTTCCAGGGTGGTTCTCCCTGGCACCCAGAGGTTCCAGACTGGTGCCACCTTGGATCCAGAGATTCTGGGATGGTGCCACCTCAGATCCTGACACCCCAGGGTGGTACCACCTTGGATCCAGAAGTTCCAGAGTGGTGCCACCTCAGAATGTGACACCCTAGCGTGGTGCCCCCTCAATCCCAGAGGTGCCAGGGTGGTGCCACCTTGGATCCAGAGATTTTGGGATGGTGCCACCTCACATCCAGAGGCTCCAGGGTGCTGCCACCTCAGATCCTGACACTCCAGGATGGTGCCACCTTGGATCCTGAGGTTCCAGAGTGGTGCCATCTCAGAATGTGACACCCTAGGGTGGTACCACCTCAGATTCTGACACCTCAGGATAGTGCCACCTCAGATCCAGAGGCTCCAGGGTGGTGCCACCTTGGATCCAGAGGTCCCAGAGTGGTGCCCCCTCAGTCCCAGAGGTTCCAGGGTGGTTGCCCCTGGCACCCAGAGGTCCCAGAGCGGTGCCCCCTCAGTCCCAGAGGTGCCAGGGTGGTTCTCCCTGGCACCCAGAGGTTCCAGAGCGGTGCCCCCTCAGTCCCAGAGGTGCCNCACACAGTTATTGACGGATATACTCGTGGGGAAGGCGATTCCTGGGCAAGGGAACGGGAAAAAAATCATGGATTTGGGATTTGGGGACCTTCAATCCCCATTTGGGGACCTTAAAGCTCCATTCCACCCTCCTGGGACACCTTCCCCCAATCCCAGGCTGCTCCAACCTGGCCTGGGTCACTTTGCAGGATGAGAATTCCATTCTGGCACCTCACAGGGAGGAATTTCTTCCTGATATTTCACATAAATCTACTTCCAGCACCTTCAATTTCAGGATTTGGGGACCTTAAATCCCCATTTGGGGAACTTAAAGCTCCATTCCACCCTCCTGGCACACCTTCCCCTACCCCAGCCTGGCCTGGGACACTTTGCAGGGATGGAAAATCCATTCTGGCACCTCACAGAGAGGAATTTCTACCCAACAATCCACCTAAACCTCCTTCCAGCACCTCCAGCTTTGGGATTTGGGGACCTTAAATCCCCATTTGGGGACCTTAAAGCTCCATTTCACCCTCTTGGGACACCTTCCCCTAACCCAGGCTGCTCTAACCTGGCCTGGGTCACTCAAAGAAATGGAAAATCCATTCCAGTGCCTCTTTCTTCCTAACAATCCACCTGAACCTACTCCCAGCACCTCGAATTTTGGGATTTGGGGACCCTAAAGTTCCATTCCACCCTCTTGGGACACCTTCCCCTACCCCAGGCTGCTCCAGCCTGGCCTGGGTCACTTTGCAGGATGAAAATTCCATTCTGCCACCTCCCAGAGAGGAATTTCTTCCCAATATCCCACATAAATCTACTCCCAGCACCTCCAGCTTTGGGATTTGGGGAACTTAAATCCCCATTTGGGGACCTTAAAGCTCCATTCCACCCTCCTGGGACACCTTCCCCTACCCCAGCCTGGCCTGGGACACTTTGCAGGGATGGAAAATCCATTCCAGGGCCTCTTTCTTCCTAACAATCCACCTGAACTTCCTTCCAGTAGCTCCAGCTTTGGGATTTGGGGACCTTAAATCCCCATTTGGGGACCTTAAAGCTCCATCCCACCCTCCTGGGACACCTTCCCCTATCCCAGGTTGCTCTAACCTGGCCTGGGTCACTTTGCAGGATGAAAATTCCATTCTGGCACCTCCCAGAGAGGAATTTCTTCCCAATATCCCACATAAATCTACTTCCAGCAATTGCAATTTTGGGATTTGGGGACCTTAAAGCTCCATTCCACCCTCCTGGGACACCTTCCCCTACCCCAGCCTGGCCTGGGTCACTTTGCAGGGATGGAAAATCCATTCCAGGGCCTCTTTCTTCCCAATATCCCACATAAATCTACTCCCAGCACCTCCAGCTTCGGGATGTGGGGAACTTAAATCCCCATTTGGGGACCTTAAAGCTCCACTCCACCCTCTTGGGACACCTTCCCCCAATCCCAGGCTGCTCCAACCTGGCCTGGGTCACTTTGCAGGATGAAAATTCCATTCTGGCACCTCCCAGAGAGGAATTTCTTCCCAATATCCCACCTGAACCTACTCCCAGCACCTCCAGCTTTGGGATTTGGGGACCTTAAATCCCCATTTGGGGACCTTAAAGCTCCATTCCACCCTCCTGGGACACCTTCCCCTAATCCAGCCTGGCCTGGGTCACTTTGCAGGGATGGAAAATCCATTCCAGGGCCTCTTTCTTTCCAACATTCCACCTGAATTTCCTCCCAGCACCTCCAATTTTGGGATTTGGGGACCTTAAAGCTCCATCCCACCCTCCTGGGACACCTTCCCCCAATCCCAGGCTGCTCCAACCTGGCCTGGGTCACTCAAAGGGATGGGAAATCCATTCCAGTGCCTCTTTCTTCCCAATATCCCACCTGAACTTCCTTCCAGCACCTCCAGCTTTGGGATTTGGGGACCTTAAATCCCCATTTGGGGACCTTAAAGCTCCATCCCACCCTCCTGGGACACCTTCCCCTATCCCAGGCTGCTCCAACCTGGCCTGGGTCACTTTGCAGGATGGGAAATCCATTCTGGCACCTCACAGAGAGAAATTTCTTCCCAATATCCCACATAAATCTACTTCCAGCACCTCCAATTTTGGGATTTGGGGACCTTAAATCCCCATTTGGGGACCTTAAAGCCCCATTCCACCCTCCTGGGACACCTTCCCCCAATCCCAGGCTGCTCTAACCTGGCCTGGGTCACTTTGCAGGATGAAAATTTCATTCTGGCACCTCACAGGGAGGAATTTCTTCCTGATATTCCACCTAAATCTACTTCCAGCACTTCCAGCTTTGGGATTTGGGGACCTTAAATCCCCATTTGGGGACCTTAAAGCTCCATTCCACCCTCCTGGGACACCTTCCCCTACCCCAGCCTGGCCTGGGTCACTTTGCAGGATGGGAAATCCATTCTGGCACCTCACAGGGAGGAATTTCTCCCTGATATCCCACTTAAACCTCCTCCCAGCACCTCGAATTTTGGGATTTGGGGACCTTAAAGCTCCATCCCACCCTCCTGGGACACCTTCCCATACCCCAGCCTGGCCTGGGACACTTTGCAGGATGAAAATTCCATCCTGGCACCTCACAGAGAGGAATTTCTCCCTGATATCCCACTTAAACCTCNAGGGAACGGGAAAAAAATCATGGATTTGGGATTTGGGGACCTTCAATGCCCATTTGGGGACCTTAAAGCTCCATCCCACCCTCCTGGGACACCTTCCCCCAATCCCAGGCTGCTCCAACCTGGCCTGGGTCACTTTGCAGGACGAGAATTTCATCCTGGCACCTCACAGGGAGGAATTTCTTCCCAATATCCCACCTGAACCTACTCCCAGCACCTCGAATTTTGGGATTTGGGGACCTTAAAGCTCCATTCCACCCTCCTGGGACACCTTCCCCCAATCCCAGGCTGCTCTAACCTGGCCTGGGTCACTCAAAGGAATGGGAAATCCACTCCAGGGCCTCTTTCTTCCCAACATTCCACCTGAACCTACTCCCAGCACCTCGAATTTTGGGATTTGGGGACCTTAAAGCTCCATTCCACCCTCTTGGGACACCTTCCCATACCCCAGCCTGGCCTGGGACACTTTGCAGGATGAGAATTCCATCCTGGCACCTCCCAGAGAGGAATTTCTTCCCGATATCCCACATAAATCTACTTCCAGCAGCTCCAATTTCAGGATTTGGGGACCTTAAATCCCCATTTGGGGACCTAAAAGCTCCATTCCACCCTCCTGGGACACCTTCCCCCAATCCCAGGCTGCTCCAACCTGGCCTGGAACACTTGAAGGAATGGGAAATCCACTCCAGGGCCTCTTTCTTCCCAACAATCCACCTGAACCTACTCCCAGCACCTCGAATTTGGGGATTTGGGGACCTTAAATCCCCATTTGGGGACCTTAAAGCTCCATTCCACCCTCCAGGGACACCTTCCCCCAATCCCAGCCTGGCCTGGGTCACTTTGCAGGGATGGAAAATCCATTCCAGGGCCTCTTTCTTCCCAATATCCCACCTGAACCTACTCCCAGCACCTCCAATTTTGGGATTTGGGGACCTTAAATCCCCATTTGGGGACCTTAAAGCTCCATTCCACCCTCCTGGGACACCTTCCCCTAACCCAGCCTGGCCTGGGTCACTTTGCAGGATGAAAATTCCATCCTGGCACCTCACAGGGAGGAATTTCTCCCTGATATCCCACTTAAACCTCCTCCCAGCACCCTCAGGATGGGAATTTGGTGACAAATCCCAGCGTCCCAAACTCTCCGAGTACCCTTACATGAATAAGTGGAATGGAAATGAGGCAGCAGCCGGAGGATTTGAGGCTTCACAATCAAGGCGAAGCAGCAGGGAATCGCTCATCCTGCCACGAAGCAATCCTCACCTTTCTTCATTTCTTTTCCTTCTTGAAGATTGTCACCTGTCTTCCTCATGATGATCTGGCATTCTCCCTTCTCACGCCACAGCCAGAGGAGCACAGGAGCTGCGTGCTCCACCACCGGCACGGAGCACACCTGAAATTCCAAATAATTAGGGTTCATCATTTCAGGATACATTTCAAGGGGCTTACCATCCATGTTCAGGGATTTTCACCATATTTCATGGTGAGTTCCACCCATTTCATGGGGTCCACATCCATTTCATGATCCACTTGGTCACACTTCTGATTCCACCCATTTCATTGGCGTCAGTCCATTTTCACATCACCATTTCATGGGATTCACCCTTCAATTTCTTGGGATTCTCACCCATTTCATGGATTTCCATCCATGTTCATGGTTCCATCCAGCATTTCACCCATCATAGGATTCAGATCCTTCTGAACCTCACTTTCATGGGATTTCCACCATTTCATGGGTTCCCATCTCGGTTCACCCATTTCATGGGTTCCCATCCATTTCCGATGGTTCTACCCATTCATAGGATTTCACCATTTCATGGGATTTCACCCATTCAGGGGTTCGCCATCCATTTCGATGGCCTTTCCACCCATTTGCATGCGTATTTCCACCCATATAGGTATCCCACCCATTCATAGAATTTCATCCATTCCATAGAGATTTCCATCCATTCATGGCATTCCACCCATTTCATGGTTTCCATCCAATTCCATAGGCATTTCACCATTTCATGGATTTCCACCCATCTTCATGGGGTTCCATCCTTTATATGGATTTCCATTCCTTTCTGGGATTTCATCCTTTCTGGGGATTCCCACTCCATTTGCTGGGATTTCCATCCATTTCATGGGATTTATCCAACCTCTTGTTCAGGGATTTCCATCCATTTCATAAGATATTCCACCCATTTCATGGGGCATCCCATCCTTTGGAATGCACAATCCCCAAAACCAAACACGGCATCCAATCGTCATTTCCAAGATTCCACCACTAGAAGAACGTGTAATTTAAGTATTATCAATTTTTTAAAATTTCATTTATTCAATAAATTTTATAATATATATGAATAATATATATTTTATTTCTTGTACCCTTTTTTTGGAAGAGTGAGCGCCACGCTGCCAAATTCCCTTCAGAGAAGTCAGAGCTCGGTAACAGGTTTTGGGAATGACTGGAGGACTGCAAAAGGCACCCGAGGAGTCCCTGTTTTCCCAAGGAATCCACGGAACAGTTGGGAAGACTGGGAGACATCAAAAGCCGCCCCACGAGTACCATCTGATCACCAGGAAATTTGGGAATGCTTCACTCCCAAGATAGATCCAGCAGGAATCCAGCCTGCATTGGGGATAAAAGGGGCCCAGATCCCCACTCCAGTTTCCTGCAACGACTGTCCCAAAATATTTTTGGTGATTCTGGATGGATTTCTAATATTCTGGGATTCCAAAATATTCCAGGATCCTGATTGGAATTCCACTCACATTTCTGGATCTTGGACTCGGGATCCAATATTTTGGGTTCTGGATTGAGTATGCCTAACTTCTGGATCCTGGATTTGGATCCAAATATTCTGGGATTCTCGTATGGATCCAAAATGTTCTGAATTTGGAAAGGAGTTCTAAATAATTCTGATTGGAATGAGATCCGTAAATATTCTGGATCTTCACAGGAGATCCAAATGTTCTAGGAGTGTGAGAGGATCCAAATTTCTGGATCTTGGATGGCGTTCTAAAAATTCTGGATCTTGGAATTGGATCCCAAAATATTCCTTGGAATTTGTACTGGGATTACTAAAACTTTAGGATCTTGGAATTGGATCCAAAAATATTCTGGGAATTTGGAGTGGGAGGCACATATGCTGGGATCCCAAATATTCTGGGACCTGATGGGGGATCCAAATGTTTGTGGTCCTGACTGGGAATTCCTAAAAATGTTCTGATCCTGGCATGGATGCAAACTGTTTCTGGGATTTGGAATGGGATTCCAAATATTCTGGATCCTGGCGATGGAAATTCCGAAAATTTCTTGGATTTGAATGGGATCTAAACTATTCTGGGATCCAAATTGGATTCCTAACATATCTGGGTCCTGGAATGGGTCCTAAAATGGATCCCAAATGTCTGGATTCTGGATGGGAGTCCTAATTAATTCTGGCATCTTGGAATTTGATCCTGGAATTGGGATCCTAAAATATTCTGGGACCCCAAAACATTCTGGGATCTTGGAATTGGATCCCAAAATATTTTGGGATCCTGGAATGTCCCCTCCCATTCCCCCCTGTGTCCCAACGTGCTCAGAATTCCAAGGAATCCTCGGCAGTGCCGTGCCACCCTCACCTGTGCCAGCCCTTCCAACCCCAGCACTTTTCCCTGGGAAAGTTGGGAATATTTCAAAGCAAGGATAACGTTCCCGATAAGAACCGGCGGGACACGGAGGGGGAATAAAACAAACAGGGAGAGGAAAAAAAAATAATAATAAAAAAAAAGCAGATAAAGGGGAAAAAACCCTCAGAGCATTCCAGRGAATCAGAGGAACAGGAACTCCTGGAATCCCTCTCTCCTTCCCGATGTTTTTTAGGGAGTKAAGGCATTTTTTATCCCTAAAAACCGACAGCTGGAAGGAGTTTTTTTGCACCTTTTTTTTTTTTTGTTTGCTCTTTTTGTGGTTTTTTTGTGTTTTTTTCGCCTGCTTTTATTTTTTGGGGGTTTTTTTTGTGTGTTTGCTCTCCCCAACCTGCTCGGAGCTGCCTTTCCCCCCGGGAAGGGAGGCGGCCAAACTTCCCTCCCTTCCCGAAGGGAATCCCCGCTCCCGAGGCGCCTCCCGGGACACCGGCGGCTCCAAAGAAGCTCCGCAGTCAGCAGGAAGCGGCGTGGGACACCGGGGAGCCCGGCGGAACCGGTCCGGGCGGCTCCCGGAGCCGGGACACCGGCAACGACCGGGAAAGGGCTTAAAAAATAACCGGGAGAGGAAAGGAGAGGGGCAGAGCCTGGCGGGAGTGGGGG
>NDFG01000025.1:323934-337493 GCA_002167245.1 Sporophila hypoxantha
GAGAGAGGATGCCGCTAGGCTTCTTGGGGACAGACAACGACAGAATGGACACGGGGAATGGACAGACGACAGATGGACAGATGGACACGGGGAGGACAGATGGAACAGGATGGATATAGGGATGGACACACGGGGACAGGGCACAGAAGGGAACGCGGAGCCGCTGTCGTTGAAGAGTGCCGGGCAGGCCTGCGGACAGACAGACAGACAGATGGACACGGATGGAGCATGACGGACAGATGGAACAATGGACAGGGATGGATATGGGGATGGACAACACAGTGGAATGGGACAGCAGGACGCACGAGCCGCTGTCTGTTGAAGTGTCCGGCAACGGCCTGCGGAATGGACAGACGGAGAGATGGACACGGGGAAACGGACAGATGGACACAGGATGGACATATGGAGCAGATGGAACACATGGATGGACAGATGGGCACAGGATGGACAGATGGGCACAGGATGGATATGGGATGGACAACAGCAGGGATGGACACACAGGGAATGGGCACAGAGGGATGGGCACAGAGGACACGCGAAGCCGCTGTCGTTGAAGTGCGGCACGCCTGCGGACGGACAGACGGACACGGATGGATGGAGTGGAACAGGGATGGACATGGGGATGGACTAGGATGACCACCATAGACAACAGAGATGGAGATGGATGGATGGAATGGATGGATGGATGGATGGATCGGATGGATGGGATGATGGATGGTATGGATAGGATGGATGGATGATTGATGGTATGATGGAAGTGGATGGATGGATGGATGGACGCGACATGAGGGTGTTTGTGATTACGGGACAGACAGACGGAATTGCAGGGTGTTGGATGGGACGGTTGGATAGACGGACCAGACGGATAAACAGACGGCTGTGGGGCGCACATGGCGAAGCAGTGGGTGCCCAGGGGTGGGGTGAACAGACGGCCTGGACAGTACAAACAGATGGACAAAACGACAGAGGGAATGACAGACACACAGACAGACGTACAAAGCAGTCTGTGCACAGGGGCCCGGTGTGCACACAGACACGCCACACGGACACACAGACAAGACACATCGGACACACAGAGCGGACAACAGACACACCAACACACAGACACACACACAGACTAGACAGACGGAGTACAAGCAGTGCGTCCTTAAGGGGTCCCGGTGCACAGACACACACAGACAATGCCACAGACAGACAGACAGACGGACAGTAGCGAGCAGTGCGTTGCGCACGGGCCGCGGTGCACCACTACAGATCAGGACACACAGACACACACTACACACAGAACTACGGAGCAACACGGGAACGTACGAAGCAGTGCGTCCTCAGCCCGGTGCATTACACGCAGACACATCAGACACAACACACATGACTACATCTATGAGACACACAGCAGACAGACACTAGAGCACACACAGTGGGGGAACATGACAGACAGAGGACACGACGGACGTACGAAGCAGTGCTCCCAGGGGCCCGCTGGTGCAACATCACAGACATCACAGAACAGATCACACAGACAGACACACAGACAGACACACACAGACACACACACAGACAGACGGATCGTACGAAGCAGTGGCGTAGCGCACAGGGCCCGGTGGCACAGACACATCAGACACAACCACACAGACAGACACATCAGACACAACACAGACTGACTACAATCAGACACACCAGAGCAACACACAGGCCAGGACACATCAGACGGACAACACGGACAGATCGGAACGTAACGAAGCATGTGGTCTCCAGGGCCAGGTGCATAGCCGCCCGCGACTCCTTTCGTGGCAGCGACTCGTTGGGCCGCGGCCGACTGAGCAGCGCCGTTGCAGACTGCGGGCGCAGATGGCCTTGGTCACTGCGGGACATCGGGGCGGGCACCGGGGGTCCACTCAGGGGGCACGGGGGGCCGGTCCATCCCCACACGCCTTTCGCACCACCCAGGTACCCCCGTAACCCCCCGGTCCCCCGCGGTTCTCACGTTTCTGGCCCAGGTCCCCGGGGCCCGGTTCCCCCAGCAGTGTGCCGCCACAATTGGCTCTTCGTGGCACGGTTAGGACCTGCTGGACGGACATGAGCGGGTCACCACAGAAACAGGGGGATCTCCGAAAGACTTCCCCAAAAATCAGCGGGACACCAAGGGACCCCAAGAAACAGGGGACACCAAAGGGACCCCAAAACAGGGGGACATCATCCAAAAGGGGACCCCCAAAAGGACTCCCAAAATACAGGGGGACACCAAAGGACCCCCATACGATAACAGGGGGACACCAAAAGGGACCCAAAAGGACCCAAACAGGGGATCACTCAAAGGGACCCAGAAATCAGGGGAACCAAGAGGCACCCCAGAAACAGGGGGACATCTCAAAACCAGGTTGATTCCCAACCCAGGGGTGACCCGCCAAACCAGGTGGTTGTCCACAAGCGACCCTGAAACCAAGGGGGACCAAAGGGACCCCA
Organism: Sporophila hypoxantha; assembly: GCA_002167245.1. NCBI lineage: Eukaryota > Metazoa > Chordata > Aves > Passeriformes > Thraupidae > Sporophila > Sporophila hypoxantha. The sequence continues at coordinate 326,398 of NDFG01000025.1, forward strand.
AGCCCAGGGTGACCCGCAAAGCCACCCCAAAAATCACTCCAAACCCAGGCTCTTACCTCCAGAGTGACCTCCAAAGCCCCTCAAGCCCGCAGGTGATCCCGTGGTCATCCAAGGTCTAGGTGACGCCAAAACCCAGGGTGGCCCAAAGTTGACTCCAAAGCCTGGGTGGTGACCCCACAGCCCCCAAACCCAGGGCGACCCCAAATACCCAAGAGGTGACACCAACAGTCGACCCCACGCTTAACCTAGGGTGCCCTGCAGCTCCCCAATCGCCCAGGGTGACCCAAAGCGCCCATAAGGCTGGGTGACCCCAAATACGCAGTAGGTGACCCCGCCGTGTCCCCGCTGTCCCCGCTGTCCCCACGCACAGGCGCGGCCGTGTGTCCCTCACGAGCGGCTCCAGGACGCGTGTCCGTCATGATGTCCCCCACTCCAGCCGTGTCCCAGGCACAGCCTGCGGCGTTCTTACTCGATGTATACATCCCCCGGCCAGGATCTCGCGGTGACAGGGGTGACAGGGGGTGACAAGGGGGGACAGTACACCTCCAGATCCCGCCTGGCAGCGCAGGGAGGGATGGGGACGCTTGGGGACTGTCCTGCTCTAAGGGACACAGGGGTGGCAGTGGGACGAGGGGACTCAGAGGGCATGCCGAGGGGGGCAGCGTCCCTTAGAGTGTCCCCTCTCCGTGCAGTCCGCGTGGGTTTGTCCAAGCCCCCCGTGATGTCCCAGCCTCCATGGTAGTCCCCCAACCATGTGGTCCCCCAGGCCCGATGGAGCTCCCTCTTCTGTGCCAGTCCCCATGAGTGTCCCCAAACCCCTGTGATGTCCCCAGGTCCCCACGATGTCCCCACCCCACGGTGTCCTCAACGCTCACGATGTCCTCATCTCACAATGGCCCAACTCAGCACATGGTGTCCCCACCCCTCCATGATGTCCCCAAACGTCCTGCATTTAGTGTCCCCACCCCTCAGATGTCCCGCACCCTACGTGGATGTCCCCAACCCCCTGCAATGTCCCATTCCCCATGGTGCCCCTCAACCATTACAATGTCCCAGACCCATCTGTGGTGATCCTCATACGCACTCCGTGACGTCTCCCGAGCCCCACAATGTCCCCAACCCAGCGGTGTCCTGCAGCCCCCTGCAATGTCCCAAATCCCCAATGGTGTGCCCACCTTATGGTGTCCCCTACAACCAACCATGTTGTCCTCAAACCCACCACACAGTCCCCTGACCCCCACTACGTGGTCCTCTAACCTCACAATGTCCCCAACATCCACCATGGTGCCCTCAACGCCTCCCATGAATGTCCCCGACCCGTGGTGTTCTCAAAAAACCTCACGATGTCCACAAACTACCACAATGTCCCCAGTTCCCACAATTGTCCCCAACCCACCCGTGTGCTTCCAACGCCCTCCAGTGATGTCCCCCCTCGATCCTCCACGGTGTCCTCAAGCCTCACAATCGTCCCCACCCACCCATGGTGCCTCCAACCCTCCATGGATGTCCCCGAATCCTCCCGTGGTGTCTTCGACCTCACGATGTCCACAAACATCCCCAATGTCCCCAGTTCCCACAATGTCCTCCCAGTCCCTCACAGATGTCCAGCATCCACGACGTCCCACCCCCTGTCAGTGTCCCCGCCCTGGGTGTCCACCTGTGAGCTGGTTGAAGGCCGAACTGGCCGCAGTGGCGTGCGGGTGTTGGGGTTGTTATGTTGAGCAGCACGAAAGGGCGAATTTGTCCTCATAGAACTTGTTGCCGGCGGATGACGCGCAGGTTCTGCAGCGGCAAGCGCCGCGAACACGTTCATGGCGATCTAGGATGTTAGCCGTCACCTCTCCCGGGATGGTCTGCGGGGAGGACACAGGGGCACGCGGTGGCCTTGGTGACAACATCGCGTGGTGGGCCGGTCACCTCCCTCGAGGTCCAGTCCTCGCCCTCGATGGCTCAACTGCCCAATACTGGCTGGTCACCTCCAAACTGGCCAATGTCCTCCCGTCGATGGCCAGTTGTCCCCATACTGGCTGTGTCAAACTCCAAACTGGCTCAGCGTCCTGCACGTGGTGGCCATGGCCCCCATGGTGGACATGTCCACCCCTCAATGGCCAATGTCCTCCTGTTTGAGTGGCACTGTCCTGGTGGCTGTTGTCGACTCCGAAACTGGCCATGTCCTGCCACATGGTGGCCATGGCCATGGTCCCCAATGGTGGACATGGTCACCCCCTCAATGGCCATGTCTCCTTTTGATGGCCAACTGCCCCATGGTGGCTTGTGTCACTACCAAACTGGCCATGGCCTGCCACATGGTGGGCATGGCCATTAGGCCCCATGTGGACATGTCCACATTCAAACTGGCCATGTCGTCCTTTTTGTGGCCACTGTCTCCCATGTGTGGCTGTGTCACCTCCAAAACGGCCATGGCCTCCTGCACATGGTGGCCATTGACCCCATGGTGGTTCTGTTGTCAAGCCGTCCAAATGGCACGTCCTCCCCTTGAATTGGCCACAGTGCTCATTGGAATGTCACCGCTCCCTCATTATGGCCATTCCTCCGCCTTGATGGCCACGGTCGCCCCATTGGTGGACACGAGACCCCCAAAACTGGCATGTCCTCCCCCTGGGTGACATGCAGCAGTGTTCCCTATTGGGTCCCTGTCCCTCGGAGCACGTCCCCACCTCAGTGTCCCTCAGGTGTCCGCGGTCTTCACTGGAGGAAAGGAGAGGTCCTGGGTGGGTTCGATGAGGAACGATTCGGTTGACCGCATTGATCGATCTCGCAGTTGTTGTAACAATCTTGTGCAGGGTCTGTTACTGTGCTGCGCGTCCCCGTCAACGCTCAGCCCCGTTGTCAGCGTCCCGCGCACCACTGCGGCACCGCACCAGTATCACTCGGGGCACCACGGGGCCACCCACATCACGCTAGGGCCAACCTACGGGACCACCAGGGCACCCACCTGTGTCACCGGTGGCCACCATTTCGGGGCCACACGGCCCACTCAGGCACCCACCGTGTCCACGGGGCACCTGAGGGGCCACAAGGGCAACCCACCAATGTCACCGGGGCGCACCAACGGTGGCCACCCACAGGGGCATCCAGGCACACACCGGTCAGCCAGGGCCACTCACGGGGCCACCAGTGGCAACCCACCAATGTCAACCCTTGGGGCCAACACTGGGGCCACAGAGCCACAGGCACCCACCGTGTCATCCGGGCCACGCAGGGGCCACCAGGGCACCCAGCCATGTCTACCAGGGAACTCCACCATGTCACCGCAGGGCCACCACGGGGCCACCAGGCACGCCACCATCGTGCACCCAGGGCCTACCATGGGCACCACATCAAGGGCCACCACGGGGCCACCATGCAAGCCACAGCAACACCTTGCGACGGATCAGCATGCAATTGGTCCCATCCCTGCTGGCCATGTCCTGCAACGTGGTGGTCAACAGGTCATGGTGGTTGTGTCACCCTCCTCTAGTTGGCCACTATCATCCCCTTGATGTCCCCTTGGTGCCCTGTCCCCTCCGCAGCGGATCATAGTCCTGCTACATTGGTTGCCCATGGTCCCCATGGTGGCCCGTGTCCACCCCTCAGTGCCATGATGTGCCACCGCCTGTTCCCCCTGCGTGGCCACTGCCATGTCCTGGCTGGGCTCTCTGTCCCTCCAAGCTGTCAGCGTCCTGCTAACCTTGACAGGGCCACGAGAGCAGTGGCCAATGGTCTGGCCGCCTCAAGTGTCCTGTCCCTCCATGGGCCTGTCCCTCAGTGCCCTGTCGCCCTCAGTGTCCGCTGTCCCCTCCACCATGTCCTTGCCCGCCTCACGGTGTCCCTGCCTGTGTGTCCTGTCCCCTCCATGATGTCTCCATGGTGTCGCCCCTCAGGGTGTCCCGCGTCCATGATGTCGCTTGTCCCCTCCATCGGTGTCTTGCCCATGTGTCCCTGTCTCTCCACCGTGTTCCTTGTCCCCTCTCATGGTGTGCCCCCGCCACGGTGCCCTGTCCTCCTACCATGTCCCTGTCCCCTCCACGGTGTCCCTGTCCCCTTTCCTCCTGCCATCCTTGCCCCAGACGCTGTCCCTAGCCCCGGTTCCTCCCCCGCCGCTCCTCCCGCGTTCCAGGGCTGCCCGAACCGGCCGGGCGAGCCTTTGCGCAAGCGGGCGCCCCGGGCTGGGCCCTCCGCCCCGGCCACGCCCCGCCGGACTTCGGCCCGCCGGCCGCCGCCGCCTGCCCCGCGGCGCACCCCCGGCCTCCCCCCCTCCCCTCGTGTCCCCGTTTCCCGGGGCTGGTGTCCCCTCGGTGGTCCCCCCCGTTCCGGGGCTCGTGTCCCCCCCGTTTCACCGGGGCGCGGGTGGGCTCGTGTCCCCCGCCGTTCCCGGGTCCCTCGGTGTCCCCCGCTCTCCGGGGGCTCGGTGTCCCTCGGTGTCCCCCCGTTCCCGGTGTCCCTCGGTGTCCCCCCGCTCCGGGGGCTCGGTGTCCCCCCTCGGTGTCCCCCCCGTTCCGGGTCCCATCGGTGTCCCCCGGCTCTGGGGCGCGGGGTGGGCTCGTGTCACGCCCCGTTCCCGGTGGGCTCGGTGTCGCCCTCGTGTCCCCCCCGTTCCTCGGATGTTCCGCCTCGGTGTCCCTCCCGCCCCGGGGGCACACAGGCCCTCCTTTGTGCATCCCGCACAAAGCCGCCGATTGTGGCGGTCGGCATCCGGGGGGGGGGGCACCCGAGCCCCAAACTGGACTGCGCGGGAGGCACCGAGGCCTGCGGGAACCCGCCAGACGTGACTCAGGCCCCGGCGCTCAAAGCGGCTTTGTCCGGCCGGGATCCCCTCCGGGGGCGGCCGCGGCTCGGGGCACGCAGGGGAAGGGGTCCCCCCCAGCCCGGGCGGGCTATTTGAGCAAGGAAAGGGCTAAAAAAAGGCCCAGCTGCGCATGCAGCGGCCCCCCGGCCCCCGCCGCCCCGGGGCATGGGCACGGGGGGAGCCGAACGGGGGGCGCTGCGAACCCACCGAGGAAACACCGGGGGGGTCCCCGGGGGGTTGGGGGCACCGTCCCGCCTCTGCCCCCGCGAACCCTCCGCACGTGAATGCATTACCGGGGTCCCCACGGCGGATGGGACGGGGGGGCCCCGGGGTCACTGCCCGCGGGGGCGGGGGGCGATGTGGGACCCCCGCCCTCCCTTCCGGGCGCCGCGGTCGGCGGCGGGCACCGGCGCGTTATCTAGCGCCGGCGCCCAGGTCTCGAACTCCGCAGCGTCGCACTCACCGGCGTGCCGCGGGCCCGAACTAGCAAACCGGGGGACCGGGCGAGGGGCTCGCAAAGCGACCTCCTGACCCTCCGGACAGCCGGCCACAAAGGGGGCTGTGATGTGCGCCGGCCCCGTGCCCCGAACAAAGGGGGGCTCTCAGAGACCGGGCTTGGGGTGGCGTTGGCCGGGGGGCCGTCCCCCCGAGGTGTCCCCGAGCCCGCCGAGGTTCCCCCGACACAGCTCTTCCAGGTGTCCCCCGAGCCCCCGCGAGCCCCCGAGAAATGTCCCCGAGCCCCTGCGAGGTGTCTCCCACACCCGACGCGCTGTTCCCTCTCTCCGCTCGCGGACGCCGCTGCCTCAGTGGGTGGCACCCGAGCGTCGCCGGTGGCAGCATGGAGCTGGGAAAACAGCGAGGGTACCCCCGCGTGTGCCCCTCACCCCTGGCACCCTTCCGGGCACCGTCCTGGGGTTTCGGGCGACGCCGGCCGCCACCTGGCGCGTCCAGCCCTCGCCGTTCCTGGATGAAAAACAACTCCCGGCGGCCGAGCGGCCTTCCGGGGTTCCGGGTGTTCCGGCGGCCTCGCGGCAGGGCCGGGGTCCCTCCGGGGGTCGCCTCGTGAGGATCCCCTCCCGTCCCCATCCGGGCGTCCCGCGCTCCCGGATCCCCCAAAGGCAATCAGCCGGGCCCGGCCGCGCAGCTAAAGATTAGCGCGCGGCAAGCTGCGGGGACCGCAGGTGCCGATGAGCGGGAGGAGGGCACCGAGCAGGGAGGGGCATCCGAGAAGCGGGCCCAGGCGGTAGGGGCCAATCGAGGCGGCGAGCCGGGGGAGGCAGACCGAGAGGCCGGGACACCGAGCTCGGGAGGGCAACCGAGAGCGGGCGAGCCGGGTGGCCACGAGAGGGAGCAGGGGGCACCGAGAGCCACGGGAGGGGGCCCGAGCCCGGGAGGGGACACCGAGAGCGGGGGACGAGCTCGGAGGGGCACCGAGAGCGGGACCAGGGAGCAACGGGAGGGGGCTACCGAGAGCGGGACCGAGCAACGTGAAGGGGGGCACCCGGAGAAGCGGACCTGTGAGCTCCGGGAGGGGGCACCGAAGAAAGCGGGACCGAGCACGGGAGGAGGCACCGAGTCCCGGACTGGAGCCCGGGAGAGCCCTGGAGCCCCGCAGCCCCGCCGGAGCCGCGGTCCCGGAGCGGTTTCAGTGCCGTCCGGTGCCCCCGGAGCCGTGCGGTCGCCACCTGGGACAGCAACACGGGGGCATCCCGGACGCCCCAGCGGGAATCTGCGCCGGAGATGGGATCCGCGTCCGGTAACCGGCCGGAACCGGCACAGCAGCACCGCCGCCCATGCCGGATGCGCGCGAGCGCTCCGGTGTTTCCTCCGGTTCCCCTGGTGCCCCACGCCGCGGCGCAGCCCCGGTTTCCCCCGCCCCCCCGCCCCGCCCGGTGGCCGCCGGTGCCAACCTGCCTGTCGCGGAGCCCGGCGCCGGGGAGCCAGCAGCAGCGGCAGTCAGCGGCAAGCAGCGCCCGTGGCCGCCCCCGGTGGCCGGTCGGCTCCATCGCGGCCCCCGGTAGCGGCGAGCGCTCGCTCCACGGAATGCACCTGGCGCCGGGGCCCGGGCGCGGGGGCCGGCGCCGGGCGCGGGCCCGCCGAACGGGAGCGGGGGCGCGGGGGGGACACGGCGCTTCCCTCCACGCCCCGCCCGGCGACCCGCCCGCCCCGCCGGGCGCACCGGACCGCCCCAACGCCGTCCGGGCTGGGCCACGCCGGCACCGGCACCCGAGGCGCGCCCCCGCCGGATGCGCGGGTCCCCCCGCCTCCCCGTCCCGGAGCAGTTTCGTCCCATTAGTAGACCCGGTCCGGTCCCCCGGTGCCCCCCAGCCGCCGGCACATCCCCGGCCTCGTCCCGGAGCAAAAGTCAGCCCGCCCTGAGACCCCGGTCCGGTCTCACCGGTGCCCCCACGCCCCGCTCAACCCACTCCGGTCCCGCTCCTTGGTTGCTAAGTTCTCTGCCCCAGGTCCGCGGTTCCCCGGTATCCCCCAGCCCCGCTCACATCCCCCGGTTTCGGATTCCTGGGTCCCCGGTCCGCGGAGCAAAGTCCGCAATCCGCCCGAGCCCGGTCACCGTTCCCCGGTGCCCCCCAGCCCACGTTCACACCCGCCGCCCCACGGAGACCCCTGCCTCAGAAAAACGAAACGGGGTGAGTTAGGAACCATTGAAGCGCCCCCCCAATACACGGGGAGGGGTCGGGACCACGGAGAACCCCCCCAAAAAACCCCAAAATGGGGGGTCTCTGATCCCAAAAACCCCAAACTTGGGGGGATCTGACCCCAAAAAAAAACCAAAAAAACCCCCAAAACTGGGGGGGAGTCTGACCCCAAAAAAAAACCAAAAATGGGGGGTCTGACCGCCTAAAAGCCCCAAAATGGGGGGTCTGACCCCAAATAAAACCCAAAAAATTGGTGCGTTCTGACCCCAAATTGGGGGGGTCACCCCAAAAAACCCCAAACTTCGGCGTCTGACCCCAAACGACCCCAAACTTGGGGGCGTCTGACGACCAAACACCAACCAAACTTGGGTGTTCGACCTAAAGACCACCAACCGGGGGCCTGACCCCAAATCTTGGGGTGTCCTGACCCCAAAGACCACAAAACGCGGGGCTCTGACCCTCCCCGACTTCCCGGCCACGAGTGGAAATTTGGGAGCCTCCCAGGTGACCCCAAATACCCCCCAGTGACCCCACCCGGTCAGAAGCCCCCATTTCTGCACCAGGGGGCAGCAGCACCCCGGGCCCGCAATGGGGACCCCATAAAACAGTGCCCCCCCCCCCAGAAAAGAGCGGGGCTGGCGACCCCGCTCAGGACCCTTCTCAAATCCCAAAAAACACAGAGCAGGATCAGAGCCCCCCAAATCCCAATCACCAAAAACACACCGAGGCCTGGGCTTTGCAGCAGCCCCCCCCTCAAAATATGGGGCGACGCCCAGTTCCTCCGCCATAACCGGTGGCTGAGACCCCTCAGGACCCCCAAATCCTCCCAGGACGCCTCAATCCCAATCCCCCAAATACACGAGCAATCTTGGATGAGCCCCCTCCTCAAAGATTTGGGTGACCGCCAGGCCACCCCCAATAAAGAGGGGGCTGAGACTCCCTTCAGGACCCCCAAATCCCCCCCAAGGACCCACCAAATCCCTCTCAGGACCCCCCCAAATCGCCCCCCCAGGACCCCCAAACCCCTCCCCAGGACCCTTAACAGCCCCTCAGGACCCCCAAACCCCCCTCAGGACCCCCACAAATCCCCCTCAGAACCCCCAATCCCCCCCCCCAAAGGACCCCCAAATGCCCCCGAGACCCAAACCCCTCAACCCCCCAGACCCCTCAAAGACCCCCCAGGACCCCCCAAACCGGACCACCCGCAAATCCCTGCAGGACCCCAAATGGCCCCCCAGGACCCCCCCAAAAAGACCGGAGCCGGCTCCGGGGACAGACTCCTTTAATTGACTCTGGGGGTCTCTGTCCCTGGGGGTCCTGCGCGGGCCAGGGTCTCCCTCAATGGAGCTGGGGGGGGCCGGGGGGCTGCTCCCTGAAGAGAGAACCCAAATTAGAGGGGGCTGGTGGGGGGGGGCAAACCCAGAGCCCTGGGACCCCCCCAAACCGTGTGGGACCCCCAGACCTTCCAATGGAACACCTGGGACCGCCAATACCCTTCCAGGACCCCCCAAAACCGTGTGGACCCCCTGGGACCCCCCAATAATCCCTCCAGGACCCTGGGACGCCAAAACCGTGGTGGGAACACCCTGGGATCCCGCCAAACACCCCTCAGACCCCCCTGGGATCCCCCAAAAAGCGTGTGGGCCCCCTGGAGCCCCTTATAAGCTCAGACCTCCCACGACACCTTTAGACCCCCCAGACCCCCCCAAACCCTCAGAGACCCCCTGCCAGACCCTTCCAGGACCCCTTCTAAACAGCCCTGGGACCCCCCCAAACCCCTCAGGGATCCCCCAAACACACCCTGGGGACCACCCCAAATCCCTCGGACCCGATGCCCCCAACCCTTCCGGGGGGCCCCCCAAGAATTCAAGGAGGAGTGGAATCAAGGGCAGGGGGTGCAAACTGTGAAACCCCCCCAGAACCCCCTCCAGGACCCTGCTAAAACGCCCTGGGAACGCCCGCCAAACCCATCGAGGACCCCCCACAACAGCCCTAGACCCTCCCAGACCCTCTAACCGCACCCTTGGACCCCGCAAACCCCTCGGGCAATCCCCAAACAGCCCTGGGACAACCCCAGACCCATTGGGACCGCCCCAAACACAGTCTGGACCCCCCAAGACCCTCTAAACACCCCTGGGACCTCACCAAACCCTTCAGGGAACCCCCCAAATCCCTTGCGGGGATGGCACCAAAAACAGCCGCTGGGACCCCCCTTAAAGCACGTCTGAGACCCCCCGCAGACTCACAGACAGGGTGGAATCAGGGCAGGGGTGCGGTCGGAACCCCCCCAGACCCCCTCCTAAACACCCTGAGACCCCCAAACACCCCTTGGAGCCCCCAGAGCCCCTCAGGGCGCCCACCAAGACTCACGGCGGGGCGGAAGGGGGTGGGGCGTGCGTCCTGGAACCCCCCAGACTGCCCTCCAGGAACACCCCAAACGGCAACTAAGACCCCCAGGGACCGCACCCAAACCGCCCGGGAAACCCCCCCGGACTCACGGCGGGGCGGAAGCGGGCGGGGGCGTGCGGTCCTTGCGGGCCTCGCGGGAGCGGTTCCGAACCACCTTGCTGTGGATGGCGCAGCTGACGCAGTAATGCAGCTTCACGTACAGCTTGGGCAGCACGTAGGCTGGGAGGGGAAAAATGGGGTCAGGGAGCCCAAAAAACACACCCAGGGACCCCAAAAACCCCCAGGGACCTCAAAAACCCCATCCAGAAACACCATAACAGCCCCAGGGCAGTAATGCAGCTTCACATACAGCTTGGGCAGCACGTAGGCTGGGGGGTTAAAAACGGGGTCAGGGAGCCCAAAAACCCCCAAAAAACACATCCAGGGACCCCAAAAACCCCACCCAGGGCAGTAATGCAGCTTCACGTACAGCTTGGGCAGCACGTAGGCTGGGGAGGGGAAAAATGGGGTCAGGGAGCCCAAAAACCCCAAAAACCAAACCCAGGGACCCTAAAAACCCCCAAAAACACAGCCAAGGAACCCTAAAACACAGCCAAAAGCAGCCCCAGGGCAGTAATGCAGCTTCACGTACAGCTTGGGCAGCACGTAGGCTGGGGAGGGGAAAATGGGGGTCAGGGAGCCCAAAAACCCAAAAAAACACATCCAAGGACCCCAAAAACCAAACCCAGGGACCCCAAAAACACATCCATGGAACCCAGGAACCCCAAAAAATACACCCAGGGCAGTAATGGAGCTTCACGTACAGCTTGGGCAGTAGGTAGGCTGGGGGGTTAAAAACGGGGTCAGGGACCCCAAAAAACACATCCAGGGACCCCAAAAAACCCAAAAAACAAACCCAGAAACCCCAGAAACCCCAAAAAACACATCCAGGGACCCCCAAAACCCCAAAAACCACATCCATGGAACCCAGAAATCCCAAAAACCCCACCCAGGGCAGTAATGGAGCTTCATGTACAGCTTGGGCAGCACGTAGGCTGGGGAGGGAAAAAATGGGGGTCAGGGAGCCCAAAAACCCCAAAAACACACCCAGGGACCCCAAAAACACATCCAGGGACCCCAAAAACCCCACTCTAGGACCCAAAAAATCCCCAAAAATACACCTAGAGATCCCCAAGAACGCCCCCAGGTGGGATTTTTGGGGTGACAGAGTGAGCAGGGTTGGATCTTTTGGGGGCCAAAGG
>NDFG01000025.1:337518-356978 GCA_002167245.1 Sporophila hypoxantha
AAAGCAGAGAGATGGGGTGATCCCGTCTCCCTGGGCTGATCCCGTCTCCCAATGGGGCTGATCCGCTCTCCCTGGGGCTGATCTCCAGCTCTCCTGGGGTATCCCGCTCTCCCTGGGGCTGATCCCCTGCTCTCGCCCCGGGGCTTGATCTGGGGCTGATCCCGCTCCTCGCTGGGGGCTGGCCCGCTCTCCCCGGGGCTTGATCCCGCTCGTCCCCGCACAGAACCGAGAGAGGAGGAACAACGGGCGTGTGCAAGAAGGGCCGCGGGCGACGTGGCAAGCCATGGCGCCCTGCAAACAACTGCGGCCCTGGCGTGCGTGCCAAGGACAAGGCCATCAAGAAATTCGTCATAGGAACATTCGTGGAGGCTGCTGCTGTCAGGGACATCTGCCGAGGCCGAGCGTGTTTCGACTGTGCAGTCCTGGGGTGCAGGGCTGGGACCCCAAAATCGAACCTGCTCGACCCTGAGAAGAGTTCTTTTGTCCACTTCAGAATGTGTTGTTGTCATTTGAATATTGCAGTCTGTCAAACTGGCCCAAAAATTTGCTTCCTGTGCCCCAAAAATAGCCCACTGATCACCCAGAATAAGCCCATTGTCACACCAAAATAGCTCCTCATGCGAGCCCCAAAATAGCCCCACTGTCACCCCCAAATAGCCCATTGTCCAACCCCCCAAAATAGTCCCTGTCACCCCAAATAGCCCATTGTCACCCCAAAATAGCCCACTGTCACCCCAAAATAGCCCCACTGTCACCCAAAAAGCCCCATTGTCACCCCAAAATAGCCCCACTGTCAGCCAAAATATGCAGTCTATACGCCCAAAATAGGGCCCTTACCCCCAAAAGATCTGACTCCTGCTCACTTGTCAACCCAAATATCCCATCCTGTCACCCCAAAAATTCTTCCTGTGCCGCCAAAATAGCCCTTGTCACCCAAAATAGCTCCTCTGTCACCCCAAAATAGCCCCATTGTCACCTCCAAAATAGCTCCTCTGTCACCCGAAATAGCCCCACTGTCACCCCAAAATAGCTCCTCTGTCACCGTCCAAATAGCCCCACTGTCACCCCACAATAGGGACCCTTTAACCCCCCAAAAGATCTGACTCGTCTGCTCATTCTGTCACCCCAAATATCCCATCCTGCCTCACCCAAAAAATTCTTCCCTGGTGCCTTGTAAAATAGCCCCATTGTCCACCCAAATAAGCTTCTCTGTCACCCAAAATAGCTTCCTCTGTCACCCAAAATAGGGACCCTTTACACCCCCCCAAAAGATCTGACCTGCTCACTCTTGTCACCCTCCAAAATTCGTCCCTTTGTCACTCCAAATTTCCCACCTGCTCACCAACCAAAAAAATCTTACCTGTGCCCAAAATAGCTCCATTTTTACCCCAAATAGTGCCTCTGTCACCCCACAGTGCCTCTTCACTTCAGATTTTGTCCCTTTGTCACCGCCCAAAAGACCTCACCCTGCTCCCCCAAAAAATTTCTTCCTTGCCGCCCCAAAATAGCTCCTGTTTTGCCCCCCCAAATAGTGCTCTGTACCCCAAAACAAGATTCTGGTTTGCCCACCCAAACAGTGCCCTCTGTCACCCAAAATGTCCTTGTCAGCCCAAAACAGCCCAGCGGGATCAGCCCCAGGGAGAGCGGGATCAGCCCCGGGGAGAGCAGGATTGAGCCCAGGATCAGCCCCAGGATCAACTCCAGGATTGAACCCAGAGAAATCAGGATCGAGCCCAGGATCAACCCCAGAGAACCCCAGGACTGAGCCCAGGATGGAGCCTAGGGAGGCCAGGATCAGCCCCAGGATGAATCCCAGGGAGTCCCAGGATCAACTCCAGGATTGAACCCAGAGAAATCAGGATTGAGACAGGGACTGAGGCCAGGATCAGCCTCAGAGAGACCAAGATCGAGCCCAGGATTGAGCCTAGGGAGGCCAGGATCAACCCCAGAGACCAGGATCAACCCCAGGGAGAGCAGGATTAATCCCAGGGAGTCCCAAGATCAGCCCCAGGATCAACTCCAGGATTGAACCCAGAGAAATCAGGATTGAGACAGGGACTGAGCCCAGGATCAGCCCCAGAGAGACCAAGATCGAGCCCAGGATTGAGTCTAGGATCAACCCCAGGACTGATCCTAGGGAGGCCAGGATCAGCCCCAGAGAGATCAGGATCAGCCCAGGATGAATCCCAGGGAGAGCAGGATCAACCCCAGGGAGAGCAGGATTAATCCCAGGGAGTCCCAGGATCAGCCCCGGGACTGAACCCAGAGAAATCAGGATCGAGACAGGGACTGAGCCCAGGATCAGCCTCAGAGAGACCCAGGATTGAGCCCAGGATTGATCCTAGGGAGACCAGGATCAGCCCCAGAGAGACCAGGATCAGCCTCAGGATCAACCCCAGGGAGGCCAAGATTGAACCCAGAGAAATCAGGATCGAGACAGGGACTGAGGCCAGGATCAGCCTCAGAGAGACCAAGATTGAGCCCAGGATTGAGCCCAGGATTGAGCCTAGGGAGGCCAAGATCAGCCCCAGGGAGAGCAGGATCAACCCCAGGGAGATCAGGATTAATCCCAGGGAGTCCCAGGATCAGCCCCAGGATCAACTCCAGGATTGAACCCAGAGAAATCAAGATCGAGACAGGGACTGAGCCCAGGATCCGCCTCAGAGAGACCAAGACTGAGCCCAGGATTGAGCCCAGGATTGATCCTAGGGAGGCCAGGATCAGCCCCAGAGAGACCAGGATCAGCCCCAGGATCAGCCCCGGGACTGAACCCAGAGAAATCGGGATCAAGACAGGGACTGAGCCCAGGATCAGCCTCAGAGAGACCAAGATCGAGCCCAGGACTGAGCCTAGGGAGACCAGGATCAGCCCCAGGGAGAGCAGGATTGAGCCCAGGGAGTCCCAGGATCAGCCCCGGGACTGAACCCAGAGAAATCAGGATCAAGACAGGGACTGAGCCCAGGATCAGCCCCAGAGAGACCAAAATCGAGCCCAGGATTGAGCCCAGGATGGAGCCTAGGGAGGCCAGGATCAGCCCCAGGATGAACTCCAGGATCAGCCCCAGAGAGACCAGGATCAGCCCCAGGATGAATCCCAGGGAGAGCAGGATCAACCCCAGGGAGATCAGGATTAATCCCAGGGAGTCCCAGGATCAGCCCCGGGATTGAACCCAGAGAAATCAGGATCAAGACAGGGACTGAGCCCAGGATCAGCCTCAGAGAGCCCCAGGACTGAGCCCAGGATTGATCCTAGGGAGGCCAGGATCAGCCCCAGGATGAACCCCAGGGAGGTCGGGATTGAGCCCAGGATCAACCCCAGAGAGCCCCAGGATGAACCCCAGGATCAGCCCCAGGGAGACCAGGATCAACCCCAAGACTGAGTTCAGGTTGAACTCCAGGATGAAGCCCAGAGACACCAGAACCAGCCCCAGGATCAACCGCAGGACTGAGCCCAGGATCAACCCCAGGATAAGCCCCAGAGAGCCCAGGATCAAACCCAGGATCGAGCCCAGGATGGAACCCAGGATGGAGGCCAGGATCAGTCCCAGGGAGCCCCCGGGATCCCCCACTCAGAGCAGCCCCCAGCCCCATAAAAGCTCCTTGGGCTCAGCTCTGCCGGAGCCGCCTCCAGAACAACCCCACAGAAATCTGCATCATCCTCCTCAAAGCCACTCCCAGCCATGAAGTTCCCCGATCAGCTGCCAGAGCCGCTGCCCGCCCAGAAAAATCCAGAAAACCCAAAAGTTCCATACAATCCACATCCTTTTTTGCATCCCCCAAACCCAAAAGCTGTCAGGCCCCTCTTCCCACTGCCCTACATCCTTCTCTGATCTCCCCGAATCACCTCCGAGACCCCAATCTCTCCCCATAACGCCTTTCAAGCATCCCCTCATCCCCCTGCCCAATGACGCCATCTTCCCCTCTGATCGCCCCCCAAACCCTCCGTGCCCCTATCCACGCTCCCCGCGCGCTCGCGCCCCCCCCAGGGGTCCTCTGAGCCCCCCGTGCCCACTCAACGGGCCCGAGTCCCTTTCCGACGCCCCTCGGCCCTCCGCGGCTACGTCGCGCCCCCCGGCGCCCCCGGGCCCTCCGGCCACGCCGCGCTCACCATGGGCTCTGAGGAGAACGGAAGCAGGCGCGGCCGCAGCACCCAAAAACGCCCGGCTTTTTCTTCCGCTCCCATCCGCCGGAAAGCGCCGCCGCCGCCGCTCCGGTTCCTGCGGGGACACACGAGGAGGGCTCGCAAAACGGCTCGCCGAGGCATATACGGGGCGGGGTGGGGTGARCGAAGAGAGGCGGGAGTTACGGGGGAATTAACGGGAGTGGGGATGAGTTAGGGACTATTTTTCCTGCGGTAGGCGGAGGGATCCGCGCCGCGCACGCGGTAAAAACTCCCGCGCACTGCGTGTGGCGTCACCCCGCAAGGCGCGCGCGCCGCGAGGGCTGCTGGGAAATGTAGTCCGGAAAGGGGTGGGGTCCCCTCCCATCCATGGGGGACCCCCAGGGACGGGGGGGCGTCCCCAACCCCGGGGGTCCCCACGGTCCTGTGTCCCCTCTTGGGGATCCCCCCCATCCCTGGGTGTCCCCAATGTGTCCTGTGTCCCCTCAAAAGCCCCAAGGGAGACCCCAATGTCCTTTTCCCCCCCATTTCTGGGTGTCCCCAGTGTCCCCTGTCCCCATTTCTGTGTCTTTTGTCCCCATTTTTGGTCGTCCCCAATGTCCTTTCCCATTTTTGGCTGTCCCCAGTGTCCCCTGTCCCCCCCGGGTGTGTCCCCAATGTCCCCTGATCCTCCTGGGTGTCCCCAGTGTCCCCTGTCCCCATTTCTGTGCCTTTTGTCCCCATTTCTGGCTGTCCCCAATGTCCCCTGTCCCCCCTGGGTGTCCCCAATGTCCCCTGTCCCCATTTCTGGATGTCCCCTGTCCCCATTTCTGCATCTTTTGTCCCCATTTTTGGCTGTCCCCAATGTCCCCTGTCCCCCCTGAGTGTGTCCCCAATGTCCCCTGTCCCCATTTTTGTTTGTCCCCAATGTCCCCTGTCCCTGCTGGGTGTGTCCCCAATGTCCCCTGTCCCCATCTCTGTGTCCTTTGTCCCCTCCTGGGTGTCCCCAATGTCCTTTGCCCCCCATTCTCGATGTCCCCTGTCCCCATTTCTGTATCCTCTGTCCCCATTTCTGGCTGTCCCCAGTGTCCCCTGTCCCCCCCGGGTGTGTCCCCAGTGTCCCCAGTCCCCATTTCGGGATGTCCCCAATGTCCTTTCCCCCCACTTCTGGCTGTCCCCAATGTCCCCTGTCCCCCCTGGGTGTGTCCCCAGTGTCCCCTGTCCCCATTTCTGCATCTTTTGTCCCCATTTCTGGCTGTCCCCAATGTCCCCTGTCCCCCCTGGCTGTGTCCCCAGTGTCCCCTGTCCCCATTTCTGGCTGTCCCCAATGTCCCCTGTCCCCCCTGGGTGTCCCCAATGTCCCCTGTCCCCATTTCTGCGTCTTTTGTCCCCATTTCTGAGTGTCCCCAAGGTCCTTTGTCCCCATTTCTGTGTCCCCTGTCCCCATCTCCGTGTCCCCTGTTCTTCCTGGGTGTCCCCAAAGTCCTTTATCTCCATTTCTGATGTCCTCAATGTCCCCTGTCCCCATTTCTGTGTCTTTTGTCCCCATTTCTGGATGTCACCAACGTCCTTTATCCCCTCCTGGGTGTCCCCAGTGTCTCCTGTCCCCCCTGGGTGTGTCCCCAATGTCCCCTGTCCCCCCTGGGTGTCCCCAATGTCCCCTGTCCCCATTTCTGGTTGTCCCCAATGTCCTTTATCCCCTCCTGGGTGTCCCCAATGTCCCCTGTCCCCCCTGGGTGTGTCCCCAATGTCCCCCAGTGTCCCCTGTCCCCATTTCTGGATGTCACCAATGTCCTTTATCCCCTCCTGGCTGTCCCCAGTGTCCCCTGTCCCCCCTGGGAGTGTCCCCAATGTCCCCCAGTGTCCCCTGTCCCCATTTCTGTGTCCCCTGTTCCCCTCCAGGCTGTGTCCCCGATGTCCCGTCCCCCCCTCGGCTGCTCCAGTGTCTGTCCGCCCGCGGCTGTGGTCCCAACGTCCCAGCCCAAACGGATCCAGGGATTTTTTGGGGCACAATTTTAAATTTATTCCGTTTATTTGGAACAGCTCAAGCAGTACAGTACAAAACTTACATAGATCTCGTATAACTATATTAATTACAATTTTTACAGGTACAAAAGCTCCCGGACAAAAGGGGGGGGAAAAAAAAAAACCCAAAGGGTCCAAAAAACCTCACAAAAAAGGGGAGAAAAAAATGAAAATAAAATAAAAATACAACTAGCAAATCCGTGAAGTCCTCGGGATTTGGGGGGAAAGTGGGGGTATTGCACATCCGTTTTCTTCATCTGTCAGGTTTACAAAAACTAGATATTTACAGGGATAAAGCCACTGGAGGTGCTAGAAAATCTCTACAGTTTGGGTTCGTGACGCCGAAAAACGGGGGTGAATAAGCGGGGGAAATAAAGGGGGGAAAAAGGGGGGAAAGAAGTGAAAATGGGGAAAAAAGGGGGAAAAAAGGGGAAAAAAAGGGGAAAAAAAGGGGAGAAAAAGGGGAGAAAAAGGGGAGAAAATGGGGGGAAAAAGGGGAAAAAAGGGGGAAAAAAGGGGGAAAAAAAGGGGAGAAAAAGGGGGGAAAATGGGGGAAAAAGGGAAATAAAATGGAAAAGGGGGAGAAAAAAGGAGGGAGAAAAAAAGAGGGGAAAAGTGGAAAAAATGGGGGGGGGAAGGAGGGAAAAAGAGAAATAAAATGGAAAAGGGGAGAAAAAAGGAGGGGAAAGGGGAAATAAAATGGAAAAGGGGGAAAAAAGGGAAATAAAATGGAAAAGGGGGAGAAAAAAGGGAAATAAAATGGAAAAGGGGGAGAAAAAAGGAGGGGAAAGGGGAAATAAAATGGAAAAGGGGAAAAAAAGGGAAATAAAATGGAAAAGGGGGAGAAAAAAGGGAAATAAAATGGAAAAGGGGGAAAAAAGGGAAAGAAAATGGAAAAGGAGGAGAAAAAAGAGAAATAAAATGGAAAAGGGGGAGAAAAAAGGAGGGGAAAGGGGAAATAAAATTGAAAAGGGGGAAAAAAGGGAAATAAAATGGAAAAGGGGGAGAAAAAAGGGAAATAAAATGGAAAAGGGAGGAGAAAAAAGGGAAATAAAATAGAAAAGGGGGAGAAAAAAGGAGGGGAAAGGGGAAATAAAATTGAAAAGGGGGAAAAAAGGGAAATAAAATGGAAAAGGGGGAGAAAAAAAGGTAAAATAAAATGGAAAAGGGGGGGAAAAGGGAATAGAAAATGGGAAAGGGGAAAAGAGGGAAAAGGGAAAAAAGAAGGAACAGGGGGAAAAGAAAAGGGGGAAGAAAGGGAAAAGGAGGAGAAAGAAAATGGAAAAAAGAAATGAAAAAGGAGGGGAAAAAACCCCAACCCAACCAAGCCCAGATGGAGCTGGGAAGGGCAGAGCTTTGATTTGGGTTCAAAACCCCTTTTGGGGGTTCAAAAACACCAGTTTGGGGTTCCAAGTCCCAGTTTGGGGTTTTGAGCCCCAGTTTGGGTTTGAAATTGCCCCAGTTTGGGGTTCAGAACCCAGTTTGGGGTTCAGAGCCCCAGGTTTGGGGTTCCAAGCCCCAGTTTGGGGCTCCAAGCCCCATTTTGGGGTTCCAAGCTCCAGTTTGGGTTTGAAATTGCCCCAGTTTGGGGTTCAAAGCCCAATTTTGGGGTTCTGATCCCAGTTTGGGGTTCAGAGCCCAGTTTGGGGTTCAGAGCCCCAGTTTGGGGTTTGGAGCCCCAGTTTGGGGTTTTGAGCCCAGTTTGGGATTCAGAGCCCAGTCTGGGTTTGAAATTGCCCCAGTTTGGGGTTTAAAGCCCCAGTTTGGGGTTCAGAGCCCAGTTTGGGGTTTTGAGCCCAGTTTGGGTTTGAAATTGCCCCAGTTTGGGGTTCCAAGCCCCATTTTGGGGTTCCAAGCTCCAGTTTGGGGTTAAGAGCCCCAGTTTGGGGTTCCAAGCCCCATTTTGGGGTTCAGAGCCCAGTTTGGGGTTCCAAGCCCCAGTTTGGGGTTTTGAGCCCAATTTTGGGGTTCAGAGCCCAGTTTGGGGTTCAAAGCCCCATTTTGGGGTTCAGAGCCCCAGTTTGGAGTTTAAAGCCCCAGTTTGGGATTCAAAGCCCAAGTTTGGGGTTTTGAGCCTAGTTTGGGGTTCAGAGCCCAGTTTGGGGTTCCAAGCCCCATTTTGGGGTTCAGAACCCAGTTTGGGGCTCCAAGCCCCAGTTTGGGGTTCCAAGCCCCTTTTTTGGGTTGGTTCTGGCGCTGGGGCAGGGGTGGGGGCACCCCAAAAGAGGGTCTGGGACCCCCTGAGCGCCATGGGGGAGGGGAGGGCAGGGGAGAAGGGGGGAAAAGTCCCCAAAAGTCCCCAGAGTGAGGGCAGGGGGGCAGCGGGCGCTGCTGAGGTGCTCGTGGGTGTCCCCTGCGCGGGGACAGCTTTGGTTTGGCCCCCGCCGCCACCGCGGGGGCGTTTTATGCGTCCTGGGCCGGGGGGACCCCCAAATGGGGGAGTGGGGACCCCCAAGTGGGGGAGTGGGGACCCCCAAGTGGGGGAGTGGGGACCCCCAAATGGGGGAGTGGGGACCCCCAAAGTGGGAGAGTGGGGACCCCCAAAACGGGGGGGAGTGGGGACCCCCAAATGGGGGAGTGGGGACCCCCAAAGTGGGGGCAAATGGGGTGAGGGGACCCCTGGAGCTGAGGGGAAATGGGGCTGGGATGGGGGTCTGAGAGCTGAGGGGAAATGGCGTGGAGGGACCCCCAAAATGGGGGAGTGAGGACCCCCAAAGGGGGGAGTGGGGACCCCTAAAGTGGGGGAGTGGGGACCCCCAAAACGGGGAAGTGGGGACCCCTAAATGAGGGAGTGGGGACCCCCAAATGGGGGAGTGGGGTGGGGGGACCCCTGGAGCCGAGGGGAAATGGGGCTGGGATGGGGGTCTCAGAGCTGAGGGGAAATGGCGTGGAGGGACCCCCAAAGGGGGGAGTGGGGACCCCCAAAGTGGGGGAGTGGGGACCCCTAAATGGGGGAGTGGGGACCCCCAAAGTGGGAGAGTGGGGACCCCCAAAGTGGGGGAGTGGGGGCGGCCCTAAATGGGGGAGTGGGGACCCCCAAATGGGGGAGTGGGGACCCCCAAAGTGGGACCCCTAAGATGAGGAGTGGGGACCCCCAAATGGGGAGTGGGGTGGGGGGATCCCCTGGAGCAAGGGGAAATGGGGCGCGGTGGTGAGGGGACCCCAAAATGGGGGGAAATGGTGGAGGGACCCCCTGGAGCTGAGGGGAAATGGGGTGGGGGGACCCCAAAATTGGATAGAAATGGAGTGGGAACCCCAAAATGGGGGGAAATGGGCTGGGGTCCAGAGCTGAAGGGAAATAGGGCTGGGGATGGGGAGATCCCCAAAAAATGTGGGGAAAATGAGGTGGGGGACCCCAAGAACCGAGGGGAAATGGGGCTGGGGGTTCCCCAGCTCTGAGGGTTTGGGGTCCCATGGGCTGGGATTGGGGTCCCCATGGGTGGGATTGGGGTCCCCCAAATCTGAGGGGTTGGGGTCATGGGCTGGGATTGGGGGTCCCATGGGGTGGGATTGGGGTCCCCAGATCTGAGGGTTGGGGTCCCATGGGCTGGGGTTGGGGTCCCATGGGCTGGTGGTGGGGTCCCCAGCTCTGAGGGGTTTGGGGATCCCAGATTGAGGGGTTGGGGTCCCCAAGCCGCTCCTCCTTTGTCAAACCCCATTTTTTGGGGATCCCCAATCTGGGGGGGGGTCCCACCTGGCTGGGCCCAGGACCCTCATCCTTCATTTTAGGGGTCCCCCGGTGGGGTCAGGACTGGGGGGGCTCGGGGGATTTGGGAGGATTTGGGGAGGATTTGGGGGGTCCCACGTCCCATT
This sequence comes from Sporophila hypoxantha, assembly GCA_002167245.1. NCBI lineage: Eukaryota > Metazoa > Chordata > Aves > Passeriformes > Thraupidae > Sporophila > Sporophila hypoxantha. The sequence continues at coordinate 347,455 of NDFG01000025.1, forward strand.
CCGGGGTTCCCGTTAAAGCTGGGAACGGGCAGCTCCCCCCGGGCTGGGGGGGTCAGGCTGGGTTTTGGGGGTCCCCCGGCTAGGCGGCGGTCTGGGGCCGGTTCAGCCCGTCCAAGCGTGTGTTATTAGCAAGCACCCGTTAATAATTTTTGAGGTGTTCTTTCTCTTTTTTTTTTGTAGTCCCCTTGTGGTAAATTGTCTGTTTTTTATATTTTTTTTTTTGGTGATATATTTTCGTATTTGGCAGTGCCGGTAGTGTCTTCCTGGCGATTTTGGGTATGTTTTTTTAGATCAGGGCTACTATGGGGTCTGGGTTAAACATATTTAATGTCTCCAAAATTCAATTCGTTTCTTGATGATCCTTTTTCCTAATCCCCCCCCCCCCCCCCTTTGTTTTTTTTTTTTATTTTTGTTTGTATATTTGTCCGACTTTTCTTTTGTGTTAACTATCCCCAAGTGAATTATCAATAAAGCAACTCAATATAGTTTTTCTAATAAATACACTAACGTTAGGTTAAGGTGTTATGGAAAACGAAAAAATAAAAAAAAAAAAAATATAAAAAAAATTTATTTTTAAGCACAAAAATAAAGCTCTTCTTTTTTCTCATTTAATTCCAATTTTTTAATATATATGTCTGTTTTTATAATTAATTGGCTAGGTTTATTTATAAGGTGCTCCCCTTGTGGCGGGTGTGGCCAGTCGTCTTGTTGCTTGGTGGTGGTGTAGTATTCTGTTTTTTTTTTTTTTGTTGTTTTTTCTTATGGATTTTTTTGTTGTGTTGTTGTTTTTAATATACTTTTTGTGTTTTTGGTTTTTCTGTTTTTTTTTATATAGCCATATAAACGTCAGTTTGCAAAGGTTAGTACTAATATATATAGAATTATATATTAAAAAATAAATATAAAACACAACAAATCCCCAACTATTTTAGTTCCATGCTAAGTGATTGGTGATGAGTGGAATATTTGGTTTTTTTCTGCTGGAATAAAAATTTGTGTGGTTCGGGTGTTTTTTTGGATTTTTAATTTTTGTATTTTTTTTTTATTTTGTTTTTTTTTTTTTTATTTTTTGTTTTTCTTTTTTTTTTTTTCTTTTTTTTTTTTTTTCTTTTTTTTTTTTGTTTGTGGGTGTGAGATTTTTTCTCATGCCTCACATTTTGTCTCTCAAACGATTGTTTGATGTTGTTGGAAATTGGTTTTTATTTTTTTTGAGTATGTTGTGAATATTGTGTTTTTTTTTTTTATTTTTTTTTTTTCTTTGTTTTTTTTTTTGATGAATATAATTTAAATTAATAATTATTTGGAGAATTTTGTCTTATATTTTTTATATTATATGTGGCGGGTTTGGAGATTTTCCGATCCTCACCATTTTGTGCTCGGTGGTGCACAATTTATTTAGAAGTGTTTTTTTTGTGATAATTTAGTATAGTTGGAAATTTGGTAGTTTAGGTTAAAAAATACATTGGGAATAAAATATATATAGTGGTTTTGAATTTTTGAGGGTGTTGGGTTAGTTTTTCTCTTTTTAACCCCACATTTGTGTTTAGTGATGTGGGAAATATCGTGGAGGATATCAGGATAAATTCGGTTGGCAGTGTGAGGGGGATTTTTTTCCCACTCTTCACATTTTTGTGTTTCCGAGCTTTTACATTTAGGAAGTCGAAATTATTGGGATGAAATCAGGAAGTTGAGATAGGAAGGGGGGAGCTTTTCCATGCTCATATCTTGTGCTCTACCATCACTACATATTTAGTGTTAGTGGGAAAATTGAGTGTAATTCATATATGTGATATTTGATGGTCTAGGAAAGGGAGTTTTTTCCACCTTTTTAATACTTTTTCTTTTTTTTTTTTTTTTTATTTTTTATGTATTTTTTTTTTATATCTTATCTTTCTTTTTTTTTTTTTCTTATTTTTTGGTTTTTTTTTTTTTCTTTTGTTTTATTTTTCATTTTTTTTTACTATTCTTTTTTTTCTTTTTTTTCATTATCTTGTGCTCTCGCCACTGTCACGATTGGGAGGAAATTGAGAGTTGAGTGATATAAATTGGAGGGAAAAAAGGGGAATTCAAAGTGTGGCGGTGAATTTCACACCTCACATTTTTTTGCATTTCCCAGGCATCAATTTATGGAGAGGAAGAAACCTTTTTTGGTGGGTTGATAATAATCAGGAAAATTGAGGCAGCGAAAGGGGGTTGATTCTCCACTTCACTATTTTGCGTTTGTCTGCCATGATTTTAGGAAGGGAATAATTTGGGCTATGAAATGTGTGAGAAACTGGAGGAAAGTAAAGGGTAGTATTTTCCACCTCATATTTGTGCTCACCACACACTTACCATTTTTTTAGGATGGGGAAAATGGGGTTGAAATGAGGAAATTAAAGGCAGGAAAGGGGGGTATTTCCCATCCTCACATTTTGTTGTTTTCCCAAGCATCAATTTTAGGAGGTGAAAATCAGTAGAAGGAAGCTATTAGGACGGTTGTGGATTTTCCCACTTTCATAATTTTGTGTTTGTTCTGAGCACAATTTCAGAGGGGAAAAGTTCACGAGTGAAATTCAGGAAATAGAGGCAGGAAAGGGGGATTTTCCCACCTCACATTTTTGTGTTATCCCAATTGTGCATCAGTTTTTGGGTGGGGGAAATCGGTGGTTTTATTAATCAGGATAATTTTTGGAGGAAGGAAGGGGTAGTGTTTTGCCACCTCATATCTTGTGCTCACCACGCCACGATGTTGGAATGGGAAAATTTGGATAAAATCCATGGAAAACTGGGGGTTATAGGAGGGGGGTGAATTTTCCCACCTCACATTTTTTTGCGTTGTTCTGAAGTCGTGATTTAGGAAGGGAAATTGGGATAATAATCAGAAACTTGGAGGAAAGGAGGGGGATATTTTCTCCACTCACATTTTGTGTTTCTCCTGAGCACGACTTAGAAGGTGAATAATTCAGGTCGTGAAATTCTATGGGTGAAATGGGGTCATCACTGTGGTAGGCAAGGAAGGTGGGAGATTGTTTCCCATCTTCATTTTTGTCGTTTTCCCGGAGCACAATTTTAGGAGGGGAAAATCATGAGAACTGGAGGCATAAATGGGGTGCGGATTTTCCCACCTCACATTTTGTTGTTTTCTCGGAGTGGAAAATCAGAGTTGAAATCAGAAATTGGAGGATTTTCCCACCTACATTTTGTGTGTTATCCCGGAGCACAGTTGCAGGAGGGGAAAATTCGCGGTGATTTTAGGAAATTTGTGAGGCAGGAAAAGGGGGAGTTTTTTCCCACCTCTCACATTTTTGCGTTTTCGGAGTGGAAATAATCTGGTGTGTGAAATCGTGGCTGGTGAAATCAGGAAATTGCGTGAGGTTTTTTTTTGTTTTTTCCCATCCTCACTTTATTTAGTGTAACCTCGTAGCAGCACTAGTTGCTAGAGGGGAAAAATCGGGTAGGTAAAATCGGGGTGATCATGGAAATGTAGGCTAGAATTAGGTGGGAGTTTCTATTTCCTCACCTTCATCATTTTTGCGTTTTTCAGTAGTGCGAAAATAATTCGGGTGGTGAAAATCGGTGGGAAATCAGGAAATGGAGGCAGAGAAAGGGGATTGTTTTCTCCTTATCCCTCATATTCTTGTGTCTCGCCACGCACGATGTTTGTTTACGAGGAGAACTCGTAGCGGTCCTGGCATTGCGGTTAGCCGCTAGATTGTTGCATCTTTCTTTAAGCGGTCCCTGTAAGCCTTGTGGCAGCCCATGTGGACTTGTGTGATACATGAGTGCGTCAGGTAAGAGCACCCGGCTATGTGCTCGCTAGCAGAACGCCCGGCAGTTTCTTGCTTCGCCCTCCTCGTTGAGCACCCTCAGGGGATTTCCTTTATTGGGTTAAGCACCGCGCCCTTCCGTCGTCCGGCTCCTCCTTGCGGGCTCCTCCTTGCATAGGCGGGGCTTGTGGCGGCTTGCTGCACGCCTGCTTCCGCCCTGCTCCTTCGTGGATGGTCTCTCGGTGTTCCGTGAGTCCTGTTGCAGCCGTTAGATGAGGTATCCCCCGCGTATCACCGGCCTGCTGCGCGCTGCGAAAATTTCACCGGGATGCCTTCGGCGACCGTCCTCGGAGGTTTAGTCCGCTCTCCCGCTGGGCACTTTTTCGGAGCGCGGGCGGGCAGCGCCGCTATCTGCCGTGTACACGGAGCTCTGTCTTGACGCGTGGTTGACTTCTCTGGTGATCAGTTGTGTGGCCAAGCTGGATTTCGGGCGCAGATTGGGTCCCGGCTGCCAGCTAGGGACAGTGGGCCCGGCGTAGGGCGGTCTCCAGGCGTGCCCCGCGGGATCGGAACTCACCTCCACGTCCTTTGTCGAAACCCTGGGCTGACATCGAAGGGACATAGCTCCGAGAGGTTCGTAAGCGCATCTGCTTCTCACCTGAGGGGGACCAGTGTGGGAACCCGGAATCAGAGACATCTCTCCGAAATCAGCAGAGAGGGTTGGAGTGGAACAGGGACACCCTATAGTCAGAGAGAGGGAATTGGGGACACCTCGAATAAGAGGAGAGGGGTTTTTTTGTCGGGATTGGAAACAGGGTGACACCCTAATAGTCAGAGAGAGGTGAGAGATATTTTGGTGACACCCTTGATAATCAAAGAAGGTTAGTCGGGGTGTGGATAGCGATCACTCCCTATATAATACCGAGAGGGTTGGAGGACACATCTCAGGTTACACCCTCAAAATCAGAGTAGTGAGTTGAGGGACCCGAAATCATAAGAGGGGTTTACTCCCGTTAACGGATATGAGGGGTTGGGTGGAACAGGGACCCCTATAAGCAGAGAGAGTGAATGGCGGACATTCCCTCTCAGGGCACCCTCATAAGATCTCAGAGAGAGGGGTTTTGGGTGGAAACAGGGTTACCACCCTATATGGTTCAGACATGAGGGAGAGGGGCACCCTCTGAATCAGAAGGGGATGGAAGTGGGGTGGGATAGGGACACCCCATTAAATCACCTGAGAGGCGTTGGGACAACACTCAGGGACATCACCCCAAAATCAGGAGAGAGGGAGTTGGGACACTCCCCATAAGATCATGAGAGAGGGTTTTGGGGTGGAATAGGGTTACACCCTATAAGTCATAGAGAGGGAGAGGGGGCCCCGGTAGTCAAGTAGATGAGAAAGAGATTGCAGAGGAGTGCACCTCGAAATAGGAGGGAACCTCGCGAGAGAGGGTTTGGGGACACTTCATCAGAAGGTTGGACTCCTCAGGGCACCCCAAAATCACTTGATTAGGGGTTGGGTGGAACTCCGGTTATCAGAGGCATGAGTGTTATGATCACCTTCTGTAAATTCGTTGAGATGTGATGGAGGTTATATGGGTTTTATCCCTGAAATCATTGTTATGAGAAGGAGTGGTTGGTGGATAGGGGACACCCCAAAATCACCGAGAGGGGTTGGGGACACACTCAGGACACCCCAAAATCACTGAGAGGGGTTGGGGACACTCCGGAATCAGAGAGAGGGGTTGGGGACATCCTAAAGTCAGAGAGAGGGAATGGGGACACCCTCAGGGCACCCCAAAATCACTGACAGGGGTTGGGGACACCCTCAGGGCACCCCAAAATTACTGACAGGGGTTGGGGACACCCTCAGAGCACCCTAAAATCAGAGAGAGGGATTAAGGTGGGACGGGGAAACCCCAAAATCACCAAGAGGGGTTGGGGACACCCTCAGGGCCCCCCAAAGTCAGAGAGGGGTTGGGGTGGAATGAGGACACCCAAATATGTGATTTTTAATTTGAGTGTGTTTGCGTAATTTGAGGTTGTTTGTGGGTTCTTTTAATTAAAGGGGTTAATTCTATTCTGAGGGGAGAAATTTTGAATTTGATGACGTTTTGTTAATTTGACAGGCTTTTCTGGTAATTTGAGGACACAAGTTTTTAATTTGAGAAGTATTTTTTCATTTGAGGGGTTTTTTTTAAATTAAGGGTTTTTTTTAAAATTTGAAGGCAGATTCTTTAATTTGAGGGTTTTTTTGTTAATTTGAAGATATTTTTGTTTATTTGAACCAGTTATTTATTAATTTGAGAGGGTTTTTTTGTTAATTTGAGGCCCATTTTTTGAGGCCTTTGCGTGTGGGGATTCCCTTTCTTTGCCCACATGTTCCCATGGGGGAACTTTTCCAGTTTTTTCACCTTTACTCCCAAATTTCTGGGGCTTGGGCAGTATTTTCCTCTGGGTTTTTTTGTTATTTTGAGGGGTTTTTTTATTAATTTGCATGTAATTTTTTAATTTTAAGGGTTTTTCTTAAGTGTGAGGGGAAAATTCTTTAATTTAAAACTTTTTTTTTAATTAGTTGCTTTTCTTTTGATTTTGAATTTATATTTTTCAATTTTGAGCCTCTTTTTTGTTAATTTAAGGAGTTTCTGTTAATTTGTATGTATTTTTTCATTTCAAGGGTTTTTAAAAAGTTGTAGGGGAAATTTCTTTAATTAAAGCTTTTTTTTAAAAATGAATTGCTTTTCTTTAATTTTTGAATTTATATTTTTCAATTTGAGCAGGTTTTTTGTTAATTTAAGGCCTTCGTGAGGGATTTAAGGGGTTTTTGAAAGTGAGGGGAAAATGTTTCAAATTAATTTTTTTTGTTTTTTTTCTTAAGAGGTGCTTTTCTTTTAATTTCAATTTATCTTTTAATTTGACCCCTTTTTTTTGTTAATTTGAGATCCATTTTGAGGTTTCTGTGTGGGGATTCCTGCTCCCCCCTCACACTCGGGCCATCCCTGAGGGCCGCCCCTCACTTCCTGCCGAGGGAATTTTTCCATCTTTCCCAATCATTTCCATCTTTTCCTTACCCACAAATTTCTGCGGCTTGGAGCATTTCCTCTCGTTTTTGTTGATTTCAAGGATTTTTTGTTAATTTGCTGGTATTTTTTTCATTTTAGGGTTTTTTTAAAATGTGAGGGGAAATTTCTTTAATTAAAGAGTTTTTTTTAAACGACTTGCTTTTCCTTTAATTTGAAATCATATTTTTAATTCGAGCCGCTTTTTCGTTTAATTTGGAGGCTCTTTTGTGGGGATTCCGTTCCCGCGCGCTCCCCCTCACACCGGCCATCCTGAGGCGCCCCTCACTTCCCGCCGGGGAATTTTTCCAGCTTTTCTCACACGGGAATTTCTGGAGCTGAGGCATTTCCCCTTCAGGTTTTGTTAATTTGAGGGCTTTTTTTTTTGATTAATTTGCGGGTATTTTTTTCATGTAAGGGTTTTTTCAAAATGTGAGGGGAATTTCTTAATTAATGAATTTTTTCTTTTTAAATTAGTTGCTTTTCTTTTTTTTGAATTTTATATTTTTCAATCTGAGCCGCTTTTTTGTTATTTTGAGGCCTTTGTGTGGGTTTCCCATTTCCCGCGCCGCTCCCCCTCACACTCGGCATCCCTGAGGCCGCCCTCACTTCCCGCCAGGGAATTTTTCCATTTTCCATCATTTCCACTTTTTCCTTACCCACAGATTTCTGCGGCTTGGAGCGTTTCCTCTGGGTTTTTGTGTGTTTCAAGGATTTATTTTTTTTTGGTTAATTTGCTGGAATTTTTTAATGTCAGGGTTTTTTTAAATGTGAGGGGATTTTTAATTTTTTTTTAAGAGATGCTTTTCTTTTAATTTGAATTTATCTTTCAATTTGAGCCGGCTTCTTTTCTTAGTTTGAGACCCATTCTGAGGCTTTTTTGTGGGAATTCCCCTTCCCGCGCCGCTCCCCCCCCACACCCAGCCATCCCTGAGGCCGCCCCTCACTTCCCGCCGAGGGAATTTTTCCATTTTCCCATCATTTCCATCCTTTCCTTACCCACAAATTTCTGCGGCGTGGATCGTTTCCTCTTGGTGAAGCTCCCTGCCAACCGCTCGATAAAGGTGGGGCGCTCAGGGTGCAGCAACGCCTCGGGCACCATGTCCAGCTCCCGGATTTCCTCTCCTGCAGAACGCAAACAAAGGGGAAAAAAAAAAAAAAAAAATTCCGGGATGAGCGGGGCGGGAGCTGCGGGCTGGGAGGGCCCCTGGGAGCGGCTGCCGGAGCCCGAGCTTACCCCGTGCGTGTCCCCGCGGCTCCCGGATCCCTCCTGCTTCCAGCGGGGCCCGCTCCTGCCGCGGTGAGGGGGGGAGAGGAGGCGGCTTCAGGCCTGCGATTGTTCCGCCGGCCCCGCCATGGCCCCGGGGGAAAGCGGCCGGGGATGGGGCCTGAGCTGGGGGATTCGGGACGGGGATGGGCACTGAGATTAAAAATCCTGCTGGGGAATGGGCTCTGAGCRTAAAAATCCGGGTTGGCAATGGCCCCCGAGCCRGGGGATTCCGGTTGGGGATGGTCAGTGATGCCGGAAATCCTGCTCTGAAATGGCCCCTGGTCTTAAAAATCCCGGTCTGGAATGGCCCCTGTTCATAAAAATCCTGCTGTGGAATGGGCCTTGATCCTAAAAATGCTGCTCTGAAGTGGCCCCTGGACGGGGGGATTCCGGTCAGGAATGGTCCCTGTTCCTAAAAACCCTGGTCTAAAATGGCCCCTAAGCCAGGGGATCCCAATCGGGAATGGTCAGTGATCCCAGAAATCCTGCTGGGGTGTAAAAATCCGGGTTGGCAATGGCCCCCGAGCCGGGGGATTCCGGCTGGGGATGGTCAGTGATGCCAGAAATCCTGCTCTGAAATGGCCCCTGGGCCGGGGATTCCAATCGGGAATGGGCCCTGATCCTAAAAATCCTGATCTGGAATGGCCCCTGATCCTAAAAATCTTGCTCTGAAATAGTCCCTGATCCTAAAAATCCTGGTCTGGAATGGCCTCTGTTCCTAAAAATTCCGGTTGGAAATGGCCCCTGATCCTAAAAATCTTGCTCTGGAATAATCCCTGATCCTAAAAATCCTGCTCTGAAATGGCCCTTGGACCGGGGGATTCCAGTCAGGAATGGTTCCTGATCCTAAAAATCCTGGTCTGGAATGGGCCCTGGACCAGGGGATTCCAGTTGGGAATGGTCCTTGATCCTAAAAATCCTGGTGTGAAATGGCCCCTGATCCTGGGAATCCCAATTTGGAATATTCCCAAAAATCCCATTCTGAAATGGGCCCAGATCCTCAGAATCCCAGTGGGGAATGTTCCCAAAAATCCTGCTCTGAAATGGGCCCTGATCCTGGGAATCCCAATTTGGAATATTCCCAAAAATCCCATTCTGAAATGGGTCGTGATCCTGGGAATCCCAATTTGGAATATTCCCAAAAATCCCATTCTGAAATGGGATGTGGTCCTGGGGATCCCAATGGGGAATATTCCCAAAAATCCTGCTCTGAAATGGGCCGTGATCATGGGAACTCCAATTTGGGATATTCCCAAAAATCCTGCTCTGAAACAAGCTCTAATCCTGGGGATCCCAATTTGGGATATTCCCAAAAATCCCCAAAATGGGCCCTGATCCTAAATATCCTGGTGGTTTCAGGGGCCTGGGAATGCCCCAATTTTGGCTTTTCCCAGGAAAATTCGACCTCCCTGCAGCTCCTGAGCCTGGAAAAGGCTCCGGGAAGTT
>NDFG01000025.1:423550-436821 GCA_002167245.1 Sporophila hypoxantha
ACAAAACAGATGCGGGAAAATGGGTGAAAGGGGGGATGTGTCGGCTCGACCACTGGCCGGACTTGGCTCTTTGTAATTAATTAACATGAATTAACACCAATTATTTCCGGCAGGTGGACGTGTTCCCTGGACGCGGGGCGGCCATAGGCTCTATGCTAATTAATGAAGCACTAAATTAACCCTGTCTGCCGGCAGCGTGGAAGTGTCCCTAGGAACGGGGGCCGGGACGTGGCGCAGAGGCCGACGCTGGGCCACGCCGGCGGAGCGGGGCGCGGGGCTGGGCACTGGGCGCTGTGGGAGCTGCGGGCGCCGGGTGCCGCGGGGGCCCGGCTGGAAATGTCTCGCAGGCGTGGACCGGAGCTACAACGTCCAGCCCGACCACCGTGGGCCCCAATCTGGAACCTGCGCGGGCGTCATGAGCAAACCGCTTGCACCGCGTCCCTGTCCACCGTACCAGTGAGGGACAGAATGTCACTACTTGAGGGACATTGGGGCTTTTGGGGACACTGGGGACATTGGGGACACAGCAGGCGCATGGGGACATTGGGTACATCAGGACAGCAGGGAATCGGCCTTGGCCCATTCTGACTGCGTGGGTCCTTGAAGCAAACGCCTGGCACCGGGTCCCTGTCACCGTCACAAGTGAGGGACAGCGGGGACGTTGGGGACACAAGCAGGCGACATTGGGACTCAGAGCTTTGGGACATCTGGAACCTGCGCGGGGTCCTGAATGCAACGCCTGGCCACTCATGTCCCTGGCACTGATCACCAATGGGGGACACTGTCACCTACTGAGGGACATGTTGGGGACATGGGACTCAAGGGACATCAGCGTGACGCGGGACATCGAGGCATTGGGACATTCTGGAACCTGCACGGGGTCCTAGCAAGGCTGGAACGGGTCGCCTGTCACGTCACCCAGTGAGGACATCCGTGGGGACATCGAGGACATCGTGGACACCAGGCAGGGTTTCTGAGCCAGGGCTGGTCACCGGTCAGTGTTCACCGTCACCCAGTGAGAGGAACAGCATGGGGACATCAGGACATTCGTGGACACAGACAGCGGTCTGAAGCCAGCCTGGACCGGTCAGTGTCACCGTCACCCAGTGAGGGACAGCACTGGGGCATTGGGGATCCCTGGGAGATCAATGCATTGTGGATCCTTAAGAGATTCCATGTCCCAGAGCGTCCTGCAGACCCAAATCGTCCTGCAAGACCCCAATGGGGTTACCATGGCCCCAAATGTCCCACAAACCCCAAAGGCACTCCAGACCCCAAAATGTCCTTGCAAGACCCAATTGTTCTATAGACCCCAAAATGTCTGTAGCCCCGTAAAATGCTCCTACAGACCCCAATGGGCCACTGCAGACCCCAAAATGTACCCTTGTTAAACCCAAAATGATCCATACAGACCCCAGAGTACCCTACAGACCCAAATGTCTCTAATAGGACCCCAAAGAGTCCTACAGACCCGTGGCTCCAGACCCCAAAAATGTCCTGTTAGACCTAAAATGTCCCACAACCCCAATTGTTCTACAGACGCCGAAGTGTCCTACAGGGACCCGAATGGGGTTCCATAGCCAAAGTGTCCTGCCAGACCCTAACAATGTCCTTCGAATCACCACAATGGGTCTGCAGACCCCAAGTGTTCTTATGGACCCCAAAGGGTCCTACGACCCCAATGGTTCCATGCGCCCCAAATGATTCTGACGACAAGATAATCCTGCAGACCCAACGGACCCTACAAGACCCAATGCGAGTTCCATGGCCAAACATGCTCTACCAGACCCCAAAAATGTCCTGCAGACCCCAAAGTCGTTCTTATGGACCCAAAGGGTCTACAGACCCAAGGATTCCATGGCCCAATATCTACATTACTCAAATTGTTACACGACCCAAAATGTCTGCAGACCCCAAAAATGTCTAAGACCCCAGAGTCCTACGACCCCCAAATGTCTGCGACCCAAATGTCTACAGACCCTAAATCATCCTACAGACCCAACTGGTTCTTGCAGACACCAAAATATCCTACAGACCCAAAGTCCTACATGACCCAAGTTCCTCAGACCAATGGGTTCCATGGCTCAAATTGTTCCACAGACCCCAAATTGATTCGTACAGACCCAAAATGCCTCCAGACCCCAGCTTCTACAGACCCACATGGGTGCCATGGCCCAAATGTTCTGCAGACCCAATTTGGTCTAAGACCCCAATGGGTTTTGCAGACCCCAGCATTCTATTGACCCAAAAGATTACCACCAGACCCCAAAAGGATTTTGTATGGCCCCCCCAAGGCTATTTTATGGACCCCAAGTGTCCCACACCCAAAGAGAGATTTTAATGGCCCCCCCACAGGGGTTTTATGGACCCCCAAAAGGATTTTATGGACCCCAAAAGTGTTCCACAGACCCAAACGGATCTTTATGGCCCCCCCAAAGGGTTTTATGACCCAATAAGGGAAATTTATGGACCCCAAAGTATTCCACAGACCCAAAAGGATTTTATGGCCCCAAAGGGCTTATTACTGAGGCCCCCAAAGGGTTTACGTGGACCCCAAAAGGATTGTTATGGACTCCAAGATTTTACTGGACTCCAGAGAATTTCATGCGACCCAACGGGTTCTGTAGACCCAAGATTTCTCCGGCCCCGGAAGGATCCTGCGTGGTTCCTGCAGCCCACAGCTCGAAGGTCAGCGGGTTTTGATTGGCCCGTGGGGTTTGATGTCCTCTGTGCGGCGTTTTATTTGCCCACCCTTTTATGCACTCAGGGTATGCCCTTGGTTTTACACCCCGACGTGGGAAAGATGCCTCCTGCCATAAGATTTGGGAACTTTGATGGGTATCTGGTGGGCCTTCCTGGGGCAGCGAGGGCGGGGTGGGATGGGGGTGGGGGCGGTTCTTGGCCCCCTTGACCCCTATTAGGGATTTGGGCACCCCTGGACCCAATGGGACCCCTGATCCTTTAGGGACCTTGGGACCCCTGACCTATAGGACACTGGGACCCCTGACCGCCTATAGGGATCCATGGGACCCCTGACCCTATAGGGAGACCATGGGACCCCCTACCATATAGGGACCCTGTGACCCCCTGAACCCCGATAGGGACCCTGTGACCCCTGACCCTATAGGGACCCGTGGACCCTGACCCCATTAGGGACCCATGGGACCCCCTGATCTATAGGGACCCCAATAGACCCGACCCGTATTAGGGACCCCATAGCCCTGACGCTTACTAGGGACCCATGGGACCCCTGACCCTATAGGGCACTGTTGACCACCCTGACTTATAGGACCCCTTGACCCCTCGACCCTATAGCGCGACCATGGAGCACCCTGACCCTATAGGGGCCCCTTGGACCTGACCCCATAGGGGACCCCTGTGACCCCTGATCCTATAGAGGACCCTGGGACCCCCTGACCCTATAGGACACTGGGACCCTGACCCTATAGGGTCCTAGACGCCTGACCCTTTAGGGACCGTGGCACCCCTGACCCCATAGGGACCCCTGGGACCCCTGACCTATAGGGAACCCCATAGACCCCTGATCCTAAGGACCCATGGACCCTCACCCTATCAGGACACCCTGGACCCATAGGCCCCTGCTGCACTCCCATGTATAAGCCTGACCCTAAATACCCCCTTGATCCCGTTATCAATCCCCGTTATCAATCCCTGTTTCAATCCTCTACGTATCGAACCTCCCTTAATCACTCCCGTTATCAATCCCGATATCACTCCCTGTTAAAATCCCTTCTCATCCCCATTATCCACTTCCCGTTATCAATCCGCGTTATCACTCCCAGTTATCAACCCCGCCACATCGACGTTCGCTCGCCTTCCGCTCGATTTCTCTCGCGCTCCTCCCCTCCCAACCCCGTGCCCCCATCGACTCTCTCGGGCGCTCGCTCCGCGCCCTTGCCGGCCGCTCGATGCTCTCGGCCGCGGCGCGGGCGCGGAAATGGCGGGGCGGGGGGGGGCCGGGGCCTCCTCAGGAGCCGCCGCCGACGCCGGCGCCCGGACCCCCCGGACACCCCCCGCACCGCACACGGCACCGCCAGCCCGGGAGGTTCCTCCCGAGAGCCGCCGCGGCCCGCCCGGTTGATGAGCGAGCGCCGCGCGGCCGGGCCTGAGGGAGCGGGGGCGGGGAGGGGGGGCCGGCACTTCACGGGGGGTGTCGAAGCACCGGGAGGGCGGGGGGGGGCGCGGTCGCCCCCCGGGGGGCTGGGACGCGTCCGGGGTTGAGGGGGGGCTGGTGTTGAGGGGGGGCGGACCCCGGAAGCCCTCGGGGGTTTGGCGGCTTTGGAATGTTTTGGGGAGGGTCCCTGAGGCTCTCAGTGCATGGATTGCGCGGGGCGGTCGTGTCTCCCGGGGTGTCAGCGCTGTTTTTTTGGGGGGGGTAGTCCGTGTCCTCCTCAGGGCTCTTTGCGGGCTCGGAATTTTGGGGATGGGGTCCCTGAGGGTCTCAGGCCTGAATTTGAGGGGGGGCGGGGGGCGAGGGGGTCTCTTCTATTTAGGGGGGGTTCGTGTCCCCCGGCGGGTGGTTCAGCGGCTGTTTTTGTGGGTGTTCTGTTCTGAGGGGGGGCGTCGTCTCCATGACGGTCTCAGGGGTTTTGGCGGCTGGAACTTGGGGGGGGGGTCTCGCATCCACCCATGCAGGTCTCAGTGCTGGATTTGAGGAGGGGGCCGATGTATCCCCTCTCTGGGGTGTCAGCGCGTTTTTGAGGAGGTTCTGGACTTTGCTAGATTTGGGGGGATCTTTTCTGAGGGGGGTCGCGTCCCCTGACACCTCAGGAGGTTTTGGCGGGCTCGGAATTTGGGGGGGGGGGTCCCTCGAGGGTCTCAGGGCTGGATTGAGGGGGGTGCTCCTCTATTTGAGGGGGGGTCGTGTCCCCATGGGGTGGTCAGCGCTGGTTTTAGTAGGCGGGGTCCGTGTCCTCGAGCTTTGGGCGGGCTTTGATTTTTTGGGGTTCGCGTCCCTCATGGTTCTGAGGGGAGGGCGCGTCCCTATGACACCCTCAGAGGAGGTTTTGGCGGCCGGATTTTTTGGGGAGGTCCTGAGAGGTACTGCAGGGGACGCGCCCCCCCTCACGATCTGAGGGGACGCGAACCCCCCAAAATCAAAAGCCGCCACAAAAGCTCTGAGGGGGACACGGACCCCCCCACTAAAACCAGCGGGCTGGACACCCCTGGCGGGACACACCCCCCTCAAATAGAGGAGAACCACCCCCTCAAATCCCACGCCTGAGACCCTCAGGGACAACCCCCCCCCCAAATTCGAGCCCGCCCAAACCCGCTGATGGGTTCGTCAGGGAGGGACGCGACCCCCTACAGAAAAAGCTTCCCCCAAATCTTAGAAATCCAGAACCCACCCTCAAAAAACGGCGGCTGACATCCCATGAGGGGCACACGACCACTCCTACACATACGCACTGAGACCTACGGGTGGGAGAGAGACCCCCCCGACCCAAAGTTCCGAGCCCGCCAAAACCCCTTGACCCTCATGGAGACGCGCCCCCCCTCAGAAACAAGAACACACAAAACAGACGCTGCCCCGGGGGGACCGACCCCCCAACATCCAAATATAAGAGAACCCCCCGCCTTCATTCAGGCCCTGAGACCATCAGGGACCGCTCCCCAAAATTCCGAGCCGACCAAAGCCCTGAGAGAGGACACGGTACAACCCCCCCCCAAAAAAAACGCGCTGAACCCCGGGAGGAGACACGACCCCCCCTCAATCCAGCCTGAGAAGCCTCAGGACCACTCCCAAATTCCAAGCCCGCCAAACCCCCTGAGGGTCTCGGGCCGCCGTCCGCGCCCCCTCACACGCCCCCCTCACCCGGACGCTCCAGCCCCACCCGGGGGGCGTTACACGCGCCCCCCCCCCCCAGCCCCTCCAGTGCTAGCGGGACCACCCGCGTGAGGGCCGCGCCCCCCCCCCTCCCGCCCCGCATCCCTCAGTGCCGCGGCCCGCGCGGCGCTCGCTCTCACGGCGGTGGCGCGGCTGGCTCGGGAGGCCCGCGCGGGCTGGCGGGACTGTGACCGGTGCGGGGGGTTCGGGGGGAGTCCGGCGGCGGCGGCGGGGACGGGCTTTCCTGAGGAGGCCCCGGCCCCCCCCCCCGCCCCGGCCACTTCCGCCCGCGCCGCGCGCCGAGAGGCATCGACCAGCGGCCGGAGGCGCGCGGAGCGGCGCCGAGAGAGTCGATTGGGGCACGGGGGATTGAGGTGAGGGATGTGGAGCGCGAGAGATCGAGCGGGAAGGCCGAGCGAGTCGCATGGGCCGGGGTTGATAACTGGGATTGAATACCGGGGATTGATAACGGGGAGTGTAATGGGGAGTGAGACGGGGATTTATTAACAGGAAGTGACTATCGGGGATTGTACGGGGGAGGGATATGGGGGTTGATAAGAGGATTGATAACAGGGATTGATAGACGGATGATAACGGGGATCAGGGGTGATTAGGGTCAGGGCTATATACAGGTCACAGGGGCCTATGGGTCAGGGCTGTCCTTTAAGGGTCAGGAGGGTCCCTGTGTCCTAGTAGGGATAGGGGTCGAGGAGGTCCTATAGGGTCAGGGGTCCAGGGTCCCAGATGGGGTCAGGGGCTCCCAGCGGGTCCCTAAAGGTCAGCGCGTCCTCATGGGATCCTATAGCGGTCAGGTGGGTTCCCAGACTGTCCCTAGAGGGGTCAGGGCGTCCAGGGGTCTCTATAGATCAGGGGTCACAGCGGGTCCCTATGGAGGTCAGGGTCAGGGGCCCCTATAGGGTCAGGGGTCCCTGGGATCCCTATAGGGTAGGGTCACAGGGGTCAGCCTAAAGGGTCAGGGAGTACAGTGTCCTATAATAGGGTTCCCATGGGTCCCTCATAGGGTCAGGGGTCTTATAGGGTTCCCTGATAGGCGTCACGGGGTTCTATGGTCCCTATAGCGATCGGAGGTCCATGGGTCCCTTATGGAGCGGTCAAGGGAGTCCCAACGCGGTCCCTTATAGGGGGTCAGGGGTCACAGGGAGTCCCTTATGGGTCAGGGGTCACAGGACGGTCCTATTAGGGTCAGGAGGTCCATGGTCTCACTATAGGGTTCAGAGGGTCCCATGGATCCCATATAGGTCAGGGGTCCAGTGTCCTATAGCGGTCAGCGGGTTCAAGGGGTCCACTAAAGGATCAGGGGGTCCCATGGGGTCAGGGCGTCCATAGATCCATATAGGGTCAGGGGTCCAAAAGAACCGCCCCCCCCCCATCCCACCCCGCCCTCGCTTGATGCCCCAGGAAGGCACCAAACCCATCAAGTTCGCCAAATCTTTATGGCAGGAGGCACTTTCCACGTTTCAGGGGTGGTAACCCAGGCACTTTAAACCGTGAGGCCATAAAGGCTGTGGGGCATAAACCCAGGCCATAAACCAGGGCCTAACCCCGCTGACTTCGAGCTGTGGGCTGCAGGAACCCGCAGGAATCTTCGCGGCCGGGAGAAATCTTTGGGGTCACCAAGCACCCCTTTCTGGGGTCCATCAAAATTCCTGGAGGGTCCATAAAATCGCTCTTGGGAGTCCATAAAATCCTTTTGGGGTCATAAAACCCTTTGGGGCGTCCATAAAACCGCTTTGGGGGGGCCATAAAAATCCTTCTTGTTGGGTCTGTGGCAATACTTTGGGGTCCAGTAATTCCATTTTGAGGTCCATAAAACCTTTTGGGGAGGCATAAAATCCTTTTGGGGTCTGCTGACACTTTGGGGTTCCATAAATCCTGTCTTGGGGGTCCATAAACCCTTGGGACGGGGCCATAAAATTCCTTTTGGGTCGTGCTGGACACACTTTGGGGTCCATTAAAAACCTATTGGGGGGGCCATAAATCCTTTTGGGGTTGTTGATCTTTGGGGTCATAGAAGCTGGGGGTCTGCAAAACATTGGGGTCGTGTAGGACCAATTGGGTCTGCAAGAACATTTGTTAGGCGGCCATGGAACCCATTGGGGTCTGCTAGGAAGCTGGGGGTTGGAGCAATTTTGGAGGGTCTGACATGAACAATTGGGGGTCTGTAGGCAATTTGAGCATGGAACCAATTGGGTCTGTAGGACACTTTGGGGTCTGTAGGGACTCGGGTCTGTAGGATAATTTTGGGGTCTGACAGAACCATTTGGGGTCCTGTAGGTGATTTTAGGGTCTGTAGGACATTATTGGGGCATCTGAGGACATTTTGGGTCTGTAGGGACTCTGCGAGGGTCTGTAGGACATTTGGGTCTGCAGGGACATTTGGGGTCTGTTAGAACAAATTTGGGTCTGGCAGCAGATATTTTGGGGCCATGGAATCCTTTGGGGTCTGTAGTAGCCCTTTTGGGGTCCATAAGACACTTTGGGGTCTGCAAGACATTTTGGGAGTCTGTAGGACATTTCTGGGCATGGGAACCCATTGGGTCTGTAGGCTGTTGGGCGTTCCTGCAGGATGATTTGGGGTCTGCGCAGAAACATTTTGGGGCATGAACCCATTGGGGTCTGTAGGACCCTTTGGGTCCATAAGACACTTTGGGGTTGGCATGAACCCATTGCGGATCTGGAGATTTTAGGGTCATGTAGGACACTTTGGGGCCATGGAACCCATTGGGGTCTGTAGGGACACTTTTGCGGCTGTAGACCATTTTGGGGTTTGTGGGAATTTTGAGGATCACAGGCATTTTGCGGGTCTGGAGGCCCACTGGGGTCTGTAGGCGTTTTCGGGTTCCATAAGACAATTTTGGAGTGTTAGTAGGCTCTTGGGGGGTCGTAGGGACATTGGGTTTCTACAGACATTTGGGTCCTGCAGGGCCATTGGGGTCTGTAGGACATATTTAGGGTCTACAGGACTTCTTGGGTTCTAACTAGAACAATTGGGAGTCTGCAGGACACGTTTTGCGGGATCTGGGAGGGCCTTTGGGTTTGTGGGACATTTTGGGAGCCATGGACCCATTGGGTGTCTGCAGGACGATTTAGGGCGTCTGCAAGGACGCGCTGAGACCATGGATCCTTTAGGAAATCCACAGATGCCATTGATCTCCGAGGGATCCCAATGTCCCCAGTGCTTTGTCCCTCACTGGTGACGGTGACACTGACCCGGTGCCAGCCGTGGCTCAGGGACCCTGCTGTGTCCACATCCTGATTTCCCAGTTGCTCTGTTCCCAACTCCACTGGGTGACGGGTGGACACGACCCGGTGACAGGCCCTGGCTCAGAACCTGCTGTGTCACGATGTCCTGATGTCCCCAGGGTGATGATCCCTCACTGAGGGGACGGTGACGCGACCCAGGTGCCAGGCCTTGCTGCAGACCCCGTGCAGGTTCCAGTGGGCCAATGCCATCGAATGTTCCCTGCTGTACCTGATGGCCCTGGCAATGCCCAGAATGTCCCCAATGTCCCTCAGTTAGGTGACAGTGTCCCTCACTTGTACAGCAAGTGACAGGGACATCGGGTGGCCAGGGGCGTTGCTCAGGACCCGACGCAGGTTCAGATGTCCCCAAAGCTCTGAATGTCCCCAATGTCCCTGCATGTGTCCAAACGTCCCTCCTGTCCCTACTTGGTAACGGTGACAGGGACCCCGCGTGCAGGCGTTGCTAGGACCCCCGCAGTCTCCAGATGGGCCCAATGCCTCGGATGGTCCCTGCGCTGTAGCCTGATGATCCCCAATGTCCCAATGTTCCCTCTGTGTCCCAATGTCCCAGTTGTCCCAAAGGCCCCAATGTCCCTCAGTAAGGTGGGACAGTGTCCTTCACTTGTGACGGTGACAGGGACGCGCGTGCAGGGGTTGCTCCAGGACCCCGCGCCAGGTTCCAGATGGCCCCACGGTGGGGGCTGGACGTTGTAGCGTCCGGTCCCACAGGCCTTGCAGTACGATTTCCAGCCGGGCCCGCGGCCCGGCGCCCGAGCTCCCAACAGCGCCAGGCCCACCCCGGCCCCGCTCCCGGCCGCGGGGCCCAGCTCGGCCTCGCGCCACGTCGGCCCCCGTCAGGGACACACGACACCTGCCCCGAACAGGGTTAATTTATTGCTCATAATTGCATAAAAGCCATGGGCCGGGCCCCCGTCCAGGGACGGTTAGTCCCACCTGCCGGAAAGAATAATTGCGTGTTAATATCATGTTAATTAATATTAGGAATAGAGGCCATGTACCGGCCATGGTATCGGAGCGAACATCCACCCCTTTTCCCCCATTTTTTCCCATCTCTGATTCCCCCTTTCTCTTCCCATCCCCATTCCCATTCCATCCCTCTTTTCCCCCCACCCCCTCCCCTCCCACCCACCCCATTTCCCCCCTTGCCACCCCCCATTTCCCTTCCCATTCCTGTTCCCCAATCTCACTTTTCCCGATTCCTCTCTTTTCTTCACATCACTCCATTTTTTCCCACCTTGTCACCCCATTCCGTTACCCCATCCCGTTCCCATTGTCCCCATCCCTCATTCCCCTTCCCCCCATTGCCATTTTCCCCATCGCCCATTCCCCTTCCCTCACCCCATTTTTTCCTGTCCCTACCCCCCCGTTCCCCCATCCCCATTTCCCTTTTTTCTTCACCCCTCCCATTCCCCCATTCCCCATTTTCCCATCCCATCCCCTTTTCCTTGTCTCATTTTTCCTTATCCCATTCCTCGCATCCCCAATCCCCATTTCCCCCCGACCCACATTTCCCCATCCATCCCCCTTTTCCTATCCCATTTTTCCACCTCATTTCCCTTTGTCATTCCCTTGTCCTCCCCGACCCTTTTTCCACCCATCCCCATTCCCCATCATCATTTTTCCCCCACCCCATTTCCCCCATCCCCGTTCACCCCATGTTCCCCCCACCCCATTTTTTCCCCCACCCCATTCGCCCCCACCCCATCCTCGTTCCCATTCCCCACCATTTTCCCCATTCCCCTTCCCTCCCATTCCCCCCGCCCCTATTCCACTTCCTTTCCAGCCACACCATTTTCCCCATCCTTCTTCCTCCTCAACCCCATTTTCCCCATCCCTTTCCTATCCTCCCTTTTCCTACCCCATTTTTCCTATCCCATCCATTCCCAATCGCTTTTCCTCACCCACTTTCCCATCATTCCCACCATCCCTGTCCTGCCCCGCACCCACTTTTCCCATCACCGATCCCCGTCCCCATTCCCGCATCCCCATTTTCCCCCCATATCCCTTTTCACCCCACCCATTGCTTATCCTTTCCCACCCACCCTTTCCAATCATTCCCCATCTGCCATTTCCCCCACCCCATCCCAGTTTCCCCATCTTCCCATTTCCCCCATTCCCGTCATTTCCCATTCCCCTCCCCATTTCCCATTTCCTTCCAATCTACCATTCCCTTCCACTTCCATCCTTTCCCATTTTACGCCCATTCCCCTTACCCATTTTTCCCCCATTTTCCCCTTCCCATAGTTCCCCAGCCCCATCGCATTTTCCCCTCCCCATTTTCCCCCATCCCTTTCCCATTTCCCCCATTGTTTTCCCCCCTTTCTCCCCGATCCCCATTTTCCCCACCCCATTCCCTTTCTCATTTTCATCCCCATTTCCTTCCCCCCATTCCGTTTCCCATTCCCGCCCATTTTTTCCCCATTCATCCCCCATTCCCCATTTCCCATTCCTTCCCATTTTCCCATCCCCATTACTCCCATTTCCCCTTCCCCATTTTCCCCACATTTCCCCGTTCCCATTCCCCCATTTCCCACGCCTCCATTTCCCCATCCCCATTTTCCCCCTTCCCGTTCCCATTCCCCGCATTCTCCCTTCCATCTTCCCCACCACATTCTCCCCTATTCCGCATTCCCCATTTTCCATGTCCCATCCCCCATCCCATTTTCCCCCATTACCATTTCCCACCCACCCGCTAGTTTCCCACCCCATTCTTTCCGCATTTCCCCTCTTCCCCACTCTTTTCCCACCCCATCCCTTCCCCCATTCCCTTCCCCCCCGCATTTTCCCCCCATTCCCCTTCCATTTTCCCACCCCATTGCCCTTCCCACTGTCCCTTTCCCCCAACTCCTCTCCATTTCCCACCCATTTCCCCACCCCATTTCCCCTTCCCCCCACCCCATTTACCCCCCATTCCCACCTTCCATTTTTTCCCTCCCCGGCCCCTTTCCCCCACTCACCCTGACCACCTCCCTTCCTCCTCCGCTCCACGCGTATCCCTTCACCGTCAGCTCCCCGGCGGGCACGGCGGCTCCGGGCCGGGGCTCGGTGATCGCCGACTGCACCGGCAGCTCCTGGATGGCGGGCGCGGCCCCGAAATCCACGGAATCCCAATCCACGGACGGACAGAAGCCCTTGTAGTCGTTCTGCTGCCAGTGGCTCGGGCTCTCGGACGGCGACACCGCCACGCTCCGCAGCCACTTCACGCTGCGCGCCCCGACCACACCGGGCACCACCACGCGCACCGGGAAGCCGTGATCCCGCGGCAGCTCCCGCCCGTTCATCTCGTACGCCAGCAGCACCTCGGCCTCGGCGCTCAGCGCCCGTTTTAACGGGATGGACGCTCCGTACGGCGTCCCCGAAGCGTCCGCGTCCAGCCCTTCGAAGCACACGTGCCACTCGCCGTCYCCGGTGTCGTCGCGGACACCGGCGGCCAGCAGCACGTCCCGGAGCCGGGCTCCGCCCCAGCGCGCCGTGCTGATGGCACCGATGTCCCACGCCAGCCCTTTAACCGGCCGGACTTTGCTCATCTCGGATCTCCGGTTACCGGCGCACTGCAGCGTGGCCGTCACCTCGTGCTTCGGGAAGCGCCGCCGCAGCTCCGACAGCGACAGCGACAACGCGCGGCCACCGGGCCCCTCCACGCGCAGCCGGTAGGATCCCGGCTCCACGGCGGGCACCGGGAGGTGGTTSCGGGTGAAGAAAAGCTCGTTGGGCGTCAGGAAGCTCTGGGTCAGCAGCTCCGGGGGCGGCTCGGCGTTAAAAGGCTTCAAGCTGTTCACCCGCAGCGCCGGGTGGCGCGGGGGGTCCCCGGCGAACGGGTCCGCGGTGTCCCCCGGTGGCGGCGCCGCGGCGTCCTCGGGGCTCAGCTCGCCCACTTTGTAATCGCGGAGCAGCTCCAGGACGTGCGGCTGGCCGTGAACGGCGTAGAGAGCCCAGAAGGGCTCCAGGGCTCCGCCGGCCGCCAGCAGGATCTTGTCCGGTCCCCCCGGGTGCAGCTCCACGAATTCGGTAACGTCGAACACGTCGGTGCCGTAGGTGACCCACACGCGATCCTTCGGGGTGCGGTGCTGCGCCACCTCCGCCCGCGTGTAACGGGGGAACGGCGCGGCGGGGGCGGCCCGGGCGGCCTGCGCGGTCT
>NDFG01000025.1:462208-472586 GCA_002167245.1 Sporophila hypoxantha
GGGGCCGTTTTTGGGGTCAGAGGCGCAGGTGGGGCACAGCTCTGGTGACGTCCCTGAAGAAGGGGTGGCCCAGGGCGGCCTTGGCCGAGATTCGCTTGTTGGGGTCGTAGTGCAGCATTTGCTGGGGAGAAAAACGGGGAAATTGGGAAAAAACGGGGGAAAATGGGGGAGAAAATAGGGGGGAAGGGGGGAAAAATGGGAAAAATTGAAAAATAGGGAGAAAAAGGGGGAAAAACAGGGGAAATGGGTGAAAAAATGGGGGAGAAATGGGGAAAATGGGGGAAAGGGGGAGAAATGGGAAAAAATGGGGAGAAAAGGGGGAAAATTGGGGGGAAAATTGGGAAAAATCAGGGAAAAATGAGGAAAAACTAGGGCAAAGTGGGGAAAATTGGGAAAAAAAGAGAAATATGGGGAAAGGTGGGGAAATGGGAAAAATGAGGGGAAAGTGGGAAAAATTAAGGAAAAATGGGAAAAATCAAGGAAAAATTGGGGAAATCAAGGAAAAAGTGGGAAAATCAAGGAAAAAGTGGGAAAATCAGGAAAATTGGGGGAAATCAGGGAAAAGTGGGGGAAAATCAAGGAAAAAGTGGAAAAATCAGGGAAAATCAAGGAAAAGTGGGAAAAATGAAGGAAAATTAAAGAAAATCCCGGAATAAGTGGGAAAATCAGGAAAAAATTGGAAAAAACGGGGAAAAGTGTGAAAAATCAGGAAAAATTGTGAAAAATCAAGGAAAAGTGGGAAAATTTTGAAAAATTATAAATATGGGGTGAAAAGGTGGGGAAAGAGGGGGAAAAAAATCAGGAAAAAGTGGGAAAAATGAAGGAAAAATTGAGGAAAATCGGGAAAATTGGGAAAAATGAGGGAAAAGTGGAAAAATCAGGTAAAAATTGGGGGGAAATCAGGAAAAAACAGGCAAAAATCATGGAAAAATCAGGGAAAAGTGGGAAAAAACCAGGAAAAAGTGGGGAAAAACAGGGGAAACTCAAGGAAAAATCAGAAAAAAGCAGGGGAAAACAGGGAAAAAATGGGGAAAAATCAGGAAAAAATGGGGGAAAAGTGGGAAAAATCAGGAAAAAATGGGGAAAAAGTGGGAAAAATCAAGGAAAAATTGGGGAAAAAGTGGGAAAAATCAGGGAAAAATGGGGAAAAAGTGGGAAAAATCAAGGAAAGAATTGGCGGGAAATCAGGAAGAAGCGTCCCCTCACCGCCAGGAGCTTGCGGCCCTCGTCGTCCAGCGGCGGCAGCACCTTGGCCAGGTCCTGGCGCGCCCAGCGGGGGAAGGTGGCCTTGTAGTCGGGCAGCGCCGACACCCCCGGCCAGGCGGCCTCGTCCGGCGTGCCCAGCGTGCGGAAAATGCGGAACAGCTGGTCGATCTCGGAGTCGCCGGGGAACAGCGCGCGGCGGGTGATCTGAGGGACATCGGGGACATCACAGGGACATTGGGGACATCATTGGGACATTGGGGACATCACAGGGTCACAGGAGATACAGGGACATTGGGGACAATGGGGACAGCTGGTCGATCTCGGAGTCGCCAGGGAACAGCGCGCGGCGGGTGATCTGAGGGACATTGGGGACATCATAGGGACATTGGGGACATCATTGGGACATTGGGGACATCACAGGGTCATTGGGGACATGATTGGGACATTGGGGACATTGGGGACAGCTGGTCGATCTCGGAGTCGCCAGGGAACAGCGCACGGCGGGTGATCTGGGGGACATCGGGGACATTGGGGACATCACAGGGTCATTGGGGACATTGGAGACAATGGGGACATCATTGGGACATTGGGCACATTGGGGACAGCTGGTCGATCTCAGAATCGCCGGGGAACAGGGCATGGCGGGTGATCTACAGAGTGACAGGGACATTGGGGACATCATAGAGACATCATGGGGTCAGGGCAATGGGAACAGCTGATCGATCTCGGAGTTGCTGGGAAACGGCATGGCGGGTGATCTGAGGGACATTGGGGACATCACAGGGACATTGGGGACATCATTGGGACATTGGGGACAATGGGAACAGCTGATCAATCTCGGGGTCGCCGGGGAACAGGGCACGCAGGGTGATCTACAGAGTGACAGGGACATTGGGGACATCACAGGGACAATGGGGACATCATTGGGACATTGGGGGCAATGGGGACAGCTGGTCGATCTCGGAGTCGCCAGGGAACAGCGCGCGGCGGGTGATCTGGGGGACATTGGGGACATCACAGGGACATTGGGGACATCATTGGGACATTGGGGACATTGGGGACATCATAGAGACATCATGGGGTCAGGGCAATGGGGACAGCTGGTCGATCTCGGAGTCGCCGGGGAACAGCGCGTGGCGGGTGATCTGAGGGAAATTGGGGACATTGGGGACATCACAGGGTCATTGGGGACATCAGGGACATTGGGGACATCACAGGGACATTGGGGACATCATTGGGGACATTGGGGACAATGGGAACAGCTGGTCGATCTCGGAGTCGCCGGGGAACAGCGCGTGGCGGGTGATCTGAGGGAAATTGGGGACATTGGGGACATCACAGGGTCACAGGAGATACAGGGACATTGGGGACAATGGGGACAATGGGAACAGCTGATTGATCTTGGGGTCACTGGGGAACAGCACACGGCGGGTGATCTACAGAGTGACAGGGACATTGGGGACATCATAGGGACATTGGGGACATCATTGGGACATTGGGGACATCATAGAGACATCATGGGGTCAGGGCCATGGGAACAGCTGGTCGATCTCGGAGTCACCGGGGAACAGCGCACGACGGGTGATCTGAGGGACATCGGGGACATCATTGGGACATTGGGGACAATGGGGACAGCTGGTCGATCTCAGGGTCACCGGGCAACAGGGCACGGCGGGTGATCTGAGGGGTGACAGGGACATTGGGGACAATGGGGACATTGGGGACACTGCTGGGACACTGGGGACATTGGGGACATCACAGAGACATCCCAGGGACACAATGGGAACAGCTGGTTGATCTTGGAGTCACCAGGGAACGGTGACTCGGCACGGCGGGTGATCTGAGGGGTGACGGACATTGGGGACAACGGGGACATCAGAGACACAGCAGATACAGGGATGTTGGGGACATCACAAGGACAATGGGGACATCACAGGGACATTCCAGGGGATGCCCACAAAGGACCCAGGGTTTGTTCTCAGAGCTCCAGGAGTGATCTGGGGACACACGGGGGGTCAGGGGACACTGGGGACACCCCCAGGGGGGTTGGGGACACCCAGGGTGATCTGGGATTGGGAAATGGGGTCGGGGGGACATTGGGGACATCGCTGGGGACACTGAGGACACCCCCAGGGGGGTTTGGGGACATTGGGGACACCCCCAGCRGGGTTTGGGGACACTGCTGAGGAGGGGGACACAGAGGGACACCCCAAAGGAAACCTGAGCGCCCCCCAAAGCCACCCCAGGGGTGTTGGGGACATCCTGGCCACTCCCAGGGGACCCTGGTGTCACCCTGGGGGGCTCTGGTGTCACCCTGGGGGGCTCTGGTGCCACCCTGGGGGGCTCTGGTGTCACCCTGGGGGCTCTGGTGCCACCCCGGGGTCTCTGGTGTCACCCTGGGGGCTCTGGTGCCACCCCGGGGTCCCCAGGCCCGTCCTGTCCCCTCCCCCCCTGGGCTTTGTCCCCTCCCCCGCCCCGTGAGCCCCTCGTGACCCCCCCGGGCGTTGTGGCCACCCCGGGTGACGTGGGGGGGGTCACATGACGTCCCCTCCCCCGCCCCAACCCCACAATGTCCCTTTGTTCCCACGGTGACGTCTCCGCGGGGTCACCCCCGGGGGGTGGGGACAGCCAGGACACCCCCGGTGTCACCTGGGGGGGGTTTGGGGACACCCTGGACACCCCCAGTGTCACCTGAGGGGGGTTTGGGGACAGCCAGGACACCCCCAGTGTCACCTTAGAGGGGTCTGGGGACATCAGTGTCACCCCCAAGGGACCCTGGTGTCACCTGGGGGGGATTTGGGGACACTCAGGACACCCCTTCAATGTCCCCAAATGTCCCCTCAGTGTCCCCAAGTGCCACCCACCATCTCAGCAAAGACACAGCCCAGGCTCTGTCACACCCCAAATGTCCCCTCAGTGTCCCCAGTGTCCCCTCAGTGTCCCCAATGTCCCCAAGTGTCCCCAGGTGCCACCCACCATCTTGGCGAAGATGCAGCCCAGGTTCTGTCACACCCAGTGCAGTGTCCCCAGTGTCCCCTCAGTGTCCCCAAGTGCCACCCACCATCTCAGCAAAGACACAGCCCAGGCTCTGTCACACCCCAATGTCCCCAAATGTCCCCAAGTGCCACCCACCATCCCGGTGAAGATGCAGCCCAGGCTCCAGATGTCCCCTCAGTGTCCCCTCAGTGTCCCCAAATGTCCCCAGGTGTCCCTCACCATCTCAGTGAAGATGCAGCCCAGGCTCTGTCACACCCCAATGTCCCCTCAGTGTCCCCAAATGTCCCCAATGTCCCCAGGTGCCACCCACCATCTCGGCGAAGACACAGCCCAGGCTCTGTCACACCCAGTGCAATGTCCCCAAATGTCCCCAAATGTCCCCAGGTGCCACCCACCATCTCGGCAAAGATGCAGCCCAGGCTCTGTCACACCCAGTGCAGTGTCCCCAATGTCCCCTCAGTGTCCCCTCAGTGTCCCCAAGTGTCCCTCACCATCTCGGCGAAGATGCAGCCCAGGCTCTGTCACACCCAGTGCAATGTCCCCAAATGTCCCCAGATGTCCCCAGGTGCCACCCACCATCTCGGCGAAGATGCAGCCCAGGCTCCAGATGTCCACGGCTGTGCTGTAGTATTTGCAGCCCAGCAGGATCTCGGGGGCGCGGTACCAGAGCGTCACCACCTGGGGACAATGGGGACATTGGGGACATCACTGGGGACATTGGGGACATCATCAACATCATCAACATCATCATCAGCATCCCCAAGGTACCAGAGCGTCACCACCAGGGGACATTGGGGACATCACTGGGGACATCACTGGGGACATCACTGGGGACATTGGGGACATCAGGGACACCATCAGGGACAGGACATCCCCAAGGTACCAGAGTGTCACCACCTGGGGACAATGGGGACATCACTGGGGACATTGGGGACACCATCAGGGACATTGGGGACATCATTGGGGACATCACTGACATCATCATCAGCATCCCTAAGGTACCACAGGGTCACCAGAGAGGGGACACTGGGGACACCATCAAGGACACTGTCAAGGACAGGACAGCCCTAAAGGGGTTCTGAGCCCCCAGATCCCCCCAGACCCCACATAGGGACCCCAGATCCCCACCTCATGGGTGTAGGTCCTGACAGGCACCCCAAAAGCGCGGGCCAGCCCGAAGCCAGCCAGCTTGATGGAGCCCCCAAATCCCTTTGAAATCCCCCAAAATCCTGAAATCCTCCCACAATCCCCCCCCAAACCCCCACAAGGGGAACCCCAAATTCCCCCTGAAATCCCCCCAAACCCCACAAAGAGACCACAAATCCCCCAGATCCCTCACCTTGTGCGTGTATGCTCGCACAGGGATCCTAAAGGGTTCTGAGCCCCCCAAATCCCCCAAACCCACAAGGGACCCCAAAATCCCCTGAAATCCCCCCAAACCCACAAAGAGGAGCAATCCCCCCAGATCCCTTCACCTTGTGGGGTGTATGCTCGGACAGGGATCCTAAAGGGTTCTGAGCCCCAAATCCCCCCAAACCCACAAGGGGACCCCAAACCGCCTACCCTCATGGGTGTAGGTCCTGACGGGGCACCCCAAAAAGCACAGCCAGCCCAAAGTTCAGCCAGCTTGATGGAGCCCCCAACCCCTGAAATCCCCCCAAACACCACAAGGGGACCCCAAATCCCCCACAAATCCCCCAAACCCCCTCACCTCGTGGGTGTAGGTCCTGACGGGCACCCCCAAAGCGGGGCCAGGCCGAAGTCAGCCAGCTTGATGGAGCCTCGGCGTTGATGAGCAGGTTCTGCGGCTTCAGGCTCCCGGTGCAGGACACGGTGGGCGTGGCAGAAAGCCAGGCCCTGCAGCAGCTGGAACAGGTAACTCTGGGGACAGCGTTGGGGACATTGGGGACATTGTTGGGGACATCTGGTGAGTGAGCCAGGGGACCCCTAGAATGGGTTTGGGGCTTTGGGTTAAATGCAGAAGGCCAGGCCTGCAGAATGATGGAACAGGTGGACTCTGGGGACAGTGGGGACAGCTTTGGGGACACTGAGAGTCAGTGGCCCTGAGTGACCCCTGAGTGGCCAGGGGACCCCAGGATGGGTTTGGGGCTTTGGGTCACGTGGCAGAACACCAGGCCTATAGCAGCTGGAACAGGTAACTCTGGGGACAGCAGGGACATCACTGGGGACATCGTTGGGGACATCTGTGAGTGCCCGGACCCCAGAATGGGTTTGGGCTTTGGGGTTAAATGCAGAACACCAGGCCTTGCAGAAGATTGGGACAGGTGATTCTGGGGACATTGGGGACACCGTTGTGGGACCATTGGGGACATCAGGGTCAGACCCTGAGTGGCCCAAGGCACCCTAGAATGGGTTTGGGGCTTCGGGTTTAAATGGCAGAACGCCAGCCATGCAGAAGATTGGACAGGTGACTCTCTGGGGACAGTGGGGACAGCTTTGGGGACACTGAGGTCAGACCCTGAGTGGCCCAGGCGACCCCAGGATGGGTTTGGGTTTTAGGGTCATGTGGCAGAAACACCAGGCCTATAGCAGCTGGAACAGGTAACTCTGGGGACAGCAGGGACATCACTGGGGACATCGTTGGGGACATCTGTGAGTGGCCCAAGGGACCCCAGAATGGGTTTGGGGCTTTGGGGTTAAATGGCAGAACACCAGGCCTTGCAGAAGATGGGACAGGTGACTCTGGGGACAGTGGGGACAGCTTTGGGGACCACTAGAGGTCAGACCCCTGAGTGGCCCAGGGGACCCCCAGGATGGGTTTTGGGGCTTTGGGGTCACGTGGCAGAGGCCAGGGCCCTGCAGAAGATGGGACAGGTGACTCTGGGGACATTTGGGGACATTGTTGGGGACATCCCCAGAGAGACCCGAGTGACCCCCTGAGTGACCCAGGGGACCCCAGGGTGGGTTTGGGGTTTTAGGTCCCCAATATCCCCCCCAGGTGTTTAGGGTCCCCCCTGGGTTTTAGGGTCCCCTGTGCCCTCTCCCAGGGTCTTTAGGGTCCCCATGTCCCTCCAGGTATTTTAGGGTCCCCCCCAGTGTCCCCCAGGTGTTTTAGGGTCCCCAATCAATGTCCCCCCTGGGTTTTAGGGATCTCCCCAGGTGTTTTATGGGTCCCCCAGGTTTTACCGGTCCCCCTGGGTTTTAGGAGTCCCCCAGGTGTTTTAGGGTCCCCTGGGTTTCAGGGCCCCCCCAGGTGTTTTAGGGTCCCTCTTGCAGGTTTTAGGGTCCCCCCCTGGGTTTAGGCCCCCCAGGTGTGTTTTAGGGCCCTCTTCGCAGAGTGTGTTTTTAGGGTCCCTGGGTTTTAGGTCCCCCTGGGTTTCAGGTCCCCTCCAGGTTTCAGGGTCCCCTCAAGGGCGCGGCCCACCTTGATGAGCGCCAGCGCGATCTCCGCCAGGGCGAGGAGTTCCATGAATTTCTTCAGGTCCTGTGCAGGAACTCGAACACCAGGTACAGTTGTTCTCCGTGTGGATGACATCCAGCAGCCTGGGGGACGTGGGACAGCTTGGGGACATGGGGACAGCACCTGGGGACACAGCCCTGGGACACACAGACAGCCCTGGGACAGAGGGACAGCCCTGGACATGGGGACAGGGACACAGGGACAGGAACACCAGGTACAGCTTGTTCTCCGTGTGGGTGACATCCAGCAGCCTGGGGGGACATGGGGACGCTTGGGGACAGAGACAGGGACGTTGGGGGCACAGCCTGGGACACACAGACAGCCCTAGGACAGAGGGACAGCTTGGGGACATGGGGACAGGGACACAGGGACAGGAACTCGAACAGCAGGTACAGCTTGCTCGTCCGCTGGTGGATGGCATCAAGGAGTCTGGGACAGCTTGGGACATGGCCTGGACAAAGGGACAGCCCTGGGACAGAGGGACAGCTTGGGGACGTGGCTGGGACAAAGGACAGCACCTGGGGACAGCATGGGACACGGGGACAGCTTGGGGACATGGGGGTAGCAGCACCCTGGGGACAGCTTGGGGGCACTGGCCTGGACACACAGACAGCCCTGGGACGCATAGGACAAGGACGATGGGGACAGCTTGGGACATGGGGACAGCTTGGGGACAGCTTGGGGGACATGGCCTGGGACACACGGACATGCCCTGGGACGCAAGGACAAGGACAATGGATACAGCTTGGGGACAGGGACATGGGGAACCACAGGGCCTGGCACTGGCCACAGCACATCCTGGGAACACCCTGTCATGGGTGGGCTTCTCCATGGAGGCCTTCCGGGGCCCCAGGACGTCCTCTCGGACCCCCGGGTCCCTCAGCTCTGGCCCTCTGGGGTGGCATCTTGGCCCCCAAAAGCCCCCCCAAACACCCCCAGGACACTCCTGGACCCCCCCCAAAAGCCCCCCAGGACCCTTCTGGACACGTATGCTGGTGACATCCTCCCACCCAGACACTTATTGGGACCCCCCCAAAAGCCCCCCAACAACCCGCCAAGGACCTCCCCAAAAGTGCCTCCAAGACACCCCAAATGCCCCCAAAACCCCCAGGGACCCCCCCCCCCGAAGCCCCAGACCCACTTGACGTTGTTGGGTGGTTTGAGCTCCTTTGAGCCAGCGAGATCTCCCTGATGGCCGTGCGGGGACGCCCTCGGTCTCCTTGCGGTGGACAACGGGTCCGTGCCGCTCGGGGACCCCCCGGACCCCCCCGGGACCTCTCGGGACCCCCACTCAAACACTGTGTCCAGGCGGACTTTCTTCTTGAGGGCCACTCACCTCTCGGTTCACCTTGTTGCGGGGCCTTGTAGACACGCGTAGGTGCCCTCGCGATCTTCTCCACCTTTCTGGAGTGTCTCCAGTGGTGGGGGGCGTGACACCAGGGGACCCCCGGAGGGGACCCCCGGATGGGGCGGACACCGGGAATGGGAGGGACACCGGAATGGGGATAGGGGGGATTATCGGAGGGGTTTCTGGTGTCTGGGCATTCCCCAAGGGTGGGGGTGGTCTGGAATTAGGGGGTGTTCCTAAGGTGGGGGAGGGGGCTCCGGGGTGTCCCCGTGGTTGGCGCGGGTAGGTGACAAGTGGGTGTCAGCCGGGAGGGGGGGCTCTGGTGTCCCCGGGGGTTCCGGGGATTCGGGTGGAGTGGAGGGGCTTGGGGTGCTCGGGGTCCCTGGGGGGTTCGAGGCCGGTGGGTGCTCCCCGGGGGGGTTCCATGGTGAAGAGGGATATCCGGGTGGGGAGAGTGGCTCCGGCGGGGATATACCGGTGGGGGATATTCCGGGTGGCGGGAGGGGCTCGGGGGTCCCGGTTGGGATATCCGGGCGGGGGAGGGGCTCCGGGGTGTCCCCGGGCCCGGGGGTGTCCTGGGAGGTCAAGGGGGTGTCCCGGGTGGTCCCTGGGGGTCCCGAGCGCCGCCGCCTCCCCCCCGCGGCCGCCAAAGCCGCGGCGGCCCCGCCGCGCCGCTTCCCGCCTTTCCGCCGGCCACGCCCCCGCGCCGCCGGCCATTGGCTGAGCCGGCGCTGACGTCAGCGGAGACGCGGGAGATCCCTTTTTAAAGTGATAGTGGACATTATCGGGAAGCGGTCACGCGGGACACCGCTGGGACCGGGACAGAGAAACCCGGACTGGGACGGCGATAGGGACCAGGGAACAATGGGGACGAGAGCAACGGGATGGGAACTGGGACTAGGGACAATGGGGGATCCGGGACATGGGACACGGACAGGGGACAGGATTGGGACAGGAACAATGGGGGACAGGACTTAGGACCGAGAACCGGGGACGGGCGCATTGGGACCAGGACGACGGATCTGGAATCTGGACAGCGGAACACGGGCACCGGGGATCTCGGGCATCTAGTGGCACGGCGGCACCGGACCAGGCACCGGGGATTGGATCAGGGACTTTGGGACAGGCGACCTGATGGTATTGGGACCGGAACCGGGATCGATGATCCAAGGGACCGGGTGGGATCGGGGATTTAGACCGGAACCGCGAGATTTGGCGAGTTGCGGATCCAGGACCAGCGGATTGAATGGAACCGGGATCGGCGCACCGGGGACTTGAGATTGGATCGGACCGGAATCAGGATCAGAGGTATCGGGGATTAGGACTGAGACCGAACGGAGATGGAACCGTGAGCTGATAATCGGGACCGTGGATA
Source organism: Sporophila hypoxantha (assembly GCA_002167245.1). Classification (NCBI taxonomy): domain Eukaryota; kingdom Metazoa; phylum Chordata; class Aves; order Passeriformes; family Thraupidae; genus Sporophila; species Sporophila hypoxantha. Next base: position 472,556 of record NDFG01000025.1, read on the forward strand.
AGGATGGGATCGGGGTCATCTCTCTCTTTTT
>NDFG01000026.1:59160-72156 GCA_002167245.1 Sporophila hypoxantha
AACACAGAAGGAAGAAGAGAGATGACTCACACTTCCACTCAGTCCTCTCTTCCCTCACCTTCAGACCCCTGTGACACCCTAGTCACATGCTGAGGTCGAAGAGGTGCTGTGGTGTTTGCTTGATGCTCAGAGATTGTCTGTGGGCTTGCACTCTGACCAGAGGTGGCAGAGTGTGCTGGGAGGGGTCGAGAGGTGTGTGTGGGGTCGGTTAGTATGTCACTCAGAGGTGCTGGTGGGTGGGGTGCCCTCAGAGGTGCTTCCGCTGAGGGTCGAGACTGCAGAGGTTGCTGTGGGTGCCCCTGAGCTCCAGATGGTGGCCTGTGGGTGTCTTGCTAGCTCACAGAGAGTGCTTGAGTGGGTTGCCCCCAAATCAGAGGTTGGGTGTGGGTGCCCTGACTGCAAGTTGCCTGAAGCTCAGGAAGGTGACTGTAGGGTGCGCTCTCCGAGGGCTCTGTTGCTCGAGCTCGCAACGCACGCGTGCTGTAGGAAAATGGGCCGCTGAGCTCAACGACGGTGCTGTTGCTGAGCCCAAGGTGCTGAGTGGGCGCCACTCGAACTGGTGTTCTCCGCTCGAGCCTCCAAGCATGCTAAGTGGGTGTCGACCCCTCAGGAGCGTGCCTGTTGCGGGTGCCCCTGAGCTCCCTTGACCCTGCACCAGCCCAGGCCTCGGACAGCCCCGCCGCCGGTTGTCGGAGCCAGGAGAGCACAGCCCCTAGGGGCCAGCTGTGCCCTGCACAGCTCACACCTCGGTGCTCTTGCGCAGCGAGCATATCTGCCATGACCATGGTGGGGGCGGTGAGCTGCCAACTTCGTCCGACGCACTGCTCACAATAACCTGGAATTGCTCCTTGCTCGCCTTCAGCATCTCCGCCGCCGGCCCTGCTCCGTACTCCCTGCGAGGCGGACACTCCTGCTCCTGCTTGTCTGGCTCCTTCTTCACCTGCCAGGAGCCTCCAGCCGGGGCCTGAGGGGGCTGGCCAGAGATGGGGATTCAGCAAGCCCCACCGCTGCGGGACTGGTCACGGGGAGGAGGCGGGCCGGGCAGCGGGGTCAGCGTGGGAGAGCGGACAGGGGACACGGAGGGCTCTCAGGGAGGGTGGACGAGCGCTGGGTGATGGTCCAGGGACAGGCCTGGTTGACGTCAGTGCGACATCTGGTGGAGCTCGGTCCGCACTGACAGCTGGGTGATGGTGAGTGAACAGCCGGGTGGGGAAATGGACCAGTGAAGCGCTGGGTGATGGATAGTGGGACTGAGCTCGGCAAATGTGCGTCAGACAGCTGGGGGTGATGGTCAGTGCACACGGTCCGCGCGCAGGGCATATGGGTGAGCTGACACACCTGGGTGATGGTGCAGGCATGACACGTGCTGTTGTGCACAGTCATGCTCCGAAGACTGGTGTGACAAGAGTCGTGATAGACAAGATCTTGGTAGGTATGGTTCAGTTGAGACTACGGCTGGGTGAGTGGTCAGTGGACACCTGGGCATCTGGTCAGTAAAAGAACTAGCTTGGATGATGGGTACAGGTGACAGGTATGAGCGCTGGAAGTGACGGACGCTGGATGGTGAATACAGATGACAGTTGGGGGTCGCATAGGCTGAGGTGGACTGACCCTCCTCGGGATATGGGCAGTGGGCGAGTGAGGGACAGTTGGGTGGATGGTCAGTGAACAGCTGGGCGCACTAGTCAACGGCTCACGAGCCTGGGTGGTGGGGTCATAGACTCCCTGGGCAGTGGCATCAGTGAACCAGCATGGGGTGATGGTAGAGTGACACCGCTGGGCAGTGGTCAGTGAGGCTCGGGTGATGTCAGGCGCAACAAGAGCTGGTGGATGTCCAGTGACACCCTGGGCATGAGTGGTCAGTGACAGCTGGGTGATGGTCCCAGTGACACCTGGCAGAGGTGAGGTACAGTGACACCTGGGCATTGAGGTCGAGTGACAGCTGTTGTGCATTCGGTCAGTGACACCCGGCAGGCTGGTCAGTGAACCTTGGCAATGTGGTCAGATGACCAGTGGGGGGTTCGACTGTCACACGTGACAACCGCTGGATGCATCATCGTCAGTGAGACAACTGGGCCAGTCGGAGTCAGTGACACCTGGGCATGTGAGGTCAGTGACAACCTGGGTGATGGTCAGTGACAGCTGGGTGACGTCAGTGACAGCTGGGTGATGGGTAGTGACAGTGGGCGCATGCCGGGTTCAGGGACACCTATGGGTCGATGGTCAGTGAACACTGGGCATTGGTCAGTGACACTGGGTGATTGGTCAGTGACACTGGGTGATGGAGTCAGTGACCGCTGGTGATGGTCAGTGACAGCTGGGTGATGGTCAGTGACAGCTGGGCATGGTCAGTGACAGTTTGGGTTGATGGTCAGTGACAGCTGGGCGATGGCAGTGAACACCTGGCAGTGGTCAGTGACAGTGGGTGATGGTCAGTGGACACGCTGGGCGACTCGTCCAGTGACAAGCTCTGTGGCAATGGTCAGCATGACCAGCTCGGGTGATCGGTCCAGTGAACACTTTGGGCATGTGGTAGTCGCACTCGACCCCTGGGCATTGGGTCTAGGGAGCAGCTGGAGGTGCAAGGAGTCAGTGGACACCATGCAGAGCAATAGCGTCCAGGTGACAGCCCCTGGAGGGTTGGTCAGTGACACCTCGGGGCATCTGGTCAGTGACAGCTGGGTTGATGGTCAGTGACACCTGAGGCCTTGGTCAGTGACAGCTGGGTGAATGGTCAAGTCGACAAGCTGGGCATGCCATCCAGACTGACAACCTGGGGCAGTGGTCGCATCGACGAGCTGGGTGATGTAGTGACGAGCCGGGTGAATGTCAGCCATGACAGTTGGGGCAAATGGCTCGCAAGTGGTGAACCGAGCACTATGGGCAGTTGCGTGCAGTGACTACGCTGAGTGATGGTCAGTGAACCTCGCTGGGCATTGGTCAGTGACAGCATTGGGGCAGCTTGGTCAGTGCCAGCTGGGTGCCATGGTCAGTGACAGCTTGGGCGAGTGGGTCAGTTGGACAGCTGGTGACGATCAGTTTGACAAGCTGGTGAAGGTGGTGGCAATGATCATCCTGGGCAGTGGTCAGAGCAGCTGGTGATGGTCAGTTGACAGCGTGGGCGAGCTCTTGGTCGTTGACGAGTGGGTGACGGGTCAGTGGACAGCTGGGTGATGGGTCAGCTCGAACCTGGGCCAGTGGTCAGTGACAGTGGGTTGATGGTCAAGGACGAGTTGGGACAAATCGGGTCAGTGACAGCCAGTGGGGAGTGGTGAACAGCAGGTGACAGCTACGGTGATGCTGGGTGCGAGGTGAATCGAGCTGGTCGAGTGGTCAAGGAATTAGTAACAGCTGTGTGAACGGGCAGTGACAGTGGGGGAGTAGTGGTGACAGCATGGGAGCAAGCTGGGTTGAAATGGTTCCAGTGGAGCGGGACCTGGTGGCGAGTGGACAAGTGACAGGAGCTTGGGTATGGGTCAGGGACAGCATAGGGCACGTGGTCATTGGATCACAGCTGGGGTGATGGTCAGGGGAGAGCTGGGGTGATGGTGTCAGGTGATCAGCTGCGTGATGGCTCAGTGGAACTGCTGAGGGTCGTGATGGTCAGTTGACACGAGCAGTGACAGGCTGGCAAGGTGAGTGGTCCAGTGACAGGCCTGGACGATTAGTCAAGTGCAGCTGGGGCATTGGTCACGTGACTAACACGCGCTATGGTGTGATGGTCAGTAACAGGCTGGGGGTTGATGGAGCAGGTGATCACTTGGGCTTGTAGGGCTCCAGTGAACAGGCCTGGGACCTAAGTGGTTCAGTGTACACCTGGGAACGAGTGGGTCGATGTGGATCGAGCATGGGCAAAATGGTGGAGCACACTCCTGTGGGAGAGAGGGGGACAGAATAGTGAGATAGGGACATGGAGCAACACCAGAGGGGTGGACATGAGGAGAGGGACACACAGAGTGCACAAGAGGCAGAGTCACAGTACACTGCAGCTGACAAGGAGCGAAAGGGACACAGGGGCCAGGAGAAGGGACACAACTCGGGGCCGAGAGAAGAGGGGACAGAAGGGTGACAGCAGAGAGGTGTGGCCCGGAAGAGGGACAAGAAAGGGGAGCACACGAGCAGGTGCCAGGAAGTAGCGACAGACACAGGTGACAAAAGCAGACACACACAGGTGACAGGAGAGAGGAGGGGACAGACCACGAGGTGCACAAAGGGAGGGACACAACACAGGGGTAGCACTAGGAAGTAGGGCGAGCAGACAGCAGGTGAGCAGAAGGGGCAGTCGTGCACAACAGGGTGCGCAGGAAAGAGGGACATGACACAGGTGACAAGAGCAGACAGACACATGGTGCCAGTGGAAGTAGGGGACAGAGCAACAGGTGACAAAGGGGAGGACGACACACAGGTGACCAAGGAAGGAGGGGGAGGACAGACGACTAGGGTTGTGACAAAGGGGGACAACACACAGGTGACAGGAGGTTCACAGACACGAGGTGACAGGGAAGGGAGCCACATGGTGACAAGGCAAACAGGGTGTCCTAGGAAGAGGACAGAAGGGGACACAACGCACTCAGGTTGGTCCAGGAAGAAGGGGACAGACACTAGGGTGACAAAGAGGGGAACACACCACAGGTGCCAGGAGGAAGGGGGCACACGACAGGAGACCAAGGAGGAGGGGACCACCTGTGGAGGTGGGAGCAACGCTGTGAGGCGGCCTGTGCAGCCATCGACAGCTGAGGGGCAGGGCCCACCTCAGGGGTCTTGGGGCAGGGGGGATGTTTCAGACGGGCAGGGGACACGAGCCCGGGGTGGCCCGTGGCACAGCACTAGCAGCCCTTGCCACGGCTTGCCTGGGGACACAGGTGGAAACCCTGGGTTAGCGCCTTTGCGTCCAGGCGACTGATTCCCTGCAGAAGGGGCACAGGCTTCAGCTACCTGCACCGTGGAGGGAAGTCCAGCACTGCATCATGCCCAGGAGCTTCGCCAGAGGACTGGAAGGGAGGCAAAAAGGTGGGTCACCAGCACGGACGCGAGCAAGGGGACATCAGAAACTCTTGAAGCACGCCGTGAGAGAAACCTCCTCCAGGAATCCAATCCCAAGGAACGAAAAACCTCACTTCGTGGGAGCTTGCCCAATCACCACAAGGGAGAGAAATAATACCTCGTCCGCTGGATCCCTATATCGGCTCGAAGGAATGAAAGAACCACCTCCTGAAGAGCCATCCAGATCCCGAAGAAGAAAAGACCGGTCGTCGTCTCTGGCACACCTACCAATCCGTCAAGCGAAGAAAAGCATCCTCCTCGAGGGAATCCCAAGTCCCAAGAAAGAGAGAGATGAGCGTCCTACTCGAGGAATCCGGAATCACCCAAGAAGAAAACCCTCCTCCTGGAATCCAATCCCAAGAAAGAAAAAGCTTCGCTCCTAGGAATCACATCCAAGTGAAAGTGAGAGTCCTCGCTCCTAGTATACTCCATTCCGAACAGAGGAAGAAAGAGAACCTTCTCTCTGGGGCGAGCTCCAATCCCGATAGGAACGCAAAAAACCTTCCTCCTGGAACTCCAATCCCAAGAAGAAAAGCTCCTCCTGGAGCTTCGCAATCCCAAGGAAGAAGAAGACGACACTCACCTGCTGGAGAGCCACAGGGATGGGGTCTCAATCCCACAGGTACAGCTGAGAGATCCGGGTCCTCTGGAACTCCAATCCCTAAGGAACACGACGGGAACTACTCTCAGACGACAACTGCAGGGTAACTCAACCATCCACAGCAGGAACATCCAGGCTGTGCGTGAGACGATGTAGGAGGACAACTATACGGGCACTGGAAGAAACTGAGAAGTAGGATATGTTCCGACAAGGTACGATGCCCACGGATCCCACAGTGGTTTGTGGCTGGCGTTGGTGTTGGCTGTTCGGAGGCTCACTGTCTTAAACCTTGTCAGTCATGGTTGGTGAGCAAACTTTGAGCTGCCACATCGCTCCTGCCCCCTACTGTATTTCTCGGGCTCGCTGCTCATGCCTTGATTGTGGGCCACGACGCAGAGATCGCCGCCATGAGTGTTTGTCGCGTCTTGCCGACTTCACGGGCACAAGGTGTCCGTGGAGACTCTTGTGAGGCTCGGCTGTGAGTTACTCACCTAGCTCGCCCTCGACTATGTAAAGGTGCGCCCAAGACTCTGACGATACGCAAGAACCCACATGGCACAATCCAGGCGCTCTGCTGCCGCCGCTTGGTCACCAGAGACAGGGCGACTCCCTACTTTCCGGAGTGAGCGCATGGAGAGCTCCCTAATTGACGGGGGGAGTCGCGGGATAGAGGTGCGGGAGCGACCCAACATCACACTGGAATTTCTGGCCCACTTGGAAATGGCTTAAAAACCTTCTGCGCCAGTATGTTTGAGGTCTCCTCCACATCTCCCTGAAGCGGGGTACTGCCACCCCTGTCCTCTGGCAGACAGGGGTGACCTGGCCGGCTCTCTCTTTAGTCCGTGCGAACTCCCCTTCGCTCGGACAGGCACTGAGGATCCGGCAGCGTTTCCTCGAGCAGAGACAGCAGGATTTGCCGTCGTCTGTACCGCACAGTGCGCCCACCATTTTACGCTTCGCACGGCACGAGAGAGGTCCGAGTCTCCTTCTTTCCAATGTGCTTCTGTCGAGCCGAAGTCAATTCCTACGCCCATCTGTATCACTTCCTGCAGCCCTGGCCCGACTGCTAGACGCCTGTGTCCAGCGCTCTGTAAGCTCCGTCCCCAGGGGACCCGGTGTGAGTTCCAGCGAGGAGAGCGGCCAGGCTCCTCCACGTCCTGCTCAAAATCTCCTACCTTAGTCCTTCTGAAGCCGGAGCTTGAAATAAAAAAAATCAGGGAAGCACAAATAGTGCTAACAAAGCACATATTTGAGAGAGAAGCCCTAGCCCTCTGCTGCCAGAAATCATTTAACGCAATGGGCGCTTGTCACATGACCAGCAATATCCTGCCCACGGACAAACCCACAACACACAGCAGTGCTCTTTGGAATTGTTCTGCTCCATGGGCTGCATCGTGCACGATTGGGGATCTAGCCCGCCCAGGCAGGGAGGGGGCTACACGCCCACCTGGGGCACTGTGTCGCCCAGTGGTCCCACCCAGGCAGCTCCTGGTACTGCAGCTCAGGAAAATAAATCAGAGAACCCCAGCGTTCATCGTATAATCACTCCAACCCACCCCTATCTCCTGCCTTTCCTGTTTTTAATGCAGCTTACAGCCATCCCAGGCCTGTTATCCAGAAACCCACTGCTACACGGTGAGCACCTCTCAGCCCAGAGTGCTTGGCCTCCTGCTCCGTCGCGCCCACGGAGCCCTCGCAGGGAGCCCAGTCACCCCCCTCTCTGTCCTGGTCGACCACAGTGCCTAGCTTCTTTTCAGCCGTGAGTGGCGTGCTAACAGCAGGGTGAGAACTCCGCTCCCACATAGTCTTCGCTCACTTGTCGGCTCTGGAAATGTTTTGGGACCTCAGACTAGGAATTCTCCACCTTCCCCACCCACTCCTCGTGGGTTTTGGGAGAAACTAAAGCTCTCATCAGGGTGTGCCCAGATGATTCGCAAAAATCTGGTGTCTCAAATTCCCCCACTGCCAGGGAAAGCCTCCATGTCGTGGAAATCCTGGAGCAGAGAGTCGCTGGGAGTCTGCAATCAGTGGCAAATCACCGTAGGGAGGAGGGCGGTGGCGGTGTGCTGGAAGGGGAGCTGTCAAAGGTGAGCTCAATGCCCGGACCCTGCTTTATCGAGCCGTGGAACACCTTTCCTATCTAGCCCAGCGCTCTGCTCCACGTCTAGTGTACCCACCTCATGGCCTGGACAACACACATTCCATGGTTTGGTGTACTCTCTCTGAGCACCCTGCTGCAGTGCTCACATTTGTGCTGTCCTGTGCTTCTCCCCTCTCGCGTCCCTTCTTCCCATGTCTTACCTATGCTTCCCGCTGTTCAAAATGCCCCTGTGTCCCAACCTGTGCCTCCCCTGTTCCATCCCAATTGCTCACCTTGTTCCTCCCGATGAGCCATCCTGTGTCCCACTGTGCTTCCTGCTGTTCCATCCCCATGGGTCTTTACCTGTGCCTCCCTGTCCTGTCCCTGTGTCTCACCTGTGCTTCCCCTGTTTCCATCCCACCTTCATTTTCTCACCTCGTGCCTCCCCGTGTTTCTGTCCCTTTGTGTTGTCACCCACTGTTCCACCCGATAGTCTCAACCTGTTCTCTCCCTGAGCGGCATACACACCAGAAGGTGTCTCGACGGCAATGAGTTTTGTCTCCTGTGCCTCATCTGACGCCCTGACCCTAATAGTCTTCCGATACTGATGCTGTCCTTTGTCTCTTCATTTTGTTGCACCTGTCCACCCGCAGCCAATGAGAGCATTCCATTTCTCTGGACGTGTTGTGAGCTCTGTGCGTGTGCTGTGGTCCGTCCTGTGTCTCAAACCTGTGCCTCACCTGAGCTGTCTCTGTGCCTCATCTGAGCTGCCTGTCCTCACCTGAGTGTCCCCTGTGCTATCCACCCTGTGTCACCCTGTGGTCCGCCTCGTCTCCTACTCCCTGTGTTCACTGTTCTCAGGCTGGGGGACAGGCCCTGTCCCAGCACTGGTGGCTGTCCCCTGTCCCCTGCGCGCCCTGTGCCGGCACCTCCCTGACCGCACCTGTCCACAGCGCCGTGTGCGCCAATCCTGCTCCCTTCGACCTCCTTGTCCCTCCCCTGTTCCACTGTGCCATACCTCACCTGTGTCCCACTCGCTCGGACCAGCCCATGTCCCACCTGTCCCCTCCTGTGTCTCAGCCCTGTGCTGTCGAGCATGTCGGGAGAGTGGAGCAGTCAGGCAGAGCAGCGACAGCAGCTGCAGGGGGAGCCCCGCAGGCCGTGGCAGGTGTAGGAAGTGGCCATGTTGCGGAGGTGATACAGCACTATTGGCCCATCCACCAGATCAGGCGCGGCGAGGTAACTTTTTGGGACCAGGAGCGACCCACCCAGGTCAAAGAGGGATGGCAAGAGGCATAGGGGCATGGCTGGCTGAGGACTGGGCTCTTCTCGGGACTCCTCGAGGGCGCGAGGAAGACCGATTGCACCCTAAAATCGAGCCTTCCCTTATGTTCGAATACGAGTGGAATTGGATGGAATGAGTGGTGACTGGGTGGGGAGAAGGGAGGGAGCGCCCAATACACCAAAGCACCCCTCTCCAGCGCCGACTCCCTGCCCCTCCGCACGTGTCGCTCAGGTCTGCCTCCAGAGCGCTGGTATAACACTTGGTGCATGGAATTGGGTCCGTGTCATGTGCTGGCTGGGGTGGGGCGTTATTTCGGAGCACCCGCCCCTCCAAACAGCTTTCCGAGCCCCACTCCCTGCGCATCACCCGCTTCCACGGTGAACCTCCACCACAGCTTCCCACGTAGTATATTTCTCCACGGCGCGCTTGCTCAAAGCGCCAAGTGATTAGCAAGTCACGTCGACGAGCTGAGCGGATGGCTGTGGCGATAATGCGAGATCGCTCATTGGGATACATCGTTCAACCAGCAAACTCGAGACCGTGCCTGCGTGGGTACCAGGAAGCCTAGGACGCCAGCTCAACGATCAGGCCTTCCAAACCCATGATGGCTCGTGGAGAGACGCTGTCCTTTGCGCACTGCTCTCATGGCTAGTCACTCGCAAGAGCCTGTTCAACTGGCTTGGGCCAAACTGACATGGGCGGAGGCCCACGGAGAGGCGCGCACCAACGGCCCGCGGCGACAGGGGGCGTGCGGAGGGTAGGGGGCGGGCGGGGGGGGGGGGGGGGGGCCGGGTGCGGGCGGGGAGCGCGCCTCGAGGTCGCGCCCTCGGGCGCCGCAGGAGGGAGAGGGGGGAGAAGGGCGGTGGGGAGACCACGAGCTGGAGCTGGACGGAGAGGGCCGGGGCCCGGCGTATCCGGGGGGGCGCCGCAGGCCGGGGAACGGCGCGGAGCGGCCCTGGGCGGGTCCCAGGTTATGTTGATCCCGTCGTGGCACCTGAAGGCTCCTGTCCCCTCCCCGGCCGTTGGTTCCACAGTTTTGTCCTGGCAGTCCTCGGGCCTGGGGCATACGCCAAGCCTTCACAGCTCTCTGGGCACGCCCTGTGTCAGCACCATCACCCCTCTAAGCGCACCATCATAATTTAGCATACTTCTTATGAGTCAGCCTCGGTACCTCGCGTGATTATAAGTTCCTCGCAGAGGGTCCAAATTCTCGCATAATCAAATTGTGAAATATATGTCTGGACTCTGCAGATGGGTCAAACTGTCCTTCTTCAACTCTGTTGGCCTACGATTGCAATGAAGATTCTAAATTTATTTGCTATATTATATCCTACACACTTTGTATTCACTGAAGCGGCTCCCCCCTACAGGAGAAGCTTGCGCCTTGCTCCACGCGTCGTGGAAGCGTTCCCAGCCCCGAGGTTGCCCCAGATCCCCGCCCCCAGGAGCAGAGGACTCCCTCTCTTTAGCCCCGGCACTCTGGTTGTCCTGCAGAGTCCTGAGGTCCCTCCGAGGGGCCCCCTCCGACCACGGGGTGCCTGTCAGCGCATCAACAGACGGACACTCTTGTGTCCCTGCACCTGCTCCCAAGGGTCCTGTCCCTGACTCCTTGGTCGTCGCTGTCCGTCCCTGCCCACGCCAACAGCACGGAGCCAGAGGGAGGGTACACCCCGCAGTGGGCTCCCTCGTAGCCCCTGCCCCACCTGGTGTCCTGAGAGCTCGCCAGGCGTCACGACGCGAGACACGGGCTCACCCTCGCCGTGAAGGGGTCCCCCGCGAGGGAGGCGATCCCAGTGCAGCTCCCGTCCTGAGACCCTGTGATGTCCCCGACATGTCCGAGGCGTCCCGACGATGCTGTCTCGCTCGCTCCTGACGCTGCCCTGTGCTGTCTCCCCGCAGACGCCCCGAGGGTTCCCCTGTCCCTGACCCGGTGCTCGTCCCCTAGGGAGGCACCATGCCCCGAGGGTGCCTGGTACCCCTACCGCCCTGCACCTCGCCTGCCTCCCTAGCGAGATATGAGGAAGTCAACCCACCAGCACCAGCTGCCCCAGCGCGGAGGAGGAGAGAACCAGTCCCTGGTCCCTGTGTGTCCCTGAATGCCGCAGGTCCCTGTCGCTGTCCCTGACCCCGCTGGTCCGCTGAAATTTGCCGAGGGTCCTGTCCCTGTCCCTGTCCTGACCCTGTTGCCCCGGCAGACGCCCGAGGTCCCTGTCCCTGTCCCTGTCCCTGTCCCTGTCCCCTGTCCCTGACCCGTGGTCCCCGCAGAGCCCGAGGGTCCGAGGGTCCGAGGTCCTGTCCTGTCCTGTCCTGTCCCTGTCCCTGTCCCGACCCCGTGTCCCCGCAGAGCCCGAGGTCCCTGTCCCTGTCCCTGACCCTGTCCCGCAGGGCCCGGTGCCGCGCCGAGGCCGCCCACGGCAGCTCCCTGCCGGCCCCCGAGGGCTCCCCGGGCTCCCCGCAGGGCCCGGGCCGCTCCCCCGCCCTCCGAGCCGCGGCTCCCAAGCCGCCGGGACGGGCCCCGGGGCCGCTGCCCCCAGGTAGGCCGGGGGGCACCGCGGGGGTGGGCGCAGGGGAGGGGACCCTGCCGTGGGGGTCCTGTGCCCACCCTGGGCACCCCATCCCTGCCTGGGCACCCCATCCCTGCCTGGGCACCCCATCCCTGCCGTGGGGTCCTGTGCCCACCCTGGGCACCCCATCCCTGCCGTGGGTCCTGTGCCACCCCTGGGCACCCCATCTTGCCGTGGGTCCTGTTGCCCACCCTGGGCACCCAAGTCCCTGCCGTGGGTCCTGTGCCCACCCGGACCCCATCCCTGCATGGGCCACCCCATCCTCACCCACTCTGGGACCCCATCCTGCCCGTGGGGTCCTGTGCCCACTGGGCACCTCCATCCCTGCCGTGGACCCCCATCCCTGGCATGGACACCCATTACCAACCATGGCACCCATCCCTGCCTGGCACCCCATCCTGCGTGGGGATCCTGTCCCCACCTGGGACCCCAATACCTGCCATGGGCGCCCAGGGGCCTGGAGGGACCCGAGAATCATATTGGTCGCCCCGGCGTTGACAGACCATACCTCACAGCGGTATGCGGCTAGGGGGGCGCTAATAGGAGACTCATCGTTAAGTGGATGATGGTGGATCAAATTGGGATAAGTTTGGATTTCACAACGTGTGAGTCAAGTATTTCACACGAGTGCATTCGAATTGGGACGTAAGACGCGTTGCTAATGGGCAGATCTACTTGAATCGTACATGAACGAAAGGTGTGAAGTGTAACGGCGAAGGCGTAGGTGAGGCGAAAGTAGCGGAGGGCCCTAAAAGGTGCGCCGGCATGGGAAAGAGCTTGTGTTGGAATTCGAATATAGTCCTCCTGGGGGTTTTGTCCTGAGAGGCGGGCGCAGCTAGTGTGTCAGTGTGCCTGGTAGCAACGCGCAAGAAAGAGTTTTTCAGGGTGGAGAACAGTGGGGCGGAGCATGAAGCCGTCCAGGGGAAATTGGAGCAGCAGTGACCGATGGTAAATCGGCGCATTGTTCAGTATTCAATAACTTCGTGGCATTAGGCTATTGACTGCGGATCGTGAGATCGGAGATTAATTGACGGCTTCAACGGAAGCTACCGACGTCGGAAACGTCGCGTGGAGTGAAAACGATGATTTGCGGGGCTTTTGATAGGAATGTAATGCGGGTTTACACCGCTGGGGGGATGTCATAGATACAAGTAAATCAGATCACCGACTGGCAAGGGCTCTGTTTGGGCAGCAGAGACAGGGTATAATACATGCGCGTTCTGAGTCGCCGTGGAATCCCTTGCATCAGCCTTCCCATAGATAATTCGTGACGAAAAAAAGGATTGATTCCACTGGCAGGGGCTCGAACCGGTTAGCTCAGGGACGAAAGGCGTGGAGGAGCCGGGGCAAGTACGGCCGTACCAGATTTTGAGTTGGAGGTCTGATATGGCGATCCAATCATTGCTCCGGAGGACTTTGCACA
>NDFG01000026.1:148035-166567 GCA_002167245.1 Sporophila hypoxantha
GATCTGTTCCCCATCCCTTAGTTGCCATCCCCGCGTGCCATACACTGTCCGTGTCCCCAATCCCCGGTAGCCATAGCCGGCTTGCCATGGCTCTGTCCGTGTTCCCCAATCCCCGGTGCCATACCACTGTCCGCTGGTCACCATTGCGGTGCCATCTGCCGACTGTCCGTGTCCCCATTCCGGTGCCATCCACCGGTTTATGTCCCTTGTCCCCTGTGGATCAGGGGTCCCTGTCCCCATGCCAGTGCCATGCCGCTGTCCGTGTCCCCATGCCGGTTTTGCCATCCCCGGTGCCTATGCCGGTGCCATACCACTTGTCCGTGTCCCCCATCCCCGGTGCCATACCACTGTCCCGTATGTCCCCCATCCCGGTGCCATGCCGCTGTCCGTGTCCCCATCCCGGCTGCCATGCCAGGGGTGCCCGTGTCCCCATTGCCGGTGCCATTCCGGCTGCCATGCCGCTGTCCATGTCCCCATCCCCGGTGCCATGCCGGTGCCCGTGTCCCATTGCGGTTGCCATCCCCGGTGCCATCCCCCGCTGTCCCGCTGTCCGTGTCCCCGCAGCCTGTCGGTACGCGTCCTTGACACGCTGCTCGGCTCTGGCGGCCGTGGTGCGCTGGCGCTGCTGCGGCTGTCTGGGGGACGCCGCCACCACCTGCATGGCTACCTGGGCGCTGGCTGAGCGCTGGGTGCGCCGCCATGCGGCGCCAGGCGGGGCGGATCCCGGCCCGCCGACATTCCAGCGGCAGGTCGCGGAGCGGGAGCGGGAGCCGGGAAACGCGGAGCGGGTAGCCGGGCGGAGGGGAAAACGGAGCGGGAGCGGGGCGGAGCGGGAGCTGGAGCTGGGACGGGAATGGGAATGGAAACGGAGCAGGGGAATGCGGGGATGGGAGCCGGGAGCGGGGATTGGGAAACGGTGAGACGGGAGAAGGAAATGGAAATGGGAATGGGAATTGGGAATTGGGAATGGGAACGCGGGAAGCGACGAGGACGCGGAACGGAGCAGGAGAGGGAGTGGGAATCGGGAACAGGGAAACAGGAAAGGGGATGCGGAACGGGAGAGAGAGAGGGAGCTATGAATGGGAACGGGTGGGAATGAATGAGGAACTGGGAACAGAATATGGGGATGGGGATGGAAGTTGGGAATGGGACGGAATGGGAGCAGGGGAATGGGAACAGGAATGGCGAACGGAAACTAGGAAATGGGAACAGGAACAGGAATGGGAACGGGAACAGGGAATGGGATGGGGCATTGGGTTGCGGATTTGTGGATCTGGGGTCGGGTCAGAGGCGGATGGCGATGGGGATGGCCGGACCAGGACCTTCAGTGACAATGGATTTGGATTACAGTTGGGACGGGATCAGGATTGGGATTGGGCATGGTGCCAGGATTCCCACTGCGGATTCCGGGTTCCCTTGAGGCATTCCCAAATTCCCAGCTGCGGATTCCCAAATTCCCAGCTGGGGATTCCCAAAATTCCCTCTGAGCATATCCCGAATCCCTCTGAGCCATTCCCAATTCCCACTGCGCATTCCCACAAATTACCCACTGCGGATATTTCCGGTTCACCGCAAGATCTCCAGGATTTACTGCTACGCCTTGTCCGTGCGTGAGCCTGCAGTAACCTGGGCCCCCGTGATCCTCACGCTGCACTGCCCAGCCTGCTGCCTCAAGACCTGGGTGAGGAGGAGGCTCGGGGGGCTAAACGGGGGGCTCGGGGTTCGGCAGGCAGCCACCAGGACCCAAATTTTCACCAAGCTGTCACAGCCCCCCAGTTCAGGTATGTCCAGTCGTGTCCACCTGCTTCTGCTGCTGCTTTCAGTGGGGACAGAACTCCAGTCTGGGCTGTGCACCGAGCAGGGTGAGGGCACCGGGGAACAGCTAATAGGAGCTGTTCCCCTCGTGCCACAGAGAGACCCCAGATGACTGTCCCTTTGTCCCCCAGAGAGACCCCCAGAAGCTGTTCCCTGTGTCCCACAGAGACCCCCAGACCTGTCACCGTGTGTCCCCCAGACCCCAGAGCTGTCCCCTGTGGTCTCCACAGAGACCCTCAAGACCTGTCCCCTTGTCCCCCAGACTGTCCCCTTATGTCCCAGACCTGTCCCGTGTCCTCCCAGATCTTTCCCTGTGTCCCCCAGACCCCAGGACCTGTCTCCGGTGTCCCGATGCGCAGGTCACCACTCCTGGGGAGCTGCTATCCTTACTGAGTCCCCCAGACCTGGGGCTGTCTGGGGTCCTGTCCCTCAAAGACCCCCAGAGCTGTCCCCCCTGTGTCCCCAACCGTCCCCTGTGTCCCCCAGGACCTGTCCCCTGTGTCCCACAGAGGACCCCAGAGTCGTTCCCTGTGCTCACAGAGCCCCTCAGACCTGTCCCCTGTGTCCCCCAGACCCAGAAGCTGTCCCCTGTGTCCCACAGACGAACCCCCAAGCTGTCCCCTGGTGTCCCCCAACCCCCAGAGCTGTCCCCTGTGTCCCCCAGACACCCAGAGCTGTCCCCTGTGTTCCCCGCCCAGATCTGTTCCCTGTTGTCCGCCAACCCCAGAATCTGTCCCCTTATTGTCCCCCAGCCCCCAGAGCTGTCCCTGTCCCGCAGGTCACCACTCCTAGGGGGCTAGTACCCCGAGTCCCCCGGAACTGCGGGGCTGTCCCCTCAGAGACCCCCAGAGCCTGTCCCCTGTTCCCCAGAGCTGTCCCTGTGTCCCCCACAGAGCCCCCAGACCTGTCCGCCTGTGTCCCTCAGACCCCACGACCTGTCCCCTAGTGCCCCCCAGAGCTGTCCCCTGTGTCCCCCAGACCTGTCCCCTGTGGCCCCCAGACCCCAGACCTAGTCCCCTGTGTTCCCCCAGACCTGTCCCCTGTGTCCCCCAGAGCGAGCTGTCCCCTGTCCCGCAGGTCCACCACTCCTGGGGGCGTTACCCCGCCGCTGCTCCCCCAGACTGGGGGCTGTCCCCTCAGAGGACCCTGCAGACCTGTCCCCTGTGTCCCCCCAGAGCTGTCCCCGTCCCCCAGAGACCCCCAGAGCTGTCCCCTATGTCCCTCAGACCCCCAGCGACCTGTCCTTGTCCCCCAGATCCCCAAGCAGACTGGTCCCCTGTCCACAAAGACCCCCAGAGCTGTCCCCTATGTCCCTCAGACCCCCAGAGCTGTCCCCTTGTGTCCCCCAGCCCCAGAGCTGTCCCCCTGTTCCCGCAGGTCACCACTGCCTAGGGGGGCTGTTACCCCGCCGTGTCCCCCGCCGTGTCCCCAGCAGCGCCGGAGGCGCCCGCCACGCCCCGAGGGTGGCTCTGGGGACACTGGGGACGTGCAGGAGGCGTGCAGGAGATCTCGGGTCCTGGGCTGCATCTTCACCCCGCCCTTCTTCCGAGGACTCTTCTCCTTCGCTCACCTGGTGGGTGGCTGCCTGCCAGGTGATCACCAGCCTCTTCGGCTCTACTTCCACCAGTACCTGGCAGCGTCCTGACGGGGAGGACTGGGAGGACTGGAGGGACTGGGAGGGACTGGGAGGACTGGGAGGACTGGGAGGACTGGGAGGGACTGGGAGGATGGGAGGGGCTGGGTGCTGCCGCACTCACTGCCTTGCCCTGCCCTGCTTGTGCCACTTTGATGGACACACGTGGGACATTGTGCCACTTTGAGGGCACACTGTGGACATTGGTGCCACTGTTGAGGACACCTGTGGGGACATTGGTGCCACTTTGAGGGCACACTGGGGACATTTGGTGCCACTTTGAGGACACCTTTGGGACCATTGGTGCCACTTTGAGGGCACGTGGGGACATTGTGCACTTTGAGGCACACGTGGGGACATTGGTGCCACTTTGAGGACACCTGTTGGGGACATTTGTGCCACTGTTGAGCGGCACCTGTGGGACATTGGCTGCCCACTTTGAGGGCACACATGGGGACATTGGTGCCACTTTGAGGGCACCGTGGGGACATTGGTCGCACTATGAGGGCACACATGGGACATTGCGTGCCACTTTGAGGACACTGTGGGGACATTGGTGCCACTTTGAGGACACACATGGGGACATTGTGCCACTTTGAGGAACCTGTGGGGACATTGTGTGCCACCAGGACGGGTTTAGTGTCACCGCTGTGCCTGCCTCGTGGGGACACTCCAGTGCTGCCTTCTCCTGAGGGGCAGCAGCTCCTGGCATGCTGGGGGACACGCTGGGACACGCTGGGACATCCAGGAGTGGCACCTGGAGTGGCCAGCAGGGATTTGGGGTTTTGTGTGGGGTCCTGCACCCCCGTGCTCTGTGTGACCCCAGCAGCTCAGGGGGGCTGCTCCACAATAAACAAGTGACACCAGTGTCGTGTCACCTCAAAAGCTGCTCTCGGTGTCCCCAACCCCCCCAGCAGGTCCCACGTGCTGCTTTAGGGCAGGAGCAGACCTGTCCCTGTCCTGGGTCACCCGGGGCTGTGGCACTGGGAGGTGACAGGGCTGGTCACCTGGGGCTGGTGACACGGGCGTGGGACAGGGCTGGGGTCACCCGGGGCTGGTGACACTGGGAGGGTGCAAGCGGCTGGGTCCCTTCCCTGTCTGTGGGGTCACCCGGGGCTGGTGGCACGGGTGGGGACAGGGCTGGGGTCACCTGGGCTGGTGACACGGGGTGGGGACAGGGCTGGGTCCCTTCCCTGCTCCCTGGCGTCACCCGGGCTAGTGACACGGGTGGGGACAGGGCTGGGGTCACCCGGGGCTGGTGACACGGGTGGGGACAGGGTCCCTGCGGCCGCCTTCTCTCCTCTGGCGCGGGGGCTGGCAGCCGCTGTTGTAGACGGGATTTAGCAGCGTCTGGCTGCCGGAGAGAAAGGCCGGGCGCTCTCGAGTGGCCTGTTTGATGGCCTGTAATGGTTCTTTAATTTCCCTCTGCCGAAGCTGGGCCGGGGTTAACTGGGCTAACCAGCTCCTCCTCCTCCTCCTTGCTGCTGCTGCTGCTGCTGTCCCGGAATCCTCACCGTGGATGTTTGAGGGAAAAAATGAGAAAAAAAAGAGGGGGAAATTCCCATTTTGCAAGTGGGGAGCCCAAAGCCCAGCCCAGCCAATGCTCAGCCCAGTGGGAAATGGGGAGCCCAAAGCCCAGAGGGAAATGGGGAGCCCAAAGCCCAGAGGGAAATGGGGAGCCCAAAGCCCAGCTCAGAGGGAAATGGGGACCCCAAAGCCCAGCCCAGAGGGAAATGGGGACCCCAAAGCCCAGCTCAGAGGGAAATGGGGACCCCAAAGCCCAGCTCAGAGGGAAATGGGGACCCCAAAGCCCAGCCCAGAGGGAAATGGGGACCCCAAAGCCCAGCCCAGAGGGAAATGGGGAATCTAAAGCCCAGCCCAGAGGGAAATGGGGAGCCCAAAGCCCAGCTCAGCGGGAAATGGGGAGCCCAAAGCCCAGCCCAGAGGGAAATGGGGACCACAAAGCCCAGCCCAGAGGGAAATGGGGAATCCAAAGCCCAGCTCAGAGGGAAATGGGGAATCCAAAGCTCAGCCCAGCCCAGCCCAGCCGGTTGGGAAGGCGCCGTGCGGGGGATTCCCGCCGGGTTTGGGGTGCAGGGGCTGTCCCCGCGGTGTCCCCGCCGTGTCCCCGCTCTGGTGGCGGTGTCGCTGCCCCGCGCTGTCCCTGTGCGGTGTCGCTGTCCCGCCTGTCGCCTGTCGCGTTGCTAGGGCCGGTTGCGGCGGAGGCAGACACGCAGACGGAGCGTCCCGGGGGAGCTGCCCAGACGGGTGACCCTGCCCGGCGGCGACAGTGACAGATCGAGCAGCCGGCGGCGCAGACACGGCCGCGGGCACCGGGGGGCCGCTCCCGCCCCGCGGGCTCGGGGCTGGGCGCAGGGGGCACCGCGAGGGGCTGGKGCTTCGGGGAGCCGGGCGGGATGCGGGAGATCGGGGGGATCTCGCAGCTCTGGGGGGCTCGTCCTGGCAGGGAGGGACCTGGGGAGTCCATTTTATCCCAAATGGGATCCCTGGCAGGGAGGGATGTGGGGAACCCATTTCCATCCCATTTTATCCCAAATGGGATCCCTGGTATGGAGCGATGTGGGGAGTCCATTTCCATCCCAG
Organism: Sporophila hypoxantha; assembly: GCA_002167245.1. Taxonomy (NCBI): domain Eukaryota; kingdom Metazoa; phylum Chordata; class Aves; order Passeriformes; family Thraupidae; genus Sporophila; species Sporophila hypoxantha. Next base: position 154,088 of record NDFG01000026.1, read on the forward strand.
TTTATCCCAAATGGGATCGCTGGGAGGGAAGGATGTGGGGAGTCCATTTCCACCCCAAATTGGGATATCGCTGGGTAGGTGAAGGATGTGGGAGGTCCATGTTGTCCCACCCCAGAATGGGGAGTCCCGTGTAGGGTGATAGGGAATAGTGGGGAGGGTTCCCATTTTGCCACCCCGTATTTTTAGTCCCGAAATGGGAATCCTCGACACTGACAGGAAGAGATCCTTGTCGCTCAGTCCGCCTGCTTCTATCCCAAATGCTGGTCTATCGCCCTGGATAGGTGCGAAGCGGGGATGTGCGGGGAATCGCATTTCCAAGTCGCAGTTTCCCGCAATGGGAGTGTCCTGGTAGGATAAAGGGGATGTGGGGAGTCCATTTAGTCCATCCCCATTATCCATCCCAATGCGGGATCCATGGGTAGGAAGCGGATGTGGGAGTCCATACTTCCGATCCCAGTTTTTATCCGCCCGATGGAGGAGTATCGCCCTGGTCAGGGAGAGGGAGTGTGGGGGAGAGTCCGATTTTGCCATTCCCAGTTGAGATCGCGCGAAATGGGGGGGCAGTCCGCGCGCCTGGTCAGGGAGGGTATGGGTGGGGAACCGCCATTTCCGCCATCCCGATTTTATTCCCGCGCGAGAATAGGGGAAGTCGCCTGGTTGACCGGAGGAGTGGCGGAGGCTGAGGTGTGGGCGGCTAGGCCTGATGTTTGGCCATCGCGAAATGGGATCGAGTGGTAGGTGGGTGGGAGGGGGATGTGGGGAACTACATCTCCATTTGTACCCGACGCGTCGACCTTTTGAATCCTTCATAAATGGGATCTGCCGTAGCGGTAAAGGGGATGTGGAGGAACCCATTGCGTTTTACCGATCGCCAGGTTGCTTTTATATCCCCAAATGGGATCGCGCTGCGTGTAGGGGAGAAGGGATTGTGGGGGAATTCGCCATTCGTTGTACCGACCCATATGTTAAGCCCGCAAAATAAAGATCCCTGACCAGGGAAATCCTAGTATCACCCACCGGCGGGCATGGACCACCGGTGGTGAGCGTGGGGTCAATCCGTGCTTGTGACTGCGTCCGAAATGGGAGTCCGCTGGCAGGGGTTGTTTGGGTGCATGGGAAGATTCTTTGCGGGTTGTTTTTGGGGGACGAGTTATGAAGGGAGTTTTGTAAAGGGTTTTTTTGGGAGGTTTATGAGGGTCTTTTGTTTGAGGGTTTTTGGGAGGGGTTTGTGGAGGAGATTTTTGGGGAGGGGATTGTGAGGGTTGTTTTGGGGGGGTTATTGAGGGTTTTTTTTTGGGGGTCGGTTTTTTGGGGGTTTTAAAAGGTTTTTTGGGGGGGTTATAAGGTTTTTTGGGGGGTTAGGTTTTTTCTGGGGGTTAGGTTATTTGGGGGTTTATAAAGGTTTTTGGGGGATTTAAAGTAGGTTATTTTGGGGGGTTATAAAAGGTCTTATTTTTGGGGTTAGGTTTTTTTGGGGGGTTTAGGGTTATTTGGGGGGGTTTATAAAGGTTTTTGGGGGGTTATAAAGGTTTTTCGGGGGATTATAAAGGTTTTTTTCTGGGGGGAGGTTAAGGGTTAATTTTTGGGGGGGGTTAAAAAGGGTTTGTTTTCTGGGGGGGTTAGGGTTATTTTGGGGGGGTTATAAAGGTTTTTTTCTGGGGGGGTTAGGGTTATTTGGGGGGGTTATAAAGGTTTTTTTGGGGGGGTTTTATAAAAGGTTTTTTTGGGGGGTTATTAAAGGTTTTTATTTCGGGGGGCTTTAGGGTTATTGGGGGGGGTTATAAAGGTTTTTTTTGGGGGGGTTATAAAGGTTTTTGGGGGGTTATAAAGTGTTTTTTTGGGGGCTTTAATAAAGGTTTTTTTTGCGGGATTATAAAGGTTATTTGGGGGGGTTATAAAGGGTTTTTTTTGGGGGGGTTAGGTTTTTTCGGGGGGGGTTAGGGTTGTTGTGGGGGTTATAAAGGTTTTTTTGGGGAGTTATAAAGTTTTTTTGGGGGTTATAAAGTTTTTTTGGGGGTATAAGGTTTTTGGGGGGTTATAAAGGTTTTTTGGGGCGGTTGATAGAAGGTTTTTTTCTGGGGGGGGTTATAAGAGGTTTTGGGAGGTTATAAAGGTTTTTTTTGAGGGTTTATAAAGGTTTTTTGGGGTTTATAAAGGTTTTTCTGGGAGTTAGGAGCGGTTTTTAGGCCGGGAGCCCCGAGCCGGGGGAGGCTCCAGGCCGTGCCTGAGCCGACAGCGGCCCCTGCTGCCAGGGCCGGGCACAGCGCCAGCCGCGGCCCGGCCCGGGAGCTCCTTCCCGACGGCCGGGTGTCCCCCGAACTCCCGCAGAGCCCGGCCCAGAGCACGGCACGAGATCGGTGCGGCCAAGGGGGCACAACCCTCAAAAAAAAAACCGCATTTAAAAACCTAAAAATCGTCACAAAAAAAAACCCCTCAAAAATCCTCACGACCCAGAGAAAAAATCTCCTCATGATCCCCCAAAAAAAACCTCAAAAAATCCTCGTAACTGCCCAAAAATTCCTTAAAAAAAGCCCTTGATAATCCCCCCAAAACCCCTCTCACAATCCCCCAAAGATCATTTAGAAAACCCTCATAATGCCCAAAAAACCCTCACAGCCTCAAAAATCCTCACAACCCAGAGAAAAATCTCCTCATGATCTCCCCAAAAAAAACCTCAAAAAATCCTCACAACCCAGAGAAAAATCTCCTCATGATCCCCCAAAAAACCCTCAAAAAATCCTCATAACTGCCCAAAAATTCCTATAAAAAACCCTTGATAATTCCCCCAAAACACCCTCTCACAATCCCCAAGATCCTTTCACAAACCCTCATAATTGCGCCCGAAAAACGCCTCACAGCGTTCAAAAACACCTCTCAAAAAACCCTCACAACCCCTCCAAAAATCTCCTCACAAATCCCCGCCAAAACACCCCTCAAAAATCCCCTCAAAACCCTAAAATCCTCCAAACGTTCCCAGCCTGAGAACCAGAGAGAAGTCGTGGAGAGCCCCGAAGTCAATCATATTTTTTATTAAATATACATCCTCTCTTGGCAYAAATCTTAAAATATATAAACATTATATAACAAAGTGTCTTCACTGCAATAAAATAGAATCCAGATCCAAGAAAAGCCGTCAAAATCGACACGCACACATGGATGGTGAGGGCACGGGAAAAGGCAATTAACAGTGTTTGTGCTAATTAATTAATAGATGCATAGACCACACAGGCAGTGACCGGTGCTGGGACACCCTGCAGCTCGTGGTGATTTTGGGGGGAAATGTGGGGAAAAAAGGGGGGAAAGAAAGGGGGAAAAGGAGGGGGGAAAGAGGGAAAAGAGGGRGGGAAAAAGGGGAAAAAWRGGAGAAAAAGGGGGAAACGAAAAGGGGAACACAAAAAGGGGAAAAAGGGAAAATAAGGGGGGGAAAGGGGAAAAAAAGGTGAACAAAAGGGGGCAATCAGCCCCTAGAAGGTGTAAAGATCCCAAACCAGCCAAGGAGCTCAGAAAGTTCCCCAAAACCATCCCATGGTGCCTGAAATTCCTGGAGCATCCAGGCTGTGAGGGGAAAACGTGCTTGGGCTGTTGGAAAAACGCTAAAAATCTGCAATTTTGACGTTTTGGGTGCATTTTTTTGGACCTGGTTTTCTCGAAGTGCCAGTGCGGGGCTCAAGGTGCAGGAAGAAGCAGGAGGAGGGAGAGGAAAGGAAAAACAAAAAGCACAAATTTGGTGGTGATGCTTTAAGGATCCGTGAGAAAGGGGAGTGGGAAATTAAATCTGAGAGGAATAAAATGAGAAATTAGGGAATTGCAGGAAAGGAGAAAAGGGGGAAAAAAAGGGGAAAAACTCCTGTTTTGAGTTGTTTCCTTTCTCAGAGCTCTCCCTGGCCAGCACACCTCAGAAAAAATCTGGAACGTGTGTGAGTCCATGCAGGGAAGAAGAGAAGGGAAGGGAACACTCTGTTTCCCCTTTTCTACATTCAAAAAAAAGGGAAGAAAAAAAAGGAGAAAAAAAAAAAAAAAAAAAGCTTTTTAAACCAACCCAAAGCAGCAACAGGCTCTGAGAAACAAAAGCACCAAAACCATCAGAGGCTGAACTCAAGGAGCTGCCCCTGGACAAACACCCAGCCTGCAAAACTTGTGGGGAAATTGGCTGAAATTCCGAATTTCAATCAGGTGCAGCTGCTAATTAAAGGAGGACTTGTCAGCACCCCCAGGCTCCTGGAATTCCTGCTTTTCCCAGCTGGGAGGGGACAAGAAGGGACAGGACATGAACACTGCTGGGAATTCCTCCCTCTGGATCAGGACTAGAGCAGGGTAAATTGGCTTCTCCATTGGAGAAAAGAAATGGGGGGCTGAGCAGGGGAAAGCAGAGCTGGGAGTTTTCCACAGCCCCAGACAATGACACAGAACTGGTGGCCACCACCTCCCAAAAGCCCAGGGATCTCCAATTCCCAGGGAAATCAGGGAATGTGCTGCCCTGCTGGGCTGGGGGGCAGAACTGCTGAGGGCAAACCCCAGTTCCAGTCTGCCCCTGCCAGTGCTGGGAACACTCTGTGTGCCAACGCTCCAGTGCCACTCCCACATCCCCTGATTCCTAAGGAATATTTGGCATCAGGAGCAGCTCCGTGCTCCCAAGAAGTGCAAAGACAAAAAAGAAAGGAGAAGGCTGCTCCTGCCCCCTTGTGCAATTCCTTCCACTCCCACCCATCCCATCCAGCTACAACAGCCAAAGTACAGAACGACCAGGAAAGGACAGGTTTGAAGGTAAATCTTATCTTTTTCTTACATTATGGACTCTCTGGAAAGGGATTTTTCCACCTTGGTTTGTGTAATCTTTCATCAGAGGAGCCTGAAGTCTGCTCTGACCTCTGAATTTAACAGAGGGATGGATCACCCCACCAAAAAAATCTGCATTTCCCTGAAAACTGATTGGAAAGAGGAACAGTGAGAGATTCTGGAATCCCAGCTGGAAGTGAYTGGCACTGCAGGGTCAGCGCTGTGGTGCCCACAAGGGTTAAACTCCAAAGGGGTTTTAGGGCTGAAGCAGCTGAGGGGATGAGTCAGCGAGCAGAGGTGCCAGGACCTACACAGCAGGTACCAGGAGGGACACCAGGATGCCCTGAGCTGGGCCCAGCTCCCAGGACAGCCCAGGCTGCAGCAGGGTTTGTTCTGCCACGGTGCACAGAGCAGCGATAACACTGAATGAAACAAACATCTGGGGGCTTTGGAGGATGGACACCTCCTCCCTCRGTGCCTGCAGCCCTGGAAAACGCTGCCTCTCCAGGGCAGGGCGGCACAGAAGGAAAACACAGATCAGCTGGAGTGGATCCAGTTTGGGAATCCTTGCTCGGCGACACCGACAGCACACAGAGGAACATTTCCTTTGTGAAAGGGCTCASAACTCCCCTCCTCTGCTGCCTCCAGTCTTTGGTAATCTCAGAGGGACACCACAAACGAGGGACATCAACGCAGCTCAACCCAAAAGCAAGAGAATCCATGGGGAAAGGGCAGCATTCCCAGCCAGAGGAAACATTCAGCTTTCGGAACAAGTGTAGTGTGCTGGGCCTGCTCTGCCCTGCTCTCACAGCCCAGGGGAATCTGCAATTCCCTACGGACTACACTGGGATATTGCACTTGGCAGAATGCAGGGAGCTACAAAACTGCCCCTTCCCAGATCCAGGGGCTCCTTCCCAACAGCTCCGAGCCCCCTCTGCCATCATCCACCGCCTCCCTCTGCCCACGGACAGCCAGGTGAGGAGCCAGGAGCAGCACAGGTGGGGCGGGAGGCTCCGCTCCTGGGGGCAGAGTCCATCAGAAGGCTGAGGCAGCTGCTTTGGAGGACTCAGCTCTGCAGGATCRGGAATCTTTCACTTAGGGAACAGTTAGGCTTCCAAATTAAAAAGGGAAAAAAAAAAACCAATCCGGGAACAACAGGGAAAAAAACCCCAACAAACGGGCGAGTTCCCAGCTGCAGGAGCACGTGGGAGGCCAGGGAAGAATGAGCTCTCTCTCTACAGGAAGCCACTACCTCTCGAGGCCGGGGCCGTGCTGCAGCTTGCGGAGCAGGATCTGCGTCAGGTCGAAGGTGGTGAAGCTGATGCCCACGGCGATGGGGCCCTTCACCCAGTTCATGCTGAGCCCCTTGTACAGGCCCCTGACGAGTCCCTCCTCGCGCACGATGTCCTGCATGGTGAGCAGGATGGAGCTGTAGGTGTGGCCCAGCACGCCGGCCGTCTGCATGCGGCGCCGCACCACGTCCAGCGGGTACGAGGCCGACTGCCCGATGAGCCGGCGCAGGCCCCGAACAGCAGCACTGCTCCGGGGGCGAGGGCTGCGCCTTCCACAGCTGTGCTCTGCGGGGAAAAACAGAGCTGGGCGAATTCACCCACAATTAAACGTTGAAGGCCTCCCCAAAGTTTTGTTGCCCAAGTATTGCTTCCAAAGTTTCGCCTCCCCAGGTTTCGATTCCCTCACCCGAACAGCAGCCGCTCCGGGCGAGGGCTGCGCCTTCCCGCTGGTCTCGTGGGGGACACAACAGTTGGGGATTCACTCACAATTAACGTTGTGCTCCCAAAGTTTTGTTGCCCATGTTTCATTCCCTCACCCCAAAGCAGCCGCTCTGGGGCGAGGGCTGCGCCTTCCCACTGTGCTCTGGGGGGAAAACAGAGCTGGGGGGTCCTTGGAATTCACTCACAATTAAACAGTTGTGCTTATGACGCGTCGTACCCAGGTTTCGTTTTCCCAGGTTGCTCCTCGAGGCTTTTGCTCCTGAGGTTTTGTTCCTCCAGGGTTTTGTTCCCAAGTTTTCTCCCGAAGTTTTGCTCCCAAGGTTTTGTTCCCCAGGTTGAGCTCCAAAGTTTTGTTGCCAAGTATTGCTCCCAAAGTTTTTGTTGCCAAGTTTCATTCCTCACCCTGAACAGCAGCCGCTCCCGGGGGCGAGGGCTGCGCCTTCCCACTGTGCTCTGGGGGGAAACAGAGCTGGGGGGTCCTTGGAATTCACTCACAATTAAAGGGCTGTGCTCGTGAAGTTTCGTTACCCATGTTCGTTTTTTCTCAGGTTGCTCGCCCAAGTTTTGCTCCCCAAGGTTTTGTTCCCCAGGTTGAGCTCCCAAAGTTTTGCTCCCAAAGTTTTGTTCCCCAAGTTTTGGTCCCCAAAGTTTTGCTCCCCAGATTTTGCTCCCAAGGTTTTGTTCCCCAGGTTGAGCTCCCAAAGTTTTGCTCCCAGGATTTTGTTTTCCCCAGGTTGCTCTCCTGAGGTTTTGCTCCTCAAGTTTTGCTCACCAAGTTTGGCTCCTGACGTTTTTATTCACCAGGTTTTGTTCCCCAGGTTTTGCTTTCCCCCAGGTTTCTCTCCTGAGGTTTTGTTTTCCCCAAGGTTTTGTTTCCTAAGTTGAGCTCCCAAGCAAAATCTTTAGAAAGGGTCCCCAAATCACTAGAAAAGGACCCCAAACCACTAGAAAAGGTCCCCAAAATATTAGAAATAGTCCCCAAATCACTAGAAAAGGTCCCACAAAACAAAACCCCAAATGATGTCACATTTACTGACAGTCACAGGTACAACTCCCCAGGTTTTGCTCCCAGCTTAGTGCACAACCAAGTCCTTCTCCACCTGGAAATTCCCCTTTTCCCCTGCACAATTCAGGCCCAGCCCTCCTGCAGCTTTCCTTGCTCCCATGTGGAGCTGCTCAGACCCCTCCAGCACCCCAAACCCTGCAGCATTTCCCGGCTTTACCTGCGTGCACCTTCTTCAGYGTCTCGTAGGTGAAGAAGCTGAGGCCAGCGTAGGGGATGACGCCCAGGATGGTGGGTGTGAAGCCCCTGTACAAGGTTTTCAGCCCCTCCTCGCGGGATATCCGGATGAAGACGTGGACAATGCTGCTGTACCTGCCGTGGGGACACGGGGAGAGCAGACCTGCGCTGGTCAGCGGCTGGGGTGCTCCCAGCAGGGCTCCCTGATGGATTAATTGGTAATTAATTTGGCTCCGAGCTCATCAGATAGCTCAGAGGGGGTTTCAGCTCTCTTGGGTCTTCCTGGGTCCAGCTGGCCTCCTGAACTGGTCTCCCAGTACCCATCTCCTCCCACATCCATGCCTCTGGACATTGAATTGCTGCTCAGACCCCAGGGCWTTATACCACCAAAGGAAATGACCCAAAAAAGGGCAATAAAACCACGTGACCTTTTAAAAAACCCAAAAAGTTGTGTATGAGGCACTTACATCTCCTTGGGTGTGACAGCCATGCGGGCACGGACCATGTCCAGGGGGTAGGTGAGCATGGCAGCTGTGGTGCCAGCCAGGGAGCCAGCAATGAAGCGAGGGAAAGGCGTCAGTGCCCTGGMGTGGGGTGAGAGAAGAGACCAAACRTCACCTGCAGATCCCACCTGGCTGCTGGGAACGGCCCTGCTCTGCCTGCTGGGCATTCCCAGCCACGCCACAGGGAAAATCCGTGGGGAGAGGAGGCTCAGGGCTCGGCCGGAGCATCCCCTCACAGCTTCCTCTGCCTCACAGCTTCCACCCCGGAGCTTCCTCCTCAAAGTTCCACCTTGGAGCATCCCCTCACAGCTTCTCTCTYRGAGCTTCCATCTTGGAGCTTCCCCCTCACAGTTTCCTTCCCCCCAGAGCTTCTCCCTCCAAGGTTCCACCTCACAGCTTCCCCTCATAGGTTCCCTTCAGAGCTTCCTCTCAGAACTTCCCCTCACAGCTTCTCCTCAGAATTTTCACCTCAAAGCTTCCATCCTGGAATTTCCCCTCACAGCTTCCTCCTTGGAGCTTCCATCTTGGAACTTCCCCTCACAGCTTCCCCCTCAGAGCTTCTCCCTCAGAATTTCCCCTCACAGCTTCCATCTTGGTATTTCCCCTCACAGCTTCCCCCTCATAATTTCCCTTCACAGCTTTCCCCTTGGAGCTTCTCCTCACAGCTTTTCCCTCAGAGCTTCCATCTCAAAGCTTCCCCTCACAGCTTCCACCTTGAAAGCTCCACCTCAGAGCTTCCCCCTTGGAACTTGGACCTTGGAGCTTCTTCTCACAGCTTCCCCCTCAGAGGTTCCATCCTGGAGCTTCTTCTCACAGCTTCCCCCTTGGAACCTCCGCCTCAGACCTTCCATCTTGGAGCTTCCCCTCACAGCTTCCCCCTCAGAACCTCCATATCGGAGCTTCCCCCTCAGAGCTTCCATCTTGGAGCTCCCCACTCAGGACGCCAGCAGAACCCCAAGCCCTGCTGCCTCTTACTTTCCCTGGAATCCGTAGTAGTTGCCCAGGATCTGCTTGTACTCCTCGTGGGCGCAGAACTGGATGGCGGCRTAGGGGATCACCCGCACCATGGTGGCCGAGTTCCCTCTCCAGAGGCTCCAGAAGCCCTCGTTGAGGTAGGTGTGATAGATCAGCCTGTACGCTTCCTGAGGGGAAAAACCACCCGTGGGGAGCAGGCCAGGGGGATAAGAGTGGAAAAATCACCTGTGGGGAGGAGGCCGAGGGGATAAGAGTGGATAAGTCACCCGTGGGGAGCAGGCCAAGGGGATAAGAGTGGATAAATCACCTGTGGGGAGCAGGCCAGGAGGATAAGAGTGGATAAATCACCTGTGGGGAAGAGGCTGAGGGGATAAGAGTGGAAAAATCACCCATGGGGAGCAGGCTAAGGGGATAAGAGTGGATAAATCACCTGTGGGGAGCAGGCCGAGGGGATAAGAGTGGATAAATCACCCGTGGGGAAGAGGCTGCAGGGATAAGAGTGGATAAATCACCTGTGGGGAGCAGGCCAAGGGGATTAAGAGTGGATAAATGGGATGCTGCTGATAAATTCCAAAAAAAGTGAAATATCAACAAAAGATTAATTAAACACTTCAGACCAACAGCAGACAGACATCACCTTACCTTGGCAGAAAATCTTTTTGAAGACACTAAAAATAAAAACAACAACAACAAAAAAAAGAAGAAGATTAGGGCTTGCAAGACATAAAAATAAATATTGATCCATGAATCCCTAAATAAGGGATAAATAATCAGGTGTTTTGGCTAAAGGGATAAAAATAGAAGGAAAAGAATGAATGCAAGAGGAAACAGAGATTCTTTGTCTTGTAAATGCTCCCATAATTTAGCACAAAAGTCCATTTTTTCCCCCTGCTGCCTGTTAGGAAAATTCAGTTTGTGCAGAATAAATGAATAAATAAAAACAATTAATGAAAGAAAACCCATCAAAACTGCACTGCTCAGTTATTTTTCAGAGCACTTCCAGCCTAATTCCAGAATCCAGCGAGGGCAGAGYGAAGCTCCACGCAAGAGCAGCTCCATCCCAGCCAAACTCAAATGAACTCCCTGATCTTTCTATTTTTTTCCCCCTTCCCTTGCATCCATCCAAAGTGACAGCACCTCCTTATCTGTGGCAGGGTTTGGGAGGCAGGATTTGTTTGGCAGCTCTGCCAGAGGAAGGGAAAACCCTGGCTGGAAAGCTTTAATGAAACGTGGCTCCAATTAAGGGGCTGCTGCAGCTCCTGCCTGGCTCATCTGAGGCTCTGGGAGCCTCTCGAGTGCATCCAACAATTCCATGCAAATCCATTTTTCCCCACTGCTGCTCCCCCGTGCAATTCAATGCTTTTATTGGGATTTTTTTTTTCTCTTTTAAGGAATAAAAACGACCTCGATAAACAGTGATGGTTATCAAGGGGGTTTTGTTCCTTTAAAAAATTATTCAAAATAATAAAATTGTTGAGTTGTGGGAAATTTATYGAGTTTGGGATGGGATAGCTCATCCACCCCTCTGCCATGGACACTTTCCACGATCCCAAGCCCCATTCCTGACTCAAGGCATCACTTKGATGATCCAAAGATATTTTCCTTCCTCACAAACAGAGAATAAAACCCCTYAGGGCAGCAAGAACCTAAAAAACCCCACCAGATCCCAAGAAATTGTTCCMATTGGAAGATTTTAATCCCATCCTTTCCAGCCCCTGGGATGGGCTGAAGCACACAGGGATTTTTAGGAATGCCCAAATTCCAGATGATCCCCTGGCTCAGCCCAGCTCTGTGCCCCTGATGYTTCCACCCTAAAATGACCCTGGGTGTGTGGTTTGGGTGGGAAAACCCCAAAATTCAGGTGCCAGGGGCAATCCCAGCCCCCCTGATCCACAYCCCAGCAATTCCAGAGCTCCTTGCTCTGCCCAGAATGAAAATCATGTGAGTAGAAATCAATTCTAAATTAAATGTCAGCCAGGGATTAGGCTGAGCCCAACTCAGTTAATCTGGGACGTCACCAGGCTTAAAATTCTTGGCTTTCCCAAATGTCCACTGAATTAAAGGCCTGTGCTGTTCCCTTTGGGATAATTGGAGGAGTTGCACTGCAACAGATCCCACAATCCCCAAATCCTGCTAAACACAGGGCAATTCTCTGTTCCACTCAGAGGAATGTCATTTTCTGTGACAATTCAGGGGTGCCAGAGCACACAGATCCAGGCACGAGCAGCTCCAGTGCCTGCTGCCTCTCATTTTGGGGAGAGCTGACACAATTTGGGCACCCAGCCCTCAGCAGGGACCTCCCACAGCACAATTCCCCCTTCCCAGAGCCCCCACAGCTCCAGGGGAAGGAGCTGGGTGAGCACAAAGGGCTCAGAATTAAAAACAATTTGGGAAAAAAGCCCAGAGGAGTCACCTTGGAACATGATTTTTGTCCTGTCCAGAGGAGCCACTGCAGTTTTAGCCACAGCCCCAGCCAGAGCCCCGGACATCAGCGAGTTCAGCACTTTCTTCTTCTCCTGGTTATCCTGGCAAAAAAACATTGGATAGAGGGAAAAAATAAATCAATGCCACAAGGAATAATATTTCACCTTTTGTGCAGCAKTCACCCCAGGGCCAGGATTTGGGTCAAAATGTTTCACTGAGTTTCCAGCACAGCGCACTGCTGGTTGGACTGGGAGGCAGAATTCCAAGCATTCCTCCTGYATGTGTTGTTTGCTCCCTGTTATTTCTCTTTCTTCTCCCCCCACGATTTTTAGGCACGGGCAGAGGGGAAGTTTCTGGAAGAGAAGCACRCCAGCCCTGTCCCCACACCATTCCCAAGCTCCTGAGGGCCAATCCAGGCACTTTTCCCCCTCTGAGGGGTGGAATGAGAGGGATTTTGCTGCTGGAATTCCTGCCACAGCTCATAGTTATAAAATCAGCATTTTTGTCCCACAGAGAAYAACAACAACAACAAAAAAAGCCACAAAATCCAACCCAGTGGAGGTTGTTGAGTGAGAACAAGCCCAGGCTTGATGTGTGAACTTTTGACACTTTGTGGAGGAGAGGAGTTAACATTTTCCTTGTGTTTCCCAACCCCAAAGTTAATGTTTATGACCCAAAACCCCTGGGTCAGCTCAGTTCCCCCTCCCCAGCCGTGCAAAGGTGAACTTCAGCCCCAGATTCGGGTTAAACCCAGCAAGGCTGGGAGGAACCTCCCTTCTCCTGAGCTTCCAGGAGCAGGGAAAGCTCCGAGTGGTGCTGCTGGTGCAGC
>NDFG01000026.1:167327-195829 GCA_002167245.1 Sporophila hypoxantha
CAGCCCAGCCCCTGCTCTCACCTCTGCAGGAATTCGGGCTGGGACAGGCTCCACATCCCTCTGGAATTCCACTGGACCTTCTCTCACACCATTACCCATACCAGTCACACTGCCACGGGGCCAGCAGAGCTCCAGCTCCTGAATGCAACCCAAAAAACAAAGCAAAAACGTCAAAAATGGGAAATACCCCGGTGTTACAGCACAGGGTTAGGGAGTGACCCACCCCCAGCTGAAATTTCCATTTTCAGCAGGAAAYTCCTCTCCCAGTTCCCAGGAAAAGGGCATTTCCAGGATCCTTTTCCTTCCTTTCAGGTGCAAACGGATTTTTAGGGSTGCCAGATAAAAACTGTGCCATTCATATCAACCCCTCTCACCCCACAAAGAACTCAGCTGCAATAAACCACCAAAATATCCATAATTTCCAGGGAAAAGGGGCAGATCCTGCCCTTTCCCAAGGAGCATTTTTGGGTCCTTGGGACTGCTGAACAAGACATCAGAGAGAGAAGGTGGAAATTTAAAATATCCATAATTTCCAGGGAAAAGGGGCAGATCCTGCCCTCTCCCAGGGAGCATTTTTGGGTCCTTGGGACTGCTGAACAAGGAGACACTGGAGAAGGAAAATGGAAATTTAAAACCCTCTGGAAAAAGGGGAAAAAATAGTCCCAGGAATGAGTTCCCCCAGGAGCAAGGGGAGGTTATTTTTGGGCAGAGAGGGATCCAGTGCCTCACACGTGCCACAAAGGCCATTGTGGATTTGACCTGCTGCCTTCCAGGACTCCCTTTCCTCCCAGGSTGTTTGCTCCCAGGTTCTTCCTGCTCTGAGATGTCCCAAACCCATCCTACAAAAGGAAAGGTCAGCCTGACCCTGGCTGCAGAGCGTGGATGAAGGAATAATTCTATTTAAATGGAATAATTTGCTTTTTCAGCTCTGACTTTCTGATACTTCTGCCTTTYATGCTGCAGCTTGTCCAGCCTGGAATCTGCAGGGCTGGAACTGCTGCTGCGCAAACCCTGAGGTGGCCCCGGAGCTGCTCACAGAGGGGCTCTGCAAGGACCAAAATCCCTTTTCTAAGCCCCAGAGCTGCTCCAACAGCCCCACTTTGGAAGGTGAACACCCCAAGGAATGTCTGATGAGGAAATGACAATTCCTGAATTCAGGCACTTCTTGCCCCCAGCACTTCCCTCCCTCTGATGCCTGCGAAACCTCGGGCACAACATTTTGCTTACGTGGGGATAAAAAACCATTTCCAGCCTCTTTTCCCCCCTTTTTTTGACAACCTCAGGTACTTTATGCTTGTCAGCACCTTTCAGATGTGCTGACCTGCTTTTCTTCCCCTCATMAATGAATGCCAGCCCTCATTTCCCAGGCCTGGCAGCAGATTTCAAACACAAAGCTCAGCCTTGGCTGAACTCGGCCGTGACCAATTTGGGATGAAGGAGCCTCATCCTCGCTCCAAAGTGGGGAAAACACACCTGGAGGCCTTTAATTATCCCAGCATTAACGATGCTTCGGGCTGGGGAGGATTTTTAGGAACATCTCATCCCACCCCACACTTCCACCACCTCGAGCTGCTCTGACCTGCCTTTGGGATGGGGTGGCCATGGCTCCTCTGGGAATTTCCTCACCACCAAAATTCCTTCACACAGCCAAAACTCCTCCCCARTTAATTAWCCCAGAATTAATGATGAGGACTTTTAGAATCACCTCATCCCACCATCTTGAGTTGTTCCTACCCAGCTTGGGCACTTGCAGGTTTGGGGCGGCCACGCTCCTCTGGGAATTCCCTCACCACCAAAAATCCCGCTCACCAAAAATTCGCTTCCCATAGCCACGAAAATTCCTAAAATTCCTCCCCCAATTAATTATCCCAGAATTACGATGCTTTTGGGTCAGGGAGGACTTTTAGGATCACCTCATCCCCAGCAATCGTCGAGTTGTTCCTACCCAGCCCTGGGTGCCTCCAGGGATGGGGCGGCCACGGCCTCCTCTGGAATTCCCTCACCCACCAAAATCCCCTCACAAAATTCCTAAAATTTTGCTCCCAATTAATTATCCCAGAATTAACGATGCTTTTTGGTCAGGGAGGACTTTTAGGATCACCTCATCCCATCATCTCGAGTGTTCCTACCAGCCCTGGGCGCTTCCAAGGGATGGGGCGGCCCACGGCTCCTCTGCGGCAAATTCCCTCACCACTAAAATCCCTCACCACACAAAATTCCCTCCCCAAAACCCCTCCTCCAGCCAGAATTCCTCCCCAGTTTCCCAATTCCACAGGTGAAGCTGTTCCCCCTTCCCTGCCTCTCCAGCCCTTGGAATCCCCTCCCTCCCTCTGTTTTGTCATCCCCCTCAAGGCCACAGTCCGGTGCCCCCAAAGCCTCTCCTCGCTTCCCAGAACTCTGGGAAATTTGGGAAACCCCAAATCCAGGGATTCCCAACCCCTGAGGGTACTTTGGGAACTCAGGGAGGGATAAATGCAGATTTTAGTGGGATCTAACAGCCCACAGGACCTGAGCAGCACTGCTGGAACAGTTCCCTCACCTCACCCCGAGCCAACAAAAACCCCACGAGCATCACGAGCAGAGATCATCCATAATTACTATTATTAATTATTTCTAATTATTTCCAATTMATTCTAACTCTTTCTAATGGCCTGCAGTCATTTCCTTCCCTCCTCACTCCTCCTTATCTCCCAGGCCTGGAAAAACACCCTTTGTTTTACACCTTTAAATTTTACACCTTTTTGTTGTAAAATTCCTTTTTTTTTTTTTTGGACAGGTGCAGATTTTATCCCTGCCCTGCCTGCAATAAATGTAGGTCACAATATCAGATTTATCCCTGCCAAAAATAAAAATAACCCTCCTTCCCCCCCCAAAAATAGAAATGGTGCTAAAGGGCTCAGGAATGCAAAATGCAAATTTCTTTTAAAATCTAACAATTGAGAAAGAGAGGCCTGAAAGGAAATTTGCCGGATTTAAATGATGGATTTATTTTTGCATCATTTACTCCACAATATTCCCTTTTATCCTGTTTAGCCAYRTTCCYTTTCTATTTTTAGTGCCTGAGCCTACAAACACCTGTTTATGTGCTCCATTTTACACATCAGCATGCACAGGCTCCARTGCAAAAATAGCTTTTATTTATTTATTATTTTTATTCCCTTCTGCTGGCCTCAAAGCTGGATTTCATTTTGGACTCGGGCCRGATCCTGAGGTCAGGGGATTATTCTGACCAAGAATTCACATTGSAGCCACAAAACCCAAAAATTAACTTAAAATTCAGACTGAATTTAAAGTTTTGGTGTCAATTTGCACTGCCTGGGAATAATCAGAATAATGGGAATAATGGGAATAATCAGAATAATTGCTTCTTCCCACAGCCAAAATTCCTTCACACAGCCACAGAGCAATTATTCTGATTATTCTGATTATTCCCATTATTCTGATTATTCCCATTATTGGATTATTCCCATTTTTCCCAGGGATTTGGGAGCCAGCAGAGGGAACCCTGGCAAGGAAACAGAGAGTGATTATTCTGATTATTCCCATTATTCTGCTTATTCCCATTATTGCCATTATTGTAATTATTCCCATTATTTCCATTACTCAGATTATTCCCATTACTGGATTATTCCCATTTTTCTCAGGGATTTGGAGCCAGCAGAGGGAAGCCAGAGCTCTGCCCTCCATCCCCCCAGAGGAGCAGCCCTTATCAGCAGCAGCTTTATCTCAGGGAGGGCACAGCTCCTCCAACAACAACAATTCTTCWTTTTCCAAGAAAAAAACCCAACCCCAACCCCTCCCTGAGCTCCAAAATGTTGCTTKTAAAATTTCAATTTGATTATTTTCTGGAAAATCAGGCAGCACAATTGCTGTTATTAATAATAAACATAAAACAAAATTCATTCACAAAAAATACTAAATTTTCAATTCACTTTTTGAAGTGAAAAAAAAAAGGAAAGATCAGAATAAAAATCTTCCTCCAAGTAGCAGCAAAGTGACTCAAAACCAAAATAACTCCTGGCTCCTGAGGGTTTTATTTTTTATTYTCCTGACAGAAACCTGTCTGACCTGTCCCAAACCCATCCCAGCCCAGGGCCCTGCTTTGAACTTTGTGCAACCTCCTGAAGCCAAATTTGTCACACCAAAACCACCTGGAGCAGAGCAGGGCAGGACAGAAATATAAAATTTAAAAATAAATAAATAAAAATAAAATAAAATAAAATAAAATAAAATAAAATAAAATAAAATAAAATAAAATAAAATAAAATAAAATAAAATAAAATAAAAATTAAATTAAATCCACAATGAAATTCTTGGGGTTGCCAAATTCCCTTGTTAGGGGATTCCTGCTGAAATCCAACCCCAGCACCTCTTTCCTCAGGTCTCAATTTGGGAAAATAAAGATAAAATAAAAATAAAGACAAAATAAAATAAAATWAAAATAAAATGAAATTAAAATAAAATGAAATAAAAATKAAATTAAATTAMAATTCAGAACTAAGCAGGATATGCACAGCTCTGTAGATGCTCAGGGGGCTGGAACCCAGCCATGGTTATTTTGAATTCCTGTCAGCCACAGGTTGGTTTTTCTGCTCTGCTCCAACCCAGAGCTGTTTAAAACCTCAGGAWGTTGTGAAAATACTCCAGAAATGCACCTGAACCACGGGAGGAGCAGCCAAACCTCCCCACACACACTCAGTGTGCTGCAGCTTCCAAAGCCTCTCCAAATCAGCAGGCAGGAGGGAAAAACACCATAAAGACACACCAAAAAGGGGGGGAAATCTATAAAGCCACACAAAAAATACGGAAAATCCATAAAGACACAGAAATAAAGGGGGAAATCCATAAAGACACAAAAAGGGGGGAAATCCATCAACATACATTAAAAAACAGGGGGAAAAAATCCATCAACATACATTGAAAAACGGGGAAACAATCCATGAAGACACAGAAAAAATGGGGAAAAAATGGGGGAAAAATGGGGAAAAAATGGGGAAAAAATTCATAAAGACACACCAAAAAATGGAGAAAAAATGGGGAAAAATTCATAAAGACACACAAAAAATGGAGAAAAAATGGGAAAAAAATCCATAAAGACACAGAAAAAAGGGGAAAAAAATGCCATAAAGACACACCAAAAAATGGGGAAAAATAATCAAGACCCAAAGCACATCCCCGGCACCCCCAGCCCCAGGGTTTGGGTGGAACTCGGCCAGTTCCCCTCCCCACAGGCTCCGGCTGACCCTGCTGGGGCAGTTCCAGCATTTCCAGCTCTCTTTGTACACTGACAGCTCCAAAGCGAGCCAGGAACTCCTCGGAAGGCAGAGCACAGAGCTGTGCAGAGTTTTTGGTTCTTTTAACTCCAGATAATCTCATTTGCACACCGCCTGGGCAAGGGAGATCCCTCCCGTGCCCCGGGTCTGTCCCGCAGCACAGAAACTTCCCTGGGCTGGAATTTCAGCTTCAGGGGATTGAAATGAACAACAAAAAAAATCACTTTAATGTTGGGGTGGAAGAGAGGAACAGAGGCGCCAGGAATGTGGTGCAGGACGGAGAGGGACACTGGGGTGGCAGGCACGGAGAGGGACACTGGGACACGCTGGGGAGAAAAGGGACACCGGGACAGGTGAGAGGTGGCAGGCACGGAGAGGGACACTGGGACACCGCTGGCAGGAAAGGGACACCGGACAGGCTGAGAGGTGCAGGGCACAAAAAGGGACAGTGGGACACATGGAAAGTGTCAGGGCAGGAAAAGGGACACTGGACACAACACAGGCTGGGAGGGTGGCAGGGCACAGAGAAGGGACACTGGGACAGCAGGGGAGGAAAAAGGGGACACGGGACAGACTGGGGACGGTGGAGGGGCACGGAGAGGCGACACTGGGACACACTGGACGTGGCAGGGCACAGAGAGGAAAC
Source organism: Sporophila hypoxantha (assembly GCA_002167245.1). Lineage (NCBI taxonomy): Eukaryota > Metazoa > Chordata > Aves > Passeriformes > Thraupidae > Sporophila > Sporophila hypoxantha. The sequence continues at coordinate 173,247 of NDFG01000026.1, forward strand.
TGGGACATGCTGGGGAGGTGGCAGGCACGGAAGAGGGAGCACACTGGGACACACGACGGTGGCAGGAAGGGAGGGTGGCAAGGCGGGAGCAGGGCAGGYTGGGGCCGGGAAAGTGTGTGGAAAACAGGGAAAGCAGGGGCTGGAAAGGCAGGGAAACAGGCAGGGAAACAGAGAACAGGTGGGGAAAGCAGGCAGGGAAACACAGGGGGAAAGCTGGGAAAAGGAGCAGGGGAAAAGAGCAAGGAAGAAGGAAGGGGAAAGGAGCAGGGGAAAGGGAGCAGAGGCGAGCGCAGCCCTCGCTCAGCGCTCCCGGAGCGCTCCCGCAGCCCGGGCAGTGCGGGCCGGGCCTCCCGCGCGGTGCCGCGGCCCGGAGCGAACGCAGCCAAGGCCGGCGCCGCTGCCCCGCAGCTCAGCCCGGGCCCGCTCTCCCGAGCGCACCGAGGGGGCCCCGCCGGAGCCCCGGGGCCCGGGGTGACCCCGCGGGCGGCCGCGCCAATGTCACCCGGAGCCTCGCGCCGCCGCGACGCGCGGGCCGGCCGGGCCTCGGCAGCCAGGCCGCGGCGCCGGGGCCGCGTCACTGCCCGCGGCGGGGCCGGGCCGGCCCGGCCCGCACTCACCGGCTCCGCCGCGCGTCCGCCCCGGCCGCGTCCGCCGCCGCCAGGCCGCCCCCGCTGCGCCGCGGGAGGCGGGGCCCGCCCCGGGGCGCGGCCAATCGGCGCGGCGGGGGCAGAGCCTCGTGCGCGGGGATTGGCTGCGTGTAAGGATTGACAGATGAGGCGACCAATGGATTATGGAGGGGCGCGGCAAGAGGCGGGGCGCCGGTAGCGGCACGGGGCGGTCGGGGAACGCTCGGTGCGGGGGCGGGGGGCGCGGCCGGCCCCGGGGGAGTGCCCGGGACACCGAGCGGCACCGCCGGGACAACGAACGGCCCCGGGGGAGTGCCCGGGACACCGAGCGGCACCGGGGGAGTGCCCGGGACACCGAGCGGCCTCTCCGGGACTGCCCGGGACAACGAACAGCCCCGAGGGAGTGCCCGGGACACCGAGCGGCCTCTCCGGGAGTGCCCGGGACAACGAACGGCCTCTTCGGGACTGCCCGGGACAACGAACAGCCCGACCGGGGACCCCAGCGAGTGCCCGGCTGGAGGAGCGACAATTCCGCCCGGTTCCACCCTGCAGCAGCGGTGCGGGGAGCGGAGATCCCGCCCGTTCTCACCGGGGATCCCATCCCGGGGATCSGGTGTCCTGCAGGCCACGGCTCTGCCCGGTCCCCGCGGCCCCTCAGGGCTCAAACCCCGGGCAGTAGCTCCAGCAGCTCTCGGTCAAAGGGGAAGGAAATGAAATCCCGCGGGTCTGATTCTCYCCCAGCCTTTGGGGAGGAAATTCAATCCGGCAGGGACGCCCCGGTTTGATCCTTTGGGGCCGCTCTCCCCACCCCAAACGCASCAGGAAGGCAAAGCTCGGGAGCCCCAGGCCGCACCAAACCCGCTGCCCTCAGTTCATTCTGCACCTTCTCCCCAGCTCYTGCCCCTCTGGGGCCCCTTCCAGCCAGGCTGGGTCAGAGCAGCGCCCAAAGCCCTGCGGCCTCTCCTCCCGCACGGGGGGGAGGAAGGTTTGAAGAGCACCCTGACCTTTGCAATGTGCTGGCAGCAGCAGCTGGGCTGCACCAGGSTTCTCCCTGCACCTTGCTCTTCCTGCCACACAAAAAGACTCCACAAAGAGCCACGCAGCCCTGGAAGGTTTSTGTGTTTTATAAGGTCACCATTTTTACAGAGAATATCACAATAAAAACATCCACTCACAAAACTGGCAGCGGCRCAGGAGGAGGGCTCAGCACCAGAGCCCTGAGCTGAGACTTCAGAGCCTTTCTGGCCCACAAACCGACAGCTCTGCCTCAGTCCGTGAGGCTCTGGGCCCGTTCACTGCAATGAAAGCATGCCTGGATCCCGGGCAGTGCCAAGAGGGACAAAGCCTGGGATTCCCAGTGGCACCAGTGCCCGCTTGGTCACACTTTGGAATTCCCACCCCACTGCCAGTCCCTGCCCTGCTCCTCTCACTGAGGGAGAACGTGAACTTTYCTCCTGGATGCCAACAGTTCCTTTGGATGTTATCCCAAATCCTTACTTTTTTTGTGGTTTTTTTGTTTGGTTGTTTTTTTTGTTTTTGTTTAAAACGTTATGCTGGCGGAAAAATCCCAAACAAAGCAGCGACACAAGAGTGGGGTCAGCAGTAAAAGAACAGGGCAATGGGACAGAGAGAGCACATTCACAAATGCTGGGGTTCCTCCTCAGGCAGCCCCTGAGCAGGGGCACAAATGGGAACCAGCAGCCAAACTGGGCAGGACAGAGCCAGCCCTGCTGTCACCAGGGCACCGGAGCAGTGACAACAGCCCCGTCCTGCACACCGGGGGGAGCAGATCATCCTCAGCCATGAGATGATCCAGGCAATGATCACTACACAGAGTTGGTTTGCAGGCTGTGAATGCAGAAAGCCATTTCAGCTGCAGCTCCCCAGGTCAGCGTTCCCCGCAGCCTCCCCAGGCTGGGTTTGCTCCGTCGGGCAGAACCATCCAACGCCGCCTCCCGCCAGGCTCCAGGGGCTCAGGCACTCTGCACCTTCCCTGCTGGCTGGCAGGAGCCTTCACTGAGCCAGGCTGCCCTTCTGGCCCGTCCAGAGCTCCCGCAGCTCCACCTTGCAGCCCAGGTCCCTGAGCGCAGCCCTGGCCACGTCGTCGCAGTCGCGGTGGGCGGCGCGCGCCTCGGCGATCAGCACCTCGGCGCCCAGGGCCAGGCATGGGCCCGCACAGCTCCCGCTGCGCGACACCAGGTTTCCGGATCAGCATGCAGCCTGCTTCTGGGGACACGACAGACACACAGACAACAGACAGACAGGGTCAGGGTCAGGGCCGGGGGCTGCAGGGAGCCATGGGGTGCGGGCATCACAGCTCCCGGCTGCGCGACACCAGGTTCCGATCAGCATGCACGCCTGCTTCTGGGGACAGCACAGACACACAGACAGACAGGGTCACTGGGGCTGCAGGGAGCCATGGGGGTCACAGCTCCCGGCTGCGCGACACCAGGTTCTGGATCAGCATGCACGCCTGCTTCTGGGGACAACAGACAGACAGGGGTCACCGGGAGCCATGGGGGTCAGTGGGGTCTGTAGGGATGTTCAGTGGATGTCCTGAGGGCAAGCCCCAGGGATGCAGAGGATTCCTGAGGGAAGCCCAGGGGTCACTGGGGTTGGTAGGGAAGCCATGGGGTCCGTGGGGTTTTATAGGGAAGCCCAGGGGTCACTGGGCTTTTGCAGGCAAGCCCAGGGCTCAGAGGGGGTTTCTGAGGAAGGCCAGGGCTCAGAGAGCAGCCCCGCCTGCCCCAGCAGGTGCTGCGAGGGACCCACCTGCACAGCCACCTCCCGTGGGTGAGCCTTCATGGCCTGCAGGGCTGCCAGGGCCCCGCCGCCCTCCATGATGACGCTGCAGTTCTCGGGCTTGCGCAGGGCCAGCATGCACAGGGCTGCACAGCCCTGCTCACAGATCTGCAACACACAGGGAGCACCTGAGTTAGCTCACTGCCCTGCAGCCAAAGGAAAGTGGCCTTTCTTTGCTGTTATGGCACTTTTGGAGGTGTTTTTATTGTTTTGAAGTTTCTCCTGCTGCGGCGTCCTGCTGCTCTGGCCCATAAAGCAAGGGGAGGGTTGGAATTGTGATGTTAGAGATATTTCCAACCTTCATAATTGTATGTTTTGCACACCAGAGGTGTAAAACACCATCCCCACCATCCATCTAATTCAGGATAAGAAAAATAAAACACTACAAGGTGGAAAACCCCTAAATTCACACAAATATTGGACACTACAGCTGAGCTCAAGGCCTATCCACTGCTCAGCTGCACATCCTGCAGCTCTGGCTGAGCTCCATCCCCAGAGGGAGCTCCCAAGGCCCTGGGGGTACCTGCGGGTTGCCCAGGTGGTGGCTGATGGCCAGCACGATGAGCTCGGTGGCCCCGGCGTCCACGATGGCGTCCTTGACGTCGTCGTTGCCGGCCACGGCRCGGATGGCGCTGAGCACCTGCTTCACCACGTCCTGCTCGGGGGAAACAGCAGCTCAGACAGCAGCACAGAGAGCTGGGCRGCTCAGAAAGCAAAGCACAACCACCCCCCAGTCCATGAAAATGGCTGTGGTAATTATCAGCTACAAAAACTCTACTCTCAGTCACTCCCTTGCTGCACAAGGGACCTTGGAAACCTCTGCCAGACCATCAGTGAGGCTTTAAAAAATCAGACATCAACCTCTGGGACTTGAGCATCTAAATGCTTTGTTTAAAATCTCTTTTTGGTGGAAAAGCAAAACAATTCAGTGTCACTGCCATATTTTCTGGAAAAATCCCTTTGCCAGGATTTCTCTCCTGGGAAGCTGAGAAGCCTCAGAGAAAAAAGAAAACAATTCTTTTCACATTTGCTTCTCCTGTGTTTTGCTGCTTTGGGATGTGTCTGGAGATTGTTTATCCAACATGTGGTTGTTTGATTGGTTTCATGGAAATTGTTTTAACTTAATGACCAAGCACAGTCAGGCTCTGTCAGGGCTCTGGAAGGAGTTATGAGTTTCCATGATCATTCTTTGTAGCCTTCTGTCTGTATCCTTTCTCTATTCTTCAGTAGACTTTTAATATAGCATTCTTTAATTTAATATAGATCATAAAATAATAAATTAGCCTTCTAAGAACACGGAGTCAGATTCACTCATTCCTCCTCCATCTGGGGCACTCAGAAAACACCACAGGCTAAGGCTCACTCATTAACATGAACCCCATTGCTGAGGATGAGACGTCCCCCAGCCCATCCCCAAACATCCCCACTGCTCACAGGGTGCTCCATGCAGTCAGCCAGCAGAGTCACCATGAAATTTAAGCCCCCCAGGTCCACGATTTCCTGGCAGAACTCATTCCTGACTGAGAGGCGAGASAGGGTGGCACAGAGCTCGCTGAGAACCCCGGAGTTATCTGTGAAGGCTGCAGAGGAGAGAGCAGGGATGGAGCAATTACTGCACAATTAACAGGGTTTACTTTGGTTAATTACACAGGGAACAGTGCATTTCCTTTCATGTATTTAACCAGGAGATGACACCTGCTCTGCCTGTTCACAATGTCCTCTCTGGGCAAGAGGCAGCTGAGCAGAGACAAGAGGGCCCTRAGCCTGTCAAACACTTCCTAAATACAGTGAAAAACTGCTCTGATCATCTGACTGCTCCACAGGCTATCAGCAGCACCACGGTGGCACTTTTTGGCTCTCTCAGGACACATTTCATGGATAGAACTAAACCCCATTTCAGTGACAAATTCTTGAAYCACTTCCGAGGAGCTTCAAGTTATGACAAAGAGAGAAGAAATCAGAAAATGGGAGAAGAGAAATCACAAGGGATTCCTGAGACAATGGGAGCAGAAATCCCAAGTGATTCCTGAGAAGAAATCCCAAGTGATTCCACAGACAGTGAGGAGAAATCCCAGGTGCTTCCCCACCAGGATCAACATCCCTAGGGTCCCTTTTACCTTTTGCAGCCTCGATGAGGACTCTCAGCCCATCGTTCTCCAGCACGATCATCTTGGCGTGGTCGTGGGCGTGACCGAAGGGCACACGGATGTCATCGTCGAACGTCATGACCCTGAGGGCCGAGGCCGCCACCCTGACCAGCTCGGCAGCGCTGCCGTGCTGCGTGATGGCCCCGGTGAGCACGGGGAGGACGCCCCCCTTGACAAAGGCCTGCCGGTTGTGCTCGTGCTTGAGGCAGGCGTGGCGCACGCAGCGGATCCCGGCCAGCGTCACCTCGGCGTCGTCGCGCCGCTCSCGCAGGCTGCGCAGCAGCAGCTCCCGCCCCGCGGCGTCCAGCAGGTCGGGCTGTCCGTCCAGCAGCGCGGCCAGCGTGGAGAGGGCCTGCAGCAGCAGCTCCCGGTCCCCCGCGGCCAGCTGGCAGGCCGAGAGCACGGCGGGGTAGGCGCCGTTGCGGCCGGCCAGGCAGCGGAAGGCGAGCTGCTCCCTGCACTGCGCCGCCAGGGACGCGAGCTGCTGGGGCAGCTGGGCCACGTCCTGCTCTGCCACGGCCCTGGCCAGGCTCTCCAGGGTCTGAGGGACACACCAAGGGTTAGTGCTGCACCTGGGGCGTGCAGGAGGAACGGCAGGGTGGGTGTTTTGAGGTTGGAAATCAGTTTGGGGTAACGGGAGCGGTGGTTGTGCCGTTTATGGTGATTGGGATTCCCGCACACAACCCCTGCAGGGACAGGGGCTCCTTGTGCCACCATTGCCACAGCTCCACTGGGCACCAGTCCCAGCTGAACTGGGTCCAACCAGCTCATTCCAGCTCTGCAAGTGTCCACAGCCAGCTTGGACAGAGCTTGGAGCAGCCAAGTGGGGCTGATCCCCACCTTGTCCCCAGCCCAGAGCCACCTCCTGTCACCCACGGGACACCTCCAGGGATGGGGACCCCAAACCTCCCTGGGCAGCCCTGACCACCCTCCCCACGAGCAAATCCCTCCTGGTGTCCCACCTGAGCCTCCCTGGCACACCCTGAGGCTGCTCCCTCCTGTCCTGACCCCAGCTCACCTCCACAGAGCCTTCCCTGCAAAGTGCAAGGGTCTCTTGGAATGTTTTATATTTGCAGAATAAATAGGATTAACTGCCTGAAGAGCTCCCAGAGAAATGGGGCAGAGGCAGAAGTTGGCCTAATACTTATATCATTATTATTATATAACCCTGAGAGAGAGAGCAGCAATTTGTGCTCCTACCAGCAGGATTTGATGCTTTTGCCTCTGCCCGTTCTCAGAGGCAGGAGGTCTCACAGCTTTCACAATATTGCTCAGGTCCACGCCTAAAAGGGGAAATAAAACCAAGTTTAATATTACTTCCAGGATAATTAGAGTCAAATAAATAGTATTAGTTACATTCTAGGGAAAAGCTGCCAAGGTAACCACAGAGAACAAAGATGAACTTGTAAAGATGCTGAAATGTTCAATTCTGATCGTAAGGTCAGATTCTGCCTGGAACAAAGCTAGATGTCAGTTGAGGGGGGCAAAAAGAAGGAATTTAATTTCACTGACCAAATTTTGCCCTCCRGCTTCCCTCTAAGCAGTTTTGCAGTCATAATTAATCCACAAAAGCAGGTCAGCATTAATGGTGTCTCTGTTCCACTTCACAAAGGCTCCTTTCCAAYGCTGCACGACCCACCTCTGCCTGCAGGACTCCTTTAAACCCTGAGGATTTGTAAAAGAGCCCAGCCTGCAGAGTGCACGGTACCTTGGGACTCGAACTGCAGCACGGCTTCTCTCACAGCCTCCTCGGGCTCCATCTCGAACTCGGTGATGTTCTCCTGCACCGCCTCATCGAACGTCTCCTGGGCGATCTGCTTGGAGCCCATGGTGCCGGGACAGGCTGGATCCGCCTCTGTGTCCTGCTGCTGACAGAGGGCACAGCTCGTGTTGGTGTAAAACCTTCCTAGTGCCCGGCAGAGCCCGAGCCAGGGGCTGGTTCCTCGTGTTGGTGTAAAACCTTCCTAGTGCCCGCAGAGCCCGAGCCAGGGGTTGGTTCCTCCCCCAGACAAAGGCTCAGAACTCTGAATCAAAGCTACCCGCTCAAAGGCACGGCCGCTGTTTTATTTAATGGGGAAAACACGGCAGGGAAGAGGGATAAGGAGACATTTCAGCCGCATTTCCGGCCTTCCATGGGGTTTCAGAGCTGTCRCCGTGACGGGGCTCTCGCTGCAGCACTGAGGGCACCGCGCCCGCTCGCGGCCCCGGCTCTCAGCCCGCCCTGCCCCGCTTCCCCCGGGCCCCGGAGCATCCCACACCCCTCAGCGGGTCCCGCAGCTCCCAGCCACGCGGAGAGTGCCCCGAAAGGAGGCGGCGGTGCCGGGGGAGCTCCGGGGCGCACCCGCGGCCCCGCTGCCCCTCACGACCCACCTGGGCTCCCGCCGGCCGCCCCCGCCGCACAAAAGGCGAGGGCGGGACGGCCCCGCTCGGCCGCCGTAGGAGCTCTCTGCGCATGCGCCGCGGCCCCAAWTCGCACCGCTCGCCCTCRCGCCGAGCGAAAAAGAACGCGGGGGGCGGCAACGCGCTTGCGCRCCGCTCCCGCGCCCGGCCGCTCCCACGCACGCGCAAGAGGCGCAGCGTGCCCGGGCGCGCCCGCAGGGCAGCGGCGGCTCCCTCAGAGCGGGAGGGCCGCGGGCTGCTCCCCTCGCTCCCGTCCCGCTTACCGGCAGCACGCCCGCACCGTTAGTACCGCCCCGCGCCCGCCCGCAGGGGATGAGGCGGCTCCGCGCAGCGCAGGCGCGGCGGGAGGGGGCGGGACGCGGGGGTGTGGTTAATGCATGAGGAGGCGTGGCCCGTGCGAAGGAAAGGCGTGGTTATAGCGGGATGGGGGCGTGGCCTAGAGGGGGCGTGACCACCCGCGGTCTCTGTGAGCCCCGGGAGCGGCGGGAGGGGCGTGTCTACCGGCGGGGGGGCGTGGCCAGCGTGAGGCCCCGGTGTGGCGGGAGGCGGCGGCGGCGCCGGGGCCGCCTCGGTGAGGGCGGGCTGGGCTCGGGCTCCTGCTCCGGTTCCTCCTCCCGGCGCTGCGCGGGGGGCGGCGGGGAAGCGTGAGGCTCCCCTCAGGCCGCGCCTCCCCTCAGGCCGCGGCGGGAGCCCGGGCCCGCGGCAGGCCGTGCCCCGGTGCCGTGAGGGGAAGATGGCCTCTCGGAGGATCACCCGCGACACGTTCGAGGCCGTGGTGCAGGACAAGGTGAAGCGGTACCGGAGCGGTGCSGCAGGGGACCCCGGCCATCGTTTCCCAGGTAGGAGAGCCGGGATGGCGGGAGCAGCCCGGCTGCGCCTGCCATTTATTGATTCATTCATTAATTTATTTATTTATTGGCCTGGCGCCGGTGTTTTTCCACATCCGTTTTTATGGAAGAGGCAGGCGAACAGCTGGCAAGGACTGGCACCGTAACGGGGATGAAAAATGGGAATTGAGACAAAGGAATTGTCTTCAGCATCGCGGAGCGGGTCCGGTTCCAGGCGGGTCTCCAGGGCTGCAGGATGGAATTCTGGTGATGGCCGAGAAGTTAAATAAATGCAGGAGTGCCCTGGAAGCCTTTGGGTCTTTGTGCTTGGTGTTATTTTTTGGGAAAAAAGCTCAAAGCAGGGCATTGACYTCATGAGCATAACACAAAACGTGGTCCCCTAATTGGTTTACCTCCTAAATTTTGGATGTRAAATGTCCAGCAAGACACTTGGGTTGCATTCACAGGGATGGACATTCACAGGAGAGCTGTAAAATGAAGTCTGTTATTTTTAGAGTTGCATGAGCTCTGAAGAAATCATTTGTATTATTAAACACTTCTATTTTTTTTCCAAGTATTCTTTACTTTCTGAATTGAACGTCTGGGATTGGGGAACAAGGCTCTTGGATAATGAGAATTTCCTACAGTAATGAGAGAATTGTGGTTGAGTTTGCAGAAAATCCGAGTTCCTGTCCAGCTGTGGAATGGGAATTCTGGGYTGGGTGRTTGGCCAAAGCTTGGAGTTGCTGGTCTTGGAGGTCTTTGACAATTTATAAATTCTGGGAAAGCTGAAAGTTCAGAGTTCTGATGGTTTTTATGCCTCAGGTAGAAGACCAAGACTTGAGAAAGAAAAATTTGATTTGGAGGAGAACTTGAGCTCTTGAACTTAGGGATTGGAATATGGGAATGGGAATGTGCTGACGTGGATTTCCTTCAGAAATCTCCCCATTTTGACTCTTTTCACCCTCTGCTTTAATTTCTGTGCCCAGCTCCCTCCCGGCTGCCCCGGCCGCGCTACAACGAGAGCTTCCAGCACGACGGGCGCTTCCCTCACGCCAACTGCCAGCAGCAGGACTGGAGCCAGGAGCCCGGGGAGGATTATCCTGGGGAAAGCTACCCCGGGGAGGATTACCCTGGGGAGAACTACCCTGGAGAGAACTACCCCGGGGAGGATTACCCAGGGGAGGATTACCCCGGCCCTTCCTACCGCGCCGCCAGCCCCCCGCCCCGCAAGGAGAATTATTTCCACGGACGTTTCTCCCGCCCTGCGCCCCGGGAGCGGGAGTTTGGCCAGGATTACAGGAAATTCGGCCGTGCAGCTGCCCCCAGCAGGGAGTTTGGGCAGCACCCTGCTCCCCACGGCCGGGAGTACGGSCAGCGGGACCGGGAGTACCAGGATTATGGACCCTCGGATTGCTGGGAGGCTGGCGGGCAGCACGGAGCGGGGTTTGGCTCCCCGGAGCTTTTGGGGGATTTCAGGTCCCCTGGGCTGATGGAGGAGGAGGAGTTTGGCGGCGTGGAGGATCAGGAGTACGAGGCAGAGGAYGGCGAGTTCCGGGCGCGCAGGGGAGGCGTGGGCAGGGGCAGAGTGCTCAGGGGGAAACGCCTCACCAGGGGCGTGCTGAAAGCCAAGGTGTTCAAAGGAGACCTCAAAAGCCCCCTCAAGAAGTGGAGTGTGAAGAAGGCGCAGCCAGGCCTGGATCCCAAAGCTCTGGAGCAGCCTCTGGAAGTTGGTGCCCACCCCGAGCAGAGGCCGGTGCCCCTCCAGCAGCACCCCAAGCTGCCCCCGCACCCTGTGGCAGCCCAGAGAGCCATCCTGAGGCTGCCAAAGCCCGCCCACGYCTTCAGGAACCTCAACTTCGACCTGGTGGACAAATCTGACATCTTCTCCACCTTCGGCATGGAGATCATCAAGTGGGCCGGGTTCCACGCCATCAGGAACGACGCCGAGTTCTCGCGGCTCTTCGGGGCCCTCTTYGAGCTGGAGACCGAGACCTGTGCCAAGATGCTGGCCTCCTTCAAGTGCTCCCTGAGGCCAGAGCACAGAGATTATTGCTTCTTCACCATCAAGAGCCTGCAGCACGCCGCCCTGAAAACCCCCAAGGTGGACAACGAGTTCTTGAACATGCTGCTGGACAAGGGGGCCGTGAAAACCAAGAACTGCTTCTTTGAGATCATCAAACCTTTTGATAAATACATCATGAGGCTGCAGGACCGCCTCCTCAAGGGGGTGACCCCTCTGCTGATGGCCTGCAACGCCTACGAGCTGAGCCTCAAAACCAGCGGCTTCGGCAGCCCCCGGGACATGGCCAGCGCCTTCGAGACCACCGTGTCCCTGTGCAGGAAATCCCTGGCCCTGCTGGGCCAGACCTTCGCCCTGGCCTCTGTCTTCAGGCAGGAGAAAATCCTGGAGGCCGTGGGGCTGCAGGAGATGGCCCCAGCACCCACAGCCTTCCCCAACTTCGATGACTCCACGCTCTTTGGGAGGGAGTACATCGAGAACTTGAAGGCCTGGCTGGAGAAGAGCGGGTATCCCATCCAGATGAAAAAGGCAGAGGCAGGATCCGTGGAGCAGCTCAAAACAGCCTCCCCCGAGCCCAAAGGTAACAGGGAGGGAGGTGCCCTGCAGGATGGGGTTCATTCTTGTGCTTTGGTTAGGGATGGGATTCCTGACTGTGGGAATTCCGGGTGAGTCCCAGTCAGGGAGGGAATTCCAGGTCAATCCCAGTCAGGGAGGGAATTCCAGGTGAGTCCCAGTCAGGGATGGAATTCCAGGTGAATCCCAGTCAGGGGTTGAATTCCAGGTGAGTCCCAGTCAGGGAGGGAATTCCAGGTCAATCCCAGTCAGGGAGGGAATTCCGGGTGAGTCCAAATCAGGGAGGGAATTCCAGGTGAATCCCAGTCAGGACTGGAGCAGAGAGGGAATTCCAGGTGAGTCCCAGTCAATGATGGAATTCCAGGTGAATCCCACTCAGGGATGGAATTCCAGGTGAATCCCACTCAGGGATGGAATTCCAGGTGAATCCCACTCAGGGAGGGAATTCCAGGTGAGTCCCAGTCAGGGATGGAATTCCAGGTGAATCCAAATCAGGGCTGGGAGAGGAAGAGAATTCCAGGTCAGTCCCAATCAGGACTGGGGCAGGGAGGGAATTCCAGGTGAATCCCAGTCAGGGAGGGAATTCCAGGTGAATCCCAGTCAGGGCTGGAATTCCAGGTGAATCCCAGCAGGGAGTCTGTGGGAGTTTCTGTGGTGAAATCGTGTCCTTCCTTCTCTTTCTCTCTTAAATCCAAGATTTTCACCCCAATTTCACCACCTCAATGCAGGGAAACCAGGACCAACCTGGAACTGGCTTAATTGCAGAGTAAATATTTGCATATATRCAAATATAGGGATGTCCCCATCACCACTTTAATCAGATCCAGGTGCATTCCCTTGGAGATGTTCAAATCCCTGAGCTGGGCCAGTGCTTCCTCCTGCCTGAAACATTCCTAATTCATCCTGCTTTTTTCCGAAAAACCTGGTTTTTCCTTGAGCCTCAGATCCTTTCTCAGGGAGGTTTTGCAGCACTGGCACCAAATGGTTGAAAATTTGTCACCCAGCCCTTCAGAGCAGCATTCCAATAAACTGGTTTTCCACAAAAACTCCTTTTGCTGCATTMAGAAATTGCCTTTTTAAGGATGATTCCACTCGCCTGSGATGGCCRTGGATGTGTTTTTTAAACCAGGGTGKTTTTAATAAATAGTAAAGTTTTGTTTATTTGGGGATTTATAGATATAGTTATTATATATTTATTTATTTGGGGGATTTTTGATGGGATTTCYTTCTCCCCACAGCCCCCCAGCGAGCTGACAGGAAGGTTCTGGACACAATTGAGCAGCTGGTGAGCAGCATCGTGGCAGGAACTTTGTCTGCCAAGGACAGGAATGCCCAGAAAAACTCTCCTGAATATTGGTGGGTGTGTGGGAACTGGCTGGCAAATTCAGGTTAAATTAATTGAAACTTCAACCCTTCACTCCATGGGAATGATCAAAGCATGTTGTATTTTTTTTAGGGTTTTTTTTTTGGTTTTTTTTTTTTTTTTTTTTTTTTTTAGGTTTTTTTTAAATTTTTGTAGGGGTTTTTTAGGGGGGGAAATGTGTTCCTTGGTGTTAATTATCCCTGGAAATGATCCTGGTGTTTGTGTTGTTGCTTTTGATGTGTCAATAATGGCTCTTTGTGATCCAAATTCAAGTTGTTCAAAGGAATTTGCATTTCAGGAGCAAATCCAGGTGATGGAGACACCCAGCAAGGTACCAGGGTTTAGAATTGCAGGGAAAATGTTGGRAAAGGGGGAGCAGAGGCACCTCCAGGTGTGTGAGCTGATGAATTCCTGTCAATTATTTCTTTCCTTGATCCCAGAAAAACCTGCACAGCCTCATGCTGAACACCTGAAAAATAAACAAACAGAAATGCTGAGGGGGTTTTACTTCAAAAATGGAGATTTTCAGCTGATCTCTGCTTTGTTTTCTGTGTTTCTCAGGTTCCTGTCTGATGAGGAGTACAAATATCACAGTAAAAAATTGAGATTTTCAACAGATCCCTCCCTTTTTCTGTGTTTCTCAGGTTCCTGTCTGATGAGGAGTACAATTCTTACAGGCTGAGGCTGTAAAAATGGAGATTTTTAGCAGATTTCTCCTTTTTTTCCTGTGTTTATCAGGTTCCTGTCTTAGGAGGAGTACAAATCTTAGACTGAGGCTGTAAAAAGGGAGATTTGGAGCTGATTTTTCCTTTTTTCCCTGTGTTTCTCAGGTTCCCTGTGTGACGAGGACAGCCTGGAGTACAAATACCACAGTAAAAATGGAGATTTTAATCAGGTTTCTCCTCTTTTTGTGTTTCTCAGGTTCCTGTCTGAGGAGGAGAGCCTGGACGTACAAGTACTAACAGGCTGAGGCTGTCAGAGGTGCAGAGGAGCAGCCTGGCAGGGAGGCAGCAGCCCAGAGTCCCTGAGGGCCATGCTCTATGCAGGAGGGTGGCCAGCATCAAAAGGAGACTTTCAAGAGGAAAAAAAACCTGGGCTGTCCCTGCCGTGCCAGGAAGGCGAGGAGGGCAAGCACTGGCACCCAGACCCTGCTGTCAGCTGGCACAGGAATGAAACACCCAGACAGAAACCTTGCAGCTGGCACAGGATGAAACACCAGACAGAAACCTTACAGCTGGCACAGGAGTGAAACACTCAGACAGAAACCTTGCAGCTGGCACAGGAGTGAAACACCAGACAGAAACCTTACAGCTGGCACAGGAGCTGAAACACTCAGACAGAAACTTACAGCTGGCATAGGAGTGAAACAACCCAGAAGAAACTACAGCTGGCACAGGCTGGAAAGCCAGACAAAAATGTTCCAGCTGGCACAGGGCTGGAGCAGCCAGAGCAAAATCTGTCAGCTGCACAGGAATGAAACAGCTACACAAATCTTGTCAGCTGGCAAAGGGCTGAAACACATAGATAGAAACCTTACAGCTGGCAACAGGGCTGGAGCAGCCACACCAAAATCTGTCAGCTGGCACAGGGCTGAAACACTCAGACAGAAACCTTACAGCTGGCACAGGCTGGAGCAGCCACACCAAAATCTGTCAGCTGGCACAGGGCTGAAACACCCAGATAGAAACTTACAGCTGGCACAGGCTGGAGCAGCCACCAAAATGTTCCAGCTGGCACAGGGTGGAACACCAGAGCCAAAATGTGTCAGCTGGCACAGGGCTGAAACAGCCAGAGAGAAACTTCCAGCGGCACAGGGCTGGAACACCCAGACAAAATCTCTCAGCTGACAGAATGAAACACCCAGAGCAAAATCTCTCAGCTGGCACAGGGCTGGAACAGCCAGAAGCAAAGTGTTCAAGGTGCAGAGTTGGCCTGGCCAGCCTGGCCCGGGTGCCACCTGTGCCCCCCAAGGTGCCAGCAGCAGCTCCAGGTGCCGTGGAGCAGAGGGAGAGTAGATCCCGAGGGTTTGGCAGCAGATCCTGAGCTCCTCCAGCACTGGATCACCAGTTTGCTGAGTGAGTGGTGGTTTGGCTTGGGTTGGAATTGAATTGTCAGGGAAAAAACTAACTAACATGGGGTTGGATTGGGAATTTTATATTATACTCAGGAAAAACAAACAGGGGTTGGATTGGGAATTCATTATAGCAGGAAAAACAAACAGGAATTTTGGAATATTTGTCCAGAAAAAACTAACATGGGGTGGATTGGGAATTAAAATTATAGCAGGGAAAAAATTAACATGGGGATTAGACTGGATGTTAAATTTATAGAGGAAAAACAACAGGGTTACTGCATTGGGGAAGTTTATGATATTAATAGCAGAAGGCTGGAAAAGGAGTAGCGTAGTGAGGAGTAGGGTGTGTATGGTGTGTGTAATTGTGTTAAATGTATATGATGTACGATGGGCGAGATATGAGTAGGCCGAGTTGTTTACATGGTAGTAGGAAAAAACGACACGAATCCTTTTCCTTGGGCGGTCTTAAATTATCCATCAAGGAGGAAGTGGGAATTTATGGTAAGATTGATAATTTCTATGAACCAAATGAAATCTAGCCTTAGCTGGAAGCCAGAGCCACGCATTTCCTGGGATCTGAAAATTTTTTTGAAAGCTCTCAGCTTTGCCCTTGCCCTTTTTCACAGATCCCCATTAACCTCGTTTGTTTTTCCTCCATATAAATTTAAACATCCCAGCTCTAACCCCATGTTATTTTTTCCCTGCTATAATTTTAATTCCCAATCCAACCCCCATGTTAGTTTTTTCTGGACAAAATTCCAAATTCCTGTTGTTTTTCCTGCTCATAACTGAAATTCCAATCCAACCCCTGTTTGTTTTTCCTGGATATAATATTAAAATTCCCAATCCAACCCCATGTTAGTTAGTTTTTTCCCTGCTATAATTTCAATTCCCAACCCAAGCCCAAAGCCCCACTCACCATCAGCAAACTGTGCACTCCAGGCTGGGAGGAGCTCAGGATCTGCTGCCAAACCCTCGGGATCTACTCTTCCCTCTGCTGCCCACGGCACCTGGGAGCTGCTGCTGGCACCTTGGGGGGCACAGGTGGCACCCGGGCCAGGCTGGGCCAGGCCAACTCTGCACCTGGAACACTTTGCCTGGCTGTTCCAGCCCTGTGCCAGCTGAGAGATTTTGCTCTGGCGTGTTTCATTACCTGTGCCAGCTGAGAGATTTGTCTGCTGGGTGTTCCAGCCCGTGCCAGCTGGAAGGTTTCTCTCTGGCTGTTTCAAGCCCTGCTGCCAGCTGGACACATTCTTGCTCTGGGTGTTCCAGCCCCTGTGCCAGCTGGAAATTTTGGTTGTGGCTGCTCCAGCCCTGTGCCAGCTGTAGGTTTCTATCTGGGTGTTTCAGCTCTGTGCCAGCTGACAAGATTTGTGTCGGCTGCTCCAGCCCTGTGCCAGCTGTAAGGTTCTGTCTGAGTGTTTCAGCCCTGTGCCAGCTGACAGATTTTGGTGGTGGCTGCTCCAGCCCATGTGCCAGCTGTAAGGTTTCTGGATCTAGGTGTTTCAGCCCTTTGCCAGCTGACAGATTTTGGTCGTAGCTGTTTCATTCCTGTGCCAGCTGACAGATTTTGCTCTGCGTGGCTCCACCCTGTGCCAGCTGGAACATTTTTGTCTGGGCTGTTCCACCCTGGTGCCAGCTGTAAGTTTCTGTCTGGTGTTTCAGCTCCTATGCCAGCTGTAAGTGGTCTTGTCTGCAGTGTTTCACTCCTGTGCCAGCTGTAAGGTTTCTGTCTGGTGTTGTCACCCTGTGCCAGCTGCAAGGTTTTGTCTGATGTTCACTCCTGTGCCAGCCTGTAAGGTTTCTGTCTGAGGTGTTTCACTCTGTGCCAGCTGCAAGGTTTCTGTCTGGGTTGTTTCATTCCTGTGCCAGCTGACAGCAGGGTCTGGGTGCCAGTGCTTGCCCTCCTCGCCTTCCTGGCACGGGCAGGGGACAGGCCCACGTGTTTTTTTCCTCTTGAAAAGTCTCCTTTTGATGCTGGCCACCCTCCTGGCATAGAGCATGGCCCTCAGGGACTCTGGGCTGCTGCCTCCCCTGCCAGGCTTGCTCCTCTGCACCTCTGACAGCCTCAGCCTGTAGCTACTTGTACTCCAGGCTCTCCCCTCAGACATGAACCTGAGAAAACACAAAAAGAGGAGAAACCTGATTAAAATCTCCATTTTTTACTGTGGTATTTGTACTCCAGGCTGTTCCTGCGTGCACGACAGCTGAACCTGATAAACACAGGGAAAGGAAAAATCAGCTCCAAATCTCCCTTTTTTACAGCCTCAGTCTAAGATTTGTACTCCTCCTAAGACAGGAACCTGAATAAACACAGGAAAAAAAGGGAAATCTGCTAAAAAATCTCATTTTTACAGCCTCAGCCTGTAAGAATTGTACTCCTCATCAAGACAGGAACCTGAGAAACACAGAAAAAAGGGAGGGATCTGTTTGAAAATCGCAATTTTTTACTGTGATATTTGTGACTCCTCATCAGACAGGAACCTGAGAACACAGAAAACAAAGCAGAGATCAGCTGAAAATTCTCCATTTTTGAAGTAAAATGCCCTCAGCATTTCAGTTGTTTATTTTTTCAGGTGTTCAGCATGAGGCTGTGCAGGTTTTTCTGGGATCAAGGAAAGAAATAATTGACAGGAATTTCATCAGCTCACACACCTGGAGTGCCTCTGCTCCCCTCTTTCCCAACATTTTTCCCTGCAATTTCTAAACCCTGTACCTGCTGGGTGTCTCCATCACCTGGATTGCCCTTTAAAATAAAATTCCTTTGAACACCTTGAATTTGGATCACAAGAGCCATTATTTGACAACATCAAAAGCAACAACACAAACACCAGGATCATTTCCAGGGATAATTAACACCAAGGAACACATTTCCCCCCCTAAAAAACCCTACAAAAATTAAAAAAAAACTAAAAAAAAACCAAACTAAAAAAAAAAACCTAAAAAAAATACAACATGCTTTGATCCATTGCCCATGGAGTTAAGGGTTGAAGTTTCAATTAATTTAACCTGAATTTGCCAGCCAGTTCCCACACACCCACCAATATTCAGGAGAGTTTTTCTGGGCATTCCTGTCCTTGGCAGACAAAGTTCCTGCCACGATGCTGCTCACCAGCTGCTCAATTGTGTCCAGAACCTTCCTGTCAGCGCGCTGGGGGGCTGTGGGAGAAGGAAATCCCATCAAAAATCCCCCAAATAAATAAATATATAATAACTATACTATAAATCCCCAAATAAACAAAACTTTACTATTTATTAAAACCACCCTGGTTAAAAACACATCCAACATGGCCATCGCAGGCGAGTGGGAATCATCCTTAAAAAGGCAATTTCTGAATGCAGCAAAAGGAGTTTTTGTGGAAAACCAGTTTATTGGAATGCTGCTCTGAAGGCTGGGTGACAAATTTTCAACCATTTTGTGCCAGTGCTGCCAAAACCTCCCTGAGAAAGGATCTCGAGGCTCAAGGAAAAACCAGTTTTCGGAAAAAAGCAGGATGAATTAGAAGTGTTTCAGGAGGAGGAAGCACTGGCCCAGCTCAGGGATTTGAACATCTCCAAGGGAATGCACTGGATCTGATTAAAGTGGTGATGGGGACATCCCTATATTGTATATATGCAAATATTTACTCTGCAATAAGCCAGTTCCAGGTTGGTCCTGGTTTCCCTGCATTGAGGTGTGGTGAAATGGGGTGAAAATCTTGGATTTAAGAGAGAAAGAGAAGGAAGACATGATTTCACCACAGAAACTCCCACAGACTCCTGCTGGGATTCACCTGGAATCCAGCCCTGACTGGGATTCACCTGAATTCCCTCCACGGATTCACCTGGAATTCCCTCCCTGCCCCAGTCTGATTGGGACTGACCTGGAATTCTTTCCTCTCCCAGCCCTGATTTGGATTCACCTGGAATTCCATCCCTGATGGACTACCCTGAAGTTCCCTCCTGAGTGGGATTCACCTGAATTCCATCCCTGAGATGGGATTCACCTGGAATTCCATCCCTGAGTGGGATTCACCTGGAATTCCATCATTGACTGGGACCACCTGGAATTCCCTCGCTCCAGTCCTGACTGGGATTCACCTGGAATTCCCTCCCTGATTTGGACTCACCCGGAATTCACCTCCCGACTGGGAATTGACCTGCGAATTCCCCTGAACTGGGACTCACCCTGGAATTCAACCCCTGACTGGGATTCACCTGGAATTCCATCCCTGAACGGCGACGCACCGGGTGAATTCTCCTCCCTGACTGGGATTGACTGGAATTCCCCCTGACTGGACTCACCCGAATTCCCACAGTCAGGAATCCCATCCCTAACCAAAGCACAAGAATGAACCCCATCCTGAAGGGGCACCTCCCTCCCTGTTACCTTTGGGCTCGGGGGAGGCTGTTTTGAGCTGCTCCACGCGATCCTGCCTCTGCCTTTTTCATCTGGATGGATACCCGCTCTTCTCCCCAGGCCTTCAAGTTCTCGATGGACTCCCTCCCAAAGAGCGTGGAGTCATCGAAGTTGGGGAAGGCTGTGGGTGCTGGTGCCATCTCCTGCAGCCCACGGCCTCCAGGATTTTCTCCTGCCTGAAGACAGAGGCCAGGGCGAAGGTCTGGCCCAGCAGGCCAGGGATTTCCTGCAGGGACACGGTGTCTCGAAGGCGCTGCCATGTCCGGGGGCTGCCGAGCCGCTGGTTTTGGCTGTCAGCTCGTAGGCGTTGCAGGCATCAGCAGAGGGTCACCCTTGAGGAGGCGGTCCTCAGCCTCATATGTATTTACAAAGGTTGATGATCTCAAAGAAGCAGTTCTTGTTTTCACGGCCCCTTGTCCAGCAGCATGCTTCAAGAACTCGGTTCCACCTTGGGGGTTTTCAGGGCGGCGTGCTGCAGGCTCTGATGGTGAAGAAGCAATAATCTCTGTGCTCTGGCCTCAGGGAGCACTTGAGGAGGCCAGCATCTTGGCACAGGTCTCGTCTCAGCTCAAAGAGCCCCGAAGAGCCGCGAGAACTCGGCGCGGATGTTCTCTCGGGCCCGGGCTGCGAACACACTTGGTTGAATCTCCCAGCCGTTAGGTTGAGGATACACATTTCGCAGGTCAGACGTGGACGCTACCCTCCTGAGGCACCGTTGCCCGAGTCGCTATAGCCAGCCTCACTGAGTATGCTTTTCGAAAGCGTACTGCCCATGATCGTACTAAAGCTTTGCTTTGACGACCGTCCGCCCTGCATGATAGGCATTTCAAGAATCTCGTGTACCACTTTGTGTTCTGAGGCAGCGATACATGAGTCTGCAGCTTACCAGATTCAGCAATACTCTTGTATGGCGCCATCAGGAGCGACAGGGAGGGATCTTGCACAGGTCATGTTTATGCATAGAGGCCGAGAGCCGCTACTCGACGTCGCCTATGGGGAACCGGCCTCACTTATTCCAGCGGAGGAGAAATGCATCAACGCTGTGAGTGTCGGTTCCGAAACTGGCTTTGCCACCTCATGAGCTTCCCTGGCGTGCATCATGTACAAGCTCGAGGGCGGCAGCTTGGCTGGTTGCTGCTGGCAGGCTGGCATCGGCCCTCTGCTCGGGCGTCGAGACCGAGCTACACAATTCAGAGGCTGCTCCAAGCTTTGGGATCCAGGCCCTTGCCCGGCTTGCCGCCTTCTGTCGACCACTCCATTCTCTGGGGTTTGAGGTCTCCGTTTGAACACCTCTGCTTTCAGCACGCCCCTGGTGAAGGACGTTTCCCCCTGCAGCACTCTTGCACCGCTGCCCACGCTCCTCCCCTGCGCGCCCGGACACTCGCCGCTCCCTCTTTGCCTCGTAGTACTCCTTGATCCTTCCACGGTTCCTCCACAACTTCTCCTCCTCCTCCATCAGCCCAGGGGACCTTAAATCCCCAAAAGCTCCGGGGAGTCCAAACCCCGCTTCCGTGCTGCCGCCAGCCTCCACACATCCAGAGGGGTTTCCACGTAATCCGTCTACTCCCGGTTCCGCTAGCCTTCCCGTCACTCCGTGTCTCGTCGGGAGCAGACCGCGTGCTGCCCAAACGCCCTGCTGGGGGCAGCATAGCCACGGCATTGCCGAATTTCTGCGATATCCCTGGCTCCAAACTCCCGCTCTTTCCCGCGGGCGCAGGCCCGGCTAAGAAAAACGTCCGTGATTCCTGGAAATATCTCTTCGACCCTTCACGGCGCGGGTGGCCGTGCTTCCGCGACGCTTCATAAGGTTAGGAAAAGGGCCAGGTTGGTAATCTCCTCTGGTCAGCCTCCGGGTAATCCTCCCCGGGGTAGTTCCTCCACCGGTCGCGAGGCTACTCCTCCAGGAATAAGCATCCCCAGATCCTCGCGGTACTGACTCTCTCGCTCAGATTGCGGGGCCCATTGTCGAAGCTTCCGTCCAAAGATATCTCCCAGGCCCTGGCTCGGCAGTCCTGCTCTGGCAGTGGGCTCGTGGGAAAGCAGGCCAACGACGAAGCTGAGCGCTGCGTTTGACGAGGCCAAATCGATGGCGCCGAGAGAGTCTGGACAATTTAAAGCATCGAGGCGTGAACGAGCACTTATGGGGATTCGCCATAGTCCAATCCCTCAGCAGCTCTCAGAGCCTTCCCTATTCCAATCCCACAGCTCAGTCAGTTCTCTCACATTTTTCTTCAATCACTTGGTACTCTTCTAACCGAGGCATAAAAAACCCATCCAGAACTCTGAACTTTCAGCTTTCCCAGAATTATTTAAGATTGTCAAAGACCTCCAGCAGACCAGCAACTCCAAGCTTTGCCATACACCCACCCAGCCAATTCCCATTCCACAGCTGGACAGGGACACTCGGATCTTCTCACTCAACCATATTCTCTCCATTACGTAGAAACCTCTTCATTATCCAGAGCCTTTTCCCCAATCCAACGTCTAATCAAACAGTAAAGAATACCTTGGAAAAAAAATAATAGAAGTGTTTCAAGAATCAAAACTGATTTTCTTTCAGAGCTTCATGCAACTCTTAAAAAATAACGAGACTTCATTTTACAGCTCTCCTGTGACATTCCATCCTGTGAATGCAACCCAAGTGTCTTGTGCCGCAGTTCATCATTACTATCAAAAGTTTAGAGGTAAACCAAATTAGGGATCTCTATCTAGTGTTATGCTCATAGAAGTCAATGCCCGCTCTTGAGCTTTTTTCCCAAAAAATAACACCAAGCACAAAAGACCAAAGGCATTCCAAGGCACTCCTTGCATTTTTAGTAACTTTCTCGGCCATCACCAGAATTCATCCTGGCAGCCCTGGAGCACCGCCTGGACGACCCCGCTCCGCGGTGCTGAAACAATTACCTTTGTCTCACATTCCCATTTTATCACCCGTTACGGTGCCAGTCCTTGCCAGCTGTTCGCCTGCCTCTTCCAATTAAAAACGGAGTGTGGAAAAAAAACAGCCCCGAGCCGCCAGGCCCAATAAAAAATAAATTTAATGAATGAATCAATTAAATGGCAGGCGCAGCCCGGCCTGCTTCCCCCATCCCGGATCTCCTACTGCGGAAACGATGGCCGCGGCGTCCCCTGCCGCACCGCCTCCGTATCCGCGCTTCACCTTGTCCGCCACCACGGGGCCTCGAAGTGTCCGCGGTGCATCCTCCGACAGAGGCCCATCTTCTCCTCACGGCACCGGGCACGGCCTGCACAACCGGGCCCAGGGGCTCCCGCCGCGGCCTCGAGGGGTAGGCGCGCGCCTGAGGGAGCTCTCACGCTTCCCCGCCCGCCCCCCGCGCAGCGCGCCGGC
>NDFG01000026.1:199597-221117 GCA_002167245.1 Sporophila hypoxantha
TGTTTTCTTTCCCCAACTTAAATGAAGAATATAAACGCTCTAAAGGAAAAACATATTGTAGTTAGTTTAATTTATATATTTAAAAAAAAGAAGGAATTTCCTATAAAGAAAATGCCATATTAAATGAAATGGGAAGGGACATTCACTTTATAAAATCTACATATATAAAGAATGAAATTGTCATTTTGATACACCACAATCTCATGTGGTAGCATACTGTGTCTCCTGTGTATATTGGGAGCTCTTTCTCACCGGCTTTCCCGGAATAGAATGTTTTATTATTTTCTTTCTCTCATTTTCACCTATATTAAAATCTTTTAATTAATATTTTTTCCTCATTTTTATATATACCCACATACTCTTTTCCTCAGAGTATAGGTTCCCAGGCGCTTGTTTTGTGAGTGTTGGCCCACAGAAGAGAAGCTGAGCCCCAAGGAGAGACGGGGTGGTTCTAGTATATTGCTGCACCAGGGCATGGCGCTGCCGGCAGGAGGGCACGGGCGCTGGGACGGGGGGGCGGCGGGCGTGGGGAGGACCCGGCAGTCCGGGAAGCTCCTGCACCTGTTAAGGGGTGTTGGTGAAAAACGGTGGGAAAGATTGGGGGGAGTTTTATTGATTTTTTTGGGGATAATAGTTTGTGGGATTTTAGCCCACTAAATTTTTTTTCAAACCTTGTTTTTTTTCCCACCAAGGAAAAGGGGCATAACCCGTGAAGAGGATATTCACTCAGCGGCGCGTATGTGTGTGGGGAAAGAACTGTGTCGGGTATTTGTGTGGGGGAAGAGATTACGGGGGGTATTTTGTGTTGTGGCGAAAAAAAAAGGAGAAAAAAAAAAATAGGAGGCTGGGGGAGTTTTTTTTGTTTTGGAGAGAGGAAAAAAAGAATTTATGTAGCCGACACACAATTAAATAAGTAGGGGGAAAAATAGGGGAGGGATATTTATGAGAAGGGAAAAAAAATACGGAGGGGAAAAAAGTGGGTCCCCTTTCTCCGGCGGGGGATAGGGGGGGAGAGAGAAGATTTTTTAGCGGGGTTTTTTCTTGTGTGAATTTTTGTGGTTCCAAATGGAAATTGTTATTTTTTGTCCGCCGGGTGTGATGAATTGGGGGGGGGAGGAGTGAGGCGGGGGGGGAGGGGGGGGGGGGTGGGGGAACTTCCCCGGTGAATTTGTGTGTGTCCCCCGCCCAGGGGAATAGAGTAGGGGGGGAGTTTTGGGGAAAAGAGGGGGTTCTTTTCCTCCCCTTATATGTGGATATAAGATTATGAGATGGCGGGGGAGTTGTGTTGGGGTATATATTGAGCTTTAGGGGGTTTAAGTAAAAAGGATATATAAGTTAAGGATTTTGTTGTGGAATATTTATTAAATAGAAGTAGGGGGATTGATGACGGGAAAACAAAATAGGGGGGAAATTGATGAGAAGGAAAAAAAAAAATACGAGAGAGCCGCCTCCACGGTTTAAGTAGAGCTCGGGACAATTTCTTTGGAGTGGGAGACTAAGGTTAGTGTTGGTACAGGGCTTTAAGTGTGTGTTTTTTTTTTTGTATTTGGGATATATGAAATAATATAGTCGTTGGGTGGGGGGCGGAAGGAACCTAATGGGGGGGGCCCTGTATTAGTTTTTTGGGGGGCTTTGTTTAAAAAAAAAAAGAGAAAACGCTTTTTGGGGGGGGGAACGCCCCGCCCCAAACCCTTTTAGGAACTTATTTATGGTGGTGATTTTCTTTTAAAATTATAAGAAGAAACCCCCAAAATGTGAAACCAACTATGGTCCACCCCGCGACAATATAATAAAAAAAGAATAGACAGAAAAAAAAGCAAAAATTTGTGTATGAATTTTGCTGTTGTTTTGCGGTGAAATTTTAGGGGTAGGTTATATTTTAAAATGTGGATTTTAATTTAGGTTTTATTATTTGGGTGATTTTTCTTCTTTTTTTTATTTTTTTTTGTCGCCGCACACAACGCTGTTTTAAACTGGTGGTGGATTTTTGTTGATGGGTGGGCTTTGAAAAGGGGGTGGGTTGTGGGCCAGGAAAAAATGGGTGTTTGTTTTTCATCTAAAATATGGTTTGTTTGGGATTTTTTTGTTGTATTATTTCCCTCCAGAAAAGTATATCCTTTATATTGTGTATCGGTTTTCCCCCAGGGGGGGGGGGGTGAAAAGCTGTGGGAAAATAGGCGGAAGGGCCATTTTTAGGGGCACAAGGGGGTTGTGAGAGATGGGGTGTTTTGGAATAATAAGGGGGCTGAGGGGTGTTGATGTTGGGGGGAGGGAAAATGGTAATAATTTAGGTATTTTGTTGGGCGGGTTGGTATGGGGGGGGATTATGGCGGCCCCGGAGCCCCCCCCCCAAAGGGGGCCCCCGGAGAAGAAAGGGGGGGAATTGGGTACCGAGTGGCGAACAAAAATAGAGGGGAAGATTATTTAAAGGGGGGGGGCTCATAACTAGGCCCGCTTTTTTGTTTATAAATTAGCCCCGCTCCAAAAAGAAGGAAGAAAAATGAGGGAGAGAAGTAATATTAAAGGGGAAAATGGTATTCAGCAAAAGGGAACACCCCAGGGCCCCCCTGCGCTTCTATAGAAAATATAAACGGCGAACCCTTTCCAAATCAGTGCGATTTAGTGGGGGGGGGAAAGAGGGGAAAAGTAAAAAGAGGAGTTCCTAATGGAGAGCAAAATGGTTGGTGAGGAAGGGGTGTTGTGGGTTTGTGAGGGGGGACACTGGCCCAAAAGAGAGAGAGGGGGGGGGGGGAGGGGAAATTAGGGGCGGCCCCCCAGGGGGGGGGGGGGGCCTCTCCCCTGGGGTTTAATTTGTGGGTGGCCCCCCCCCTTTTTATGGGGGGTGGGTAGGGTGGGGAGACAGTTGACCCAAGGTAGCGATTTGCATTAAAGGCAATTCCCAACTGCTGTTGTTTTTATCAACCAACAAGGTTTTGGGCTCTCTCTGTTGTCCCCTATCCCTTTGTGCTTTCTTTTCCCCTCACCCCTTCTCCTCACCAACATCGCTTCTCTTGTGGCTTTTTATTATTCTTACCCTAGAAAATTTTAGACAAAAAAACCGGGCATTTTCTCTCTCAAAATGCGCAATATGATATTTCCAGGCTACTGAGAAACCAAAACGGGCGTGAAGGCTAATAAAAACTTATTCCACAATTTCCCAAATTTACACTAACAAAAAAGGTTTAATTCAAAAAACTGAATTTATTTTTTTTACCAACAAAATCCCAATTGTTCAAAACTGGAATTCAACACTTTCTTATGAGAGGAAGAGTTGGGAGTTTGGGTGGATATTTAATAAATTTATAAATAATTTTTTGGGGGCGCGAAAAATAAGTCAAGAGAAACCCCCTAGGGTGAAGTCTCGCAGAAACTAATTGGGGGCGCGGTGCACCAGGGGGGGCAGGGCCGGGGGAGTGGATTGGCGCAAAATGATTGAAAAAATCCAGCTTTTTTGGTTCTAATTGATGAAATTTTCTTCCCCAGGGGGTGCATGTGAGGCGGCTCTGTGGGGAGGGGTTTGGGAGGGCAAGGGGAAGAAAACCAAGAAGATGCTCTTGGACATTTTCCGCCAGAGGAATGATCCGACGCCCATGCTCTGCAGCAGACAGGCAAAGGGCAAACAAATAGTTGTGAGGCCAACCAGGGCGGCCAAGAAATTCATTCTTACAGGCGCGCGCGCCAGATCGCGTTCCTTTTCCTGCCCATTCTGGGGGAAGTTTTTGGTGGGTCTTGGTGCCCTGGAGGTGCTGAGTGAGGCGCGGCCAAAACTGTGTTAGTGGTGTTGGGGGCGAGGGGTGGTTTTCTGACTTTTGGGAGTTGCTGGAGGTGCTGGAGAGACCCCAAAATCTTGCTATTGTTGGAGTTTTTTTTTCGGATTTGTGAGGAGTCTCTTTTTTCTCTCTTTTTCTTCCCTCCTTTTCCGCCCCCTTCCTTTCCCCCCTCCTTACTTCCCCCTCTTTTTCCCTCTTTTCCCCTTTTTTCCCCCTTTTTTTTCTGCGTGTTTCTCCTCATCCAGCTTCCAGGCTCTCGTCCATATGAAGACCCCAGGGCCCCTCCCCTCCCTTCCGCGCTGTCTCTGCTGCGTTGCTTCGGATTTTGCCTGGAATCCACCCAAATTTCACATTTCTCACCCCAAATTTTGCCAGAATACTTCCCTGTTAGAAAATTCCACACCAAAATTATCAGAGTTTTCCGCACGCACCAAAGTCTGGATCTTCCCTGGAATTCCACCTCCAAAACTCTGGATTTATTTTCCCCCCAAATTTCAGATTTTCTCCCTGGGGAGTGCTATGCCGCAAACTCTGATTTTCCAACCCCAAATTTCAGAGAGGTTTGTGCCCTAATCCCACCCCCAGATTCCCTCCTTTCCCTGCAGTTTCCATCCCAAGAGAGGGAAAATTGGAGGATTATTTCCCCCCATGTTTGGGGGTGTCGAGCTAACTGTCAGTAACTTTGGTAGAAATTGTTCAACCCAGTAATCGTGAGAGCTGGACATCCTGTGTGGGCCTCGTTGAGGTGTGAATTGGATTTTATGTGGCTTTGGCCTTGGGAGGGGATAGTGGCGTTTTTTATTTATCATTCAAATATTTGGTTTTGCTGGATTTGGAATTCCTCTGGTGGCAGAGCAGGATTTTGGGGCGTCAAATATCCATTTTTGCGGGATTGGATTTCCTACCCACCAAAAAACTGGAATTTATTTCCCAAAATCAATGGTGACAAGGTTTTTGGTTTTTTCCTCTTAAACCTCCCACTCTTACTTCCAACTTTTGTCCAAACAGCAAATTAAATAACAACACTATCATAAACATCCAAATCGTTATATTTCTCCTTTTGGCTTGCTCCTTACTAATTAAAACAAAAGTTTAAAATTCATTGTGAATTTTGAGATCCCTGGCATATCTCAGAGCTTGAGTGGCCAAGCACTAACGCTTGCGGTGCGGTCTGAAGCAATAAAACACCTGGAAAAACCAGAATAAGCCACCTGAAATAACCAGAATATGCTGAAACCACCACAGGGTTTTTCTGAAAAAAAATCCAATTTTGGGCTTTTTGGTGACCAGTTTTGGGGTTTTTGTTCCGTTTGGGGCTGGGACCATTGGAGTTCTCTGTGCCAATAAAATTCTGGTGTTGGAAATTCTGGTGTTGGAAATTCTGGTGTTGGAAATTCTGGTGTTGGAAATTCGGTGTTTGGGATTTTGGGGTTTGGGATTTTGGGGTTTGGGATTTTGGGGTTTGGGATTTTGGTGGTTGGGATTTTGGTGGTTGGGATTTTGGTGGTTGGGATTTTGGTCGTTGGGATCTGGGGTTTGGGATTTTGGGGTTTGGGATTTTGGGGTTTGGGATTCTGGTGTTGGGATTTTGGTGTTGGTTTGGGATTTGGGATTTCCCTGTGGGGTTGGGGTGGGAGGGACCTCAAAGCCCATCTGGGGACACTTTGGGGACCTCCTGGGGACACTTTGGGGAGAGCCTGGGGACATCCTTGGGGACATCTTTGGAACAGCCTGAGGAGAACCTGGGGACACTTTCTGCCGTCCCAGGTGGCTCCAGCCGTGTCCCTTCTGGTGTCTCTGTCCCCTGTCCCTGTCCTGTCCCTGTCCCATCCCCATCCTTGTCCCCTCCCCAGCAATGACAATCGGACTCTGCTGCCATCTCTGTCCCTGTCCCTTTCCTGTTCCTCCTGTCCTCCCTGTCCCTGTGTCCCCTGTCCCCGTCCCTGTCCCCATCTCTGTCCCTGTCCCTGTCCCCTCTGTCCCTGCTGCAGCCCCTGTCCCTGTCCTGTCCCTGTCCCCTCTGTCCCCTCTCCTGTCCCTGTCCCCATCCCTGTCCCCTGTCCCTTTCCTGTCCCTCTCTCTGTCCCTCTGTCACCTCTGTCCTGTCCCCATCCTGTCCCTCTCCCCTCCCCAGCAGTGACAAAGTGACTCCTTGCAGCCCCTGTCCCTTTCCTGTCCCTGTCCTCTCTGTCCCCTGTCCTGTCCCTGTCCCCTGTCCCTTTCCTGTCCCTGTCCCTCTGTCTGTCCCCTGTCCTGTCCCCATCCCTGTCCCTTTCCTGTCCCTCTCTCTGTCCCTCTGTCTGTCCCCTGTCCCCTCTGTCCCCACCAAGTAGGGCAGACCCTCCTGCCCCCCCCTGCTCAGAGCTCTCATTAATGACCTGCCCCAATTAAACCAGGCTAATTGCCTGGGCTGGGCTGGAACTGGGGGAGGAGCTGCTGCACCTCCTGCTGCCAGAAATGCCAAATATGGGCTCTGAAGTTCCAAATGTTGCCTCTGAAATTCCAAATATTGGCTCTGAAATTCCAACTGTTGCCTCTGAAATTCCAAAATTTCATGTAAAACTGCTGCTTTGGGAGTAATTATTGATCAAAACTATAAATATCCTCATTAGCAGCGTCATTAACATAAATTCAGTGTGGATACATTCGTGTGTTCARTATTAACRGATACAGCARTATTTTAKATTAACTGGATTGATCAATAAGTCCTTAAAAAATCKTGTATTTAAAAATTTTGTAACCTTCTAAACCATACCAGGGTAAAAGCAGGATTGCAGCGGCCTCAGGGGCACGGGGAGKCTTTAATGAGCTGCTTTAAACAGAAAATTAAAGGTGAATTTGGGTATTTTTAGTGCTGAAGGATGAATTTCTGTCCTTGGGAACAGAAAAGTGGCTCAGGGGCTGTTCTGGAGGGGAATTCTGAGCAGGTGTGGGGAAAAAAAGGAATTTTGGGGTTAAAAGCAGCAGATCTTGGGGTTTATTGGAGTTSTTGTGCTCTAGGAGGAGATGGGGGATCCCTGCAGGAGGTTACATTTCAGYGGTTTACCTTGAAACACTCAAATTTTTAAATTTAAACACTAAAATAACACTAAATATTATTTCTGTTCAATATTAACAGTGTGTAACTCAGACCAAGTGACAGAGGGTGAGAGGAAATCCAGCATCAAATGGAGATTTTCTGTTTGGTTTTAAACAAACCCAGAATGGGATGGGGACAGGGATGGGGACAAGGGACAAGGGACAGGGTGGGGACAAGGGACAGGGATGGGGACAGGGATGGGACACTGCGGGGCAGGGACAAGGGCCAGGGATGGGGACAGGGACAGGGACAAGGGACAGGGATGGGACACTGGGGGCCAGGGGTGACACCTGGCACAGGGGAAACAGCACCATCGCCCGAACAGGGAGGAGGGGAAAGACTGAGTGTGAGCAGGGGGGTTCAGACCGGGGTGTATCACCCCGGGGTTATCATTACCTGGGTTAATCACCACTGGTTATTTCACATCGGGGTCATCAACATCTGGCGTTATCCACACCCGGGTTATCACATCTGGGTTATCTCCACCTGTTTAATCACACGCTGGTTATCACACTGTTGTTATCGCACCGGGTTATCACACCGGGTTATCACATTGTGTTATCACACGTTGGTTATCACACTGTGTTATTGCCACCAGGGTTATCACACCTTGTTTATCACATTTGTGTTATCACTCCCGGTTATCACACCTTGGTTACACACTGTGTGTATCACTCCCGCTGTTATCACACTGGCGTTATCACACCTGGTGTTATCCACACTGTGTTATCACTCCGAGTTATCACACCCGGGTTATCCACAACCTTGGTATCACACTGTGTTTATCGCACCAGGGTTATTCACAACTCTTTGGTTATCACATTTGTGTTATCACACCCGGGTTATCACCACTGGGTTATCACACCTGGGTTATCCACCTTGGTTATCAACATTGTGTTATCATCCCGGGTTATCACACCCTATCCACTCAGGTTATCACACCCGTGTTTGTGCTGCCAGGGTGGAATTCTGAATTCCAGAGGTGGCTGGGCTCTTTTGGGCACAGGGGATTTCGGGGATTGCTCGGCCCACCAGCTGCCAATTCTCCTGGATATATTCGGTTTCTCTGAATGTGGGACTTAGTCTGTTGTCTCCGCGCGAAGGAGAGATAAATGCGATACAAGACCATTTCTTCCTTTGCTCCACCTCAATTAGCAGATGAATCCATATTTTTATTTGTTAACAAATTAATGATGTGGTGTATGAGTGTTGCAGAACGTGCGGCTCCCGCTGTTCCCAGTCTCCCGATTGGTACAACCAATTGAGTATACTATCACTGATCCCCTTCTGGTAGGACTACTCTCGGAGATGTGTCTCTCGCAGTGGTTCTCGACCCCTCAGAGGCCACCGGCAGGCTGTCGTCCTCTGTGCAAGTGAGTATCCGTCTCTTGAATCCTCTGCTCCTCGCCGACATATATAGTATAGTTTGCGGCCTGCCACTAGTGGAGTAAATAGAAATTCTCGGTAACACTCAAGTTACACGGTAGAGTCGTGAGCACTTATTCTGGTTCGGTGAAGGGTCTGACTCTGAGACTAAGATCGTGTTGTGAGGATCGGCGTGATGAGGAGCTTCCGAGTGTACTCTCAGAGGGAAGCCAAGAGGCAAGGGAGCGTGGACAAGTGATGCGACGAGAGAGACGATGGTCAGCTATGGAGAGACGGCTGGTGGCAGCACCCGAGTCTCAGGTCGTCAGAGGACTGAGGCAGAAGAGAGCCTAAGGGGGGGCGTTGCAAACACAGGGGCAGGAGCGAGTCCAGTGGAGCTCGGTATGAGTGCCCACACTCCTCAGGATGAGGCAGCAGTATTCTGTGTACGCTTATGCGAGAGTGCATTGCAGCGTCATCAGCACGAAGCAGGGAAATGGAAATCTGTGCGAGAAATGTAGGGAGCCTAGTAGATATAGAGGAATTTAAGTGCGTGTAGTGCTGCGGTCTGAGGCTGCGACACAGAATCGAGGATTTATGGCGATGAGCTCCATGCTGGATGGTCTTCATATTTCCCCAAGAGGTATGCTGGAAGCAAGAGACGGGACCGAGGAATGTTAAATGATTCGCAGTTAAGCGTGAATTCGGGGTAGGGACGGCGGTGCAACAAGGAGTGTACGAGAGCGAGGGGCAGGCCTTTGGTGCCTGGCATGCGTGCCCCTCCCCCGGCCCCCACCCCAGTGAATGTGTGACTCGCCAGACCAATTACGCAGAGATAATACTGCCACTAGGGCCAGTCGTGAGGACACGGTCAGGCACCCAGTCCACTAGGACTCAGTGGTAATGACGGAAGGTGAGCTTTGAGTGACTGCGGGATGGAGCTACCTCGAAGTAGATGCTTATAAAAAAACGTGCTTTCGCGTTTGTGGCGAGACCACGCTCTTGTAGCGGTTTGTTGCTGCGCATGGAGGTTGGTTAGGAGCGAGGTCACGCAATTAGATATTTAAATTTGTTTGTAATATTCAACCAGGGCGAGTGTAGAGGCAATATTCCGTTAGACTGAGTTGGCAGCGTACGACAGCTCGGGTCTGTGTCCTCAGTGAGATGGCTTGGAAAGTATGATACTGGCCTCGACGAGACTAGCCGGTCTCAATGCCAGCTGACCAACGAAACGAAGAATCGGGTAAGCGCGCGCTCCATCACATGAGTCCTGCTCCCATGCAGTAGGACTGGTAACAAACACTCTCGGAATCGTCATGCGGGAACCCACGAAAGAGCAGCTGCGGAGCCGTGCGAGACAGCTGCTCCTCAGTAGACTCAGGGACCGCCCTGCTCCTGATAGACGATGGCCCTATGGAGATCTTTCATCCGTACACCTCAGTACTACTACACACATTCCTCTCGTCGTCTATCCACCTTCGCTGGCACGCACTCGCGCTCTCAAGGAATATGCGCGGCTGCCCGATCCTTGGAGCCCCTCCTGGTGCGCCGTCCATCACGGTTAGCCCTCGCTCCTGTAAAAACAGGATAGCACTCAGCTCGACTCCTCTGTACAGCTGAATACTCCTGAGTCCCTCTCCCGTGTTGCCTCGTAGCCCCTCTCCAAGGTATTGTCTCGCCTTTCCCCCTGAGAGTCTTGCGTCGTGCAACAGGCAGCCCTAACTGTTTCAGAAATCAGGCATGTCCATGCTAAGCACATTTAGCACTCGCTCTCTCCTAATACCTCTAATATGCGAAACTAATTCCGGATGGTACCATTATTACAATGCGTGACATCGCGTGTGATGAACTTCTCTCTCGGTAGAAGAGAGATCAGCACATAGAAAAGCGGAAGAGGGGAAGAAGCGAGGAGAGGGATGGGCAGTGAAAGAGGAGGCGGTGCTACAGTTCACGCCAAGAGAAGCAACGTGAGGAGACCGGGTCATTGTTGTACCGAAGTCGGGACTTGGGGTATAAGAGTAGCGCAGTGGCTCCTCCGGTCGGCCTCTCTCTTCCCCTGGTCACCCTGAATTTGGATAATTCCTTTGCTCTCATCATTTTCGTACAGATCATTCATCTCGGCTTACTCTGACAGAGGTGTCACGCCTGGGGACAGCAATTTCAAGGGTTAAAGATCGCCTTATAATGTCTCCATGCTGCGCTGCCACGCTCTCGTGCCATATATTGTATATACCTCTGCTCTCACTCTACTCTACTAGTTAGTGCTGGAGCGAAGAGAGAAGAGCGAGAAGGTATCAGAAGAGAAGTGCGTCCAGTGTGTGCTCTCTGAGAATGACAATCCTAGTTGTGAAGAGAAGTAGCCTCCCGAGGACATCCTGTGGCAACCTCATAAGACCCGGACGAGATTAAAGGCCTAGTGTCAAGACTCTTCGCGCCTGTGCCCTCTCTCTCTCGTTACACACCACTCATATTGCCGCGGTGTAGTTAGAGAGTTCAGAGAGAGCGCTCTCTCTATCTGTATGGAGGAGTGTATTGTTAGTTACTCTCTGTGGTTATACTTGTAGCTCGAGGGATGACTAGAATGCTATATCCCGCTTGTATTAATCAGAAGGATGCGTGTTGCATGCGTGCTGGGATACTCTGCCCTGTGCGCGTCGCGTTCTGCGTCATAGAGGTACTCTCTGACGAGACGAGGAAGTGATGGGCTGAGTTAGTGATACAGGGGCGACTGTTTCTTGGGTAGGTTGTGTCTTGGGAGGTGGTTGTGTGCAGGAGGCATTGTGTAGCTTTTGTATGATCAGTGTATTGCGACAATGAAGATTTGGTGTGTTGGTAGTGCTCTCTTTGGCTGCGTTTTGGTGGATTTCTCTCGAGAGGATGTTTGGTGTGATCATTGAGGGAATTCTTGTGCCATACACACACCTGGGTATTGCACTGTGCATTACACACATTTGCAAAAGACTTCTGCTTGCTCGGGGATACAGTGCACGACATGTCGAATGCTTTGGTGTATGTTTTATGAGACCGAGATTCAGAGATATCTAGGCACCATAGAAGTATTATTTGACGAAGCGAGTACGAGTAGACTAACCGACTGTGTGAGTGTTGCGTTACTTGATTCATCTCTGTTCACCTGGTGTACTCTTTTTGAGTGCCTTTCAGGTTCTCCCATCCTCTATCTCCCGGGAAAACAGTGTTGCGCGTCTTACTGTCGCGATGTGCAATAGTCGAGTCGTGGAAGCTTTACACTCGAGTCAGAATCTTTTCCCTCCTGTGTCCATGGCTTTGCTGAGAATATAGAGAGAATACAACGGTTTCCAAGCGTTGTGGTGAGTGCTCTATTCACAATAGTGTCCTATTCTAAAATATTACAACATATCAGTGCGCATATGTCCTATACAAAATTTTTTCTATCTCTCTCCTGTGTCTCTTCATTCAATCATGTTGTGCGCGTTAAATTCATTTTTGTTGAATTTTCATATTTTCACATATATATAAAAACATTCCTCCATACTTACCTGTGATTATCGTCTTGAGATATTTCTCACATGTCAACTCTACTGACATTATCACAAATAGAGATGATCTCCTCTCTCTACCAGAGAAATATTCATGCTGAAAATTTGCACAAAAAAATAAACATAAGTGGAGCTATCAGAGAAGGAGATTTAAAAAATTACACCTTCAGGGAGAGCTGATTTTATACTTAAAGTCTGTGATTTTTAAAGCATTACAAAGAAAAAAAGTTCGAATACTATTAATTGAGAATGTGAAATACTCTCTATAATTATCTCTCTCAATTCATCACCCTCTCTCCGCAATGTCTCGTACATTCTCATAGTGGCGCAACTATTTCTTCTTAAGAGTCTCTATTTCTTCTAATGTGCTACAGAGTTGCACAGAGCCTGTCCAATCTGATCTGGTGTATCATTGGTGCTGTACTCACGTAATTTTGTGAAGAATTTTTCTGATACGCCGTCTGACTCAATCTCTAGGTCTTTGTTTTCTTTGATCATTAATATGACTTATAGATTCCCAAGGATTATAAATATAGTTTCTAAAATATTTATTAAAAATCTCTTTTAAGACAATTTACACGAGGAGTCGAGTATTTTATTTCATCTCATATTGAACACCATTTCATATTTACGCCTTTAAGTGAACTTGTAAAAATGGAAAGTTTTTAGTTTCTTCCTTTTTTAAAAACATACCCAAAATAAAAAACTTGGAGAAGTGTTGGAAAAAGTACTGTCGCGTAGCTCCTAAGTAATTACAGAAGAGAGCGTTTATGCTCGCTAGACTTTCAGATTTTCTCTCTCAGCTACAAATTTGGAAGCTTAATGCGATTTTGCTCGTCCGCAGAAGAGCGAGCCGACAGGGAGAACAGCGTCTTAGAGAACACCTGAGGAACTCGCTGCACAAGATAATTCCATATAGATATTATACTCCAGTTTATCTCCAGCGGGGGCTGATTAATGGCGCTATATATTGTGAAGGTGATAGTTGTTTCGACACTCTTTGCCCTTTGTAAGGGCTGCTGTTCCGTGAATCTGGAGGCCATCGTTGTGCAGTCTCCAGTGGAAGTTAGCTTCTCTGGATTAAGCTGGGTGGAGTGAGCGAGAGCGTTGGACATTTCACTAATTTGTTATCCTCTGGCAAGATTATGAGCGTAACTCTCCACGTGCGCCCATTGGTCATCTCTCTATGCTCTGAGTGGGATCTGCCCTCCATAGGCGAAGAGAGAGAAAAAATCGCTCTAACTTAGTGGCACACTCCTACAACAACACTTGTCCAGAGATGCCCAAAATCCCTAGATTATTGCACCCAATACCTTTGGTACAACCCCGAGAACTCCCCCATCCCATGAGATCTCCTGTGGAAGAACCCATTAACTCGTTTCCCCAGAGCCCCAAATCCTGATTTTGGAAAGCGCACGAAAAAACATCTTTCACACACAGAGCCCGGTAAATAAATACACTGAAATTTAAGGAAACCGCACCTCCATAGTCAACCTCGCTCTGAAGCCCCGAGATTACTATATTGTAAATCTATAGACTCTCTCGGGTTATCGCAAAACACGTGTGTACTCTCTAATCCCAGCCCTCCATCATTTGGCCATACTTAACCCTCTCTCAAGAGACTTATTCCCTAAGATAGACTGCTTAAAATACTACATAGGTGCGTTGCGAATTTCACGAAATTCTACGTTCCCGACAAAGCACGTCTTGGCATAGATTTCGGCATTCCCGGGTGACGTTGCGTAAATATCGATAGGAGAGATATGGAAGGTAATGATGCCCTCGAATTGTGAATATCATGGTGGATTGTAAATTCTCTATTAGTAATACTCATTTCTGTGTCAGAGGCAGACAAAGAGTATGAATTGTGGGAGTTGTACCATGTGTGTATATGAAGTGCTCTCGGAGTGATAGGGAATATGAATTGTGTAGGTTACTTCTGATAGAAGATATATGGACCTCTCCTGCGCCTGGTTTGAAAAGTTATCTCCCCTGAAGTGTTTCTGCGCTGACAATAGAATTCATTCGAAATATTTACAATGCGATACTCCTCTCTCGAGAGAGTTGAAATGTGCGAATATCCTGGGTTTATGGAATTATCCTGGGTTGAATTGTGGAATATCCTGGATGTGGAATTATTCCTGAATGGGATCAGCCAAGCCCAGCTCCAAGGGCCCAGGACAGAGATCAGGGTCAGGGATTCATCTCCCTCCAGAAGGCTCTGCAGGGGCTGGAATGTGGGGGGAGGGCAGTGGGAAGGGAGCTGGCTAATTTATCAAGCAGCACTGACAGACGACAGACAGAACAGACAGATAGACAGGCAGGCAGGCAGCTCTGGGCGCTGCTGAGGGAGTAAAAGCAGAGCGACAACCGCCTGGAGGAGGAGGAGCAGAGCAGGGTTGGGCTCCCAGCCCCTCTCTGTGCCCCAGTTCTGCCTTTGGTGCTGGGCTCAGCCTTAGCTGCCCGGGCTCTGCCCAGCCCGGCCTGGCCTGGCCTTGCGGAATTCTCCCTCCTCAGGATTTGCTGGGGGATTCTCCCTCCCTCAGGGATTGCTGGGGATTCTTCCCTTTTCCTCAGGATTGCTGCGGGGATTTCTTTCCCTCAGGGATTTGTCTTCAGTCTGGGGCGATTCTCCCTCCTCAAGGATTGCTGGGGGATTTCTTGTCCTTCAGGGGAATTGCTGGGTTCTCCCTCCTCAGGATTGCTGGGGGGATTCTTTCCCTCAGGGATTGCTGGGGATTCTTTCCTCAGGATTGCTGGGCAAGGGATTCTTTCCCTCAGGGATTGCTGGGATTCTTTCCCTCGGGATTGTGGGGGATTCTTTCCCTCAGGGATTGCCTGGGGATTCTTTCCCTCAGGGATTGCGGGGGATTCTCCTCCTCTGGGATTTCTGGGGATTCTTTCCTCAGGGATTGCTGGGGGACTCTCCCTCCTTCAGGAGTGCTGGGATTCTTTCCCTCAGCGATTGCTGGGGGGATTCTTCCCTCAGGATTGCTGGGGATTCTCCCTCAGGGAATTTGCTGGGGATTCTCCCTTCAGATTGCTGGGGGATTCTTATCCTCTCAGGATCTGCTGGGTGGATTCTTTCCCTCAGGCGATTGCTGGGGGATCCTTTCCCTCAGGATTGCTGGGGATTCTTTCCCTCAGGGGATTGCTGGGGGATTCTTTCTCCTCAGGGATTGCTGGGGAATTCGTTTCCCTCAGGGATTGCTGTGGGATTCTCCTCCTCAGGATTGCTGGGGATTCTTTTTCCCTCAGGATTGCGTGGGGGCATTCTCCCTCCTCTAGGATTGCTGGGGCGATTCTTTCTCAGGTGTTTGCTGGGGGGATTCGTTTCCCTCAGGATTGCTGTGGGAATTCTTTCCCTCAGTGCATACTGGGGGATTCTCCCTCCTCAGGGCATTGCTGGGGATTCTTTCCCCTCAGGGATTGCTGGGGGATTTCTTTCCTCAGGATTTGCTGGGGATTCCTTTCCGCTCAGGGATTGCTGGGGGATTCTCCCTCCTCAGGGATTTGCTGGGATTCTTTCCCTCAGGATTGCTGGGGGATTCTCCCTCTCAGGGATTTGGCTGGGGGATTCTTTCCCTCGAGGATTGCTGGGGAGATTCTTGCCTCAGGGATTGCTGGGGATTCTTTCCCTCAGGGATTGCTGGGAGATCCTTTCCCTCAGGATTGCTGGGGATTCTTTCCCTCAGGTGATTGCTGGGGATTCTTCCCTCTGGGATTGCTGGGGATTGCTTTTCCCTTCAGGGATTGCTTGGGGTTACTTTCCTTCAGGGATTGCTGGGGAATTCTTTCACCTCAGGGAATTGCTGGGGGGATTTATCCCTCAGGGATTGCTGGGGGATCTTTTCCCTCAGGGATTGGCTGGGGGATTCTTTCCTCAGAGGATTGCATGGGGATTCTCCTTCCTCAGGGATTGCTGGGCGATTCTTTCCCTCAGGGATTGCTGGGGGATTCTCCCTCCTCAGGGATTGCTGGGGATTTCTCCTCCTCGGGCATTGCGTTGGCGGAATTCTCCCTCCTCAGGATTTGCTGGGGATTCTTTCCCTCAGGGATTGCTGGGGATTTTATCCTCAGGATGTGTGGGATTCTTTCCCTCAGGGTTGATTGCTGGGGATTCTTTTCCCTCAGGAAATTGCTGAGGGGATTCTCCCTCCTCAGGGATTGCTGGGGGATTCTTATCCCTCAAGGGATTGCTGGGGGATTCTTTCCCCAGGATTGCTGGGGGATGCTTTCCTCAGGGAATTGCTGGGGATTCTCCCTCCTCAGGGATCTCCCTCCTCAGGGATTTCTTGAGGGGATTTTTTCCTCCTCAGGGATTGCTGGGGGATTTCTTTCCCTCAGGATTGGCTGGGGATTTCTTTTCCTCAGGAATTGCCTTGGGGATTTCTCCCTCGGGGGGGGGAGGGAGAAAGCCTGGCGCCGGCCCCAGGCTGCGGCGTCGTCGCTGACTCAGCGTGGCCTAGGCCAGGCTGGGGCTCATCCCTGTCCCGCTCACTCTCATTTATTTCCATGTCAGTGTTCTCATTCCTGTCGATGCCTCACACTCACTTAATTCCTAGCTCACACTCATTTATTCCTGCCCTCCTCTCCTGCGCGCTGTTCCCCCGCTATCCCATTCCTGTCCGAGTGCCAGGCCCCGCCTCAGGAGGCCCCTGAGGGGTGGGAGGGCAGGGCCGTGGCCCAGACACTTCAAGGACAAGCGAGACAGCCCGTGTGACACTGTGGGCAGGGCTGGACAGGCTGATGTGACCACTGTGGCAGGGCTGGCTTCACTGGTTCCTGCCAGCCGCCTGGGCACCTCGCTGCTCACCTGGGGCACGAGCTGGTGCCAGTGTGGCCCTGCTCCGGCTGAGGGTGCCATCGGTGCCAATCTGTCTCCCTTCTGGCATGGGCGCTGCGTAGCCCTGGCCCAAGTTCACCTTGTCCCCAGCTCTGCCTCCACCCCTGCCCTGCTGGTGTCACTGCTTGCTCTGCCAGACCCAGCAACTGAGGGCGCAGATCACAGATAAACAGATCACAGAAACAGATCAACATACACAGATAAGAATCACAAATAAGACAATCACAGATAAGCAAACATTCCTCGGGACCTTCCCTGGATCCCTGGATCCCTCCCCAGACATCCAGTAAAAGAAGCGGATGCTTTTAAATGAAATCCACTAATTTAAGGGGTTCTCTTTTGACAAGATATCCAGCTAAATTCAGGGCGTTTCTTTTAAAGGATATTCACTAAATTAAGAGGAGATGCTTATTAAATTGATATCCAACTAAATTCAGCGGGTTCTTTTTACAGGATATTCACTAAAAGAAGGGGTTTTATTAAGAAATATTCACTAAATTTAAGGGTTGCTTTTAAATTGATTTCCCACTAAAGAAAGAAGGGGGTGCTTGGTTTAATGGATATTCACCTAAATTTCAGAGCGTGCTTTTTAAAGGATATCACTTAAATTCAGGGGTGCTTTTGTAAAGGGATGTCACTAACTGACAGGTGCTCTTTCAGTGGATACCCACTCAAAAGCACTTGCAGCAACTCACAATTCCCCACTTCCTTACCCTTTGAATAAAATACAAGGCCAAACATTTCCAGCACAGAACGTGTTTAAAAACACAAGTATTTAACCCTCCCTGTGGTGCCTATCCCTTTCATTCAGCTCCCTGGCTGGTTGGATTGTGCCCTTCCACCTGTGCTGGCAGCGCAGTGGAGGGCCCTGGGATCCTCCAGTGCACCAGATCTTTGTTCCTCCAGCCTTTTGCTTCGCTCCTCCTCCAGTGATCTGCTATAGGCCAGCCCGGGGTGGTAGTGGTTCATTTACACCTTTATTTTCCCTGAGCAGGAACGGGAGTCAGCGTTTCAGGGAGGGGGAACGGAGTGAGGAAACCCCAGAGCTGCCTTTGGAAAGCTTTTGGTGGTGTCTGGGAGCCGCTCCGGCGGCAGCTCAGCCTCTGGCTTCACCCCCCTGGGGTGTCCCTCTTCCTGTCCCTCTGTCCTGTCCCCTGTCTCACCTGCCCCTTCTGCTGGTTCAGGCTGGTAGCTGATTGGGAGGGGCTGGTGGAATTCCGAGCAGCGGAGCTAGGTGCCCCTTGGACCCCTGGAGGTGCCCCAGGCTGGGTGGAAGGGAAGACTCCAGAGGAACCTTGGAAGGCTGTTCCAGAGCCTGTGAGGGCTCCAGGAGAGCCTGGGGAGGGACGTGGAGGGACAGGGGGACAGGGGATGGGGACAAGGATGGACAGGGACACAGGGACAGATGACAGGGACTGCGGGACGAGGATGACAGGACACGGGATGAGTCTTGGATGGACAGGGACACAGGGACAGGGATGTGACAGGAACAGGGGACATGGGGAGATGGGGTCTGGGATAGGACAGGGATCACAGGGACAAGATCCGTGGGCAGCAGGGACACAGGGACAGGATCTGGATACAGCCATGGAGGGACAGGGACACAGGGACATAGATCCTGGGATGGGACAGGGACAAGGGCCAAGATCCTGGGCGACAGGGACACAAGGGACAATATCTGGGAAGTACAAGCCCCATGGAGGGACAGGGACACAGGGACAGCTCCAGGACAGACGGAGCCCAGGAGCGCTTGCTGTGCCCGAGGAATGATCTCCCAGAGGGTTTTTCCATCAGCAAGCAGCACCACGTGCGCTTGGCTTGGAAGCCCTGGAGGCCTATCCAGGCCCCCTGTGGCCCCCTCCTGCTGCCAGGGGGTTTGCTCCATGTCTCAGCTCACCCAAATATTCCCCAAAACAGGGAAATAATACCTTGTATTCAGTGTGAGGGAGTCGCTTGCAAACGAGCATGCATCTGTGAGTACTGGGGGGCACACAGAGGCCCCTGGAGGCTGCCCGGCTGTGAGCCGAGGTTGTGCTGGCAATAACAAAGCACAAATTAATTGTTGGTTTTTCCTTGCGCAGGGGATGAATCCCTTGTGGAGGCAGGCGTCTGGGAAGGAGCCTCAGAGCAGCCTGGAGAGAAGCCTCGAGGAGGAGCTGCTGGAGGAGGGACACCCCACTAACTGCACGACGCCTTCCTGCCCCTTACTAACCAATGTCAACAACCCGTAAAGACCTTGCCTTGGTCCTTCCCAAAAAATCAGCCCAGCGTGTTGGTGGCTTTTAGGCAGAAATGATCCATTTTCCCCATGTGCACAAGAGAGATAGGTCGCTGAATTCCACGTGAAAACAGAGCCTGGG
Organism: Sporophila hypoxantha; assembly: GCA_002167245.1. Taxonomy (NCBI): domain Eukaryota; kingdom Metazoa; phylum Chordata; class Aves; order Passeriformes; family Thraupidae; genus Sporophila; species Sporophila hypoxantha. The sequence continues at coordinate 218,536 of NDFG01000026.1, forward strand.
AAGTTGGAATCTCAACTCCAGAACATGCATGGACAGAGAGGGGGGGAGGCAGCGAGAAACCCTGAGCAGCCGCCCGCGCACCGCCTCCTCTCCCGCCGCCGCGCCTCCTCGTTTCCTCCTCCTCCTCCTCCTTCTCCCCTTCCTCTTTCTTTCTGTCTTTCTCGGATCCGAGGCTCTTCTAAATGTTTCCTCCGGAATTTCACTTGAGCGTTTGCAGTGCTGCAGCTGCTGCTGCTGCTCCGCGCGCACGGAGCGCACCGGGAGGGCTCCGGCACCGGAGGGGCTCCCGCGGATCCAGCGCCGGGATCGGCACCGGCACCGGAAGCGGCTCAGGGAGGGCTCTCCCGGGATCGGGAGCCCGGCACCGGAGTGGCGCCGGAGGGGCTCCGGATCGGGAGAGGCCGCACCGAGCGGCACCGGCACCGAGCGGCCCCGGCCTTCTCCGCCCCGCTTGCTCTCCGGCTCCCTCGTTCCGTTCCAGCCCGCAGGAGCGGCTGGATGGAGCCGGTGCCGTCCGAGCCGTTCCTCCCCCGCAACCCGAGCCTGCCCCGCAGCCCGGCCGCCCGAGCTCTTCCGCTGCCTCTCCCGGTCCGCTCCTGCCGCCTACCTACCGCTCCTACCCGCTCCCTGCCCGCTCCCGGTCCGCTGTTGCCCCGGTCCCTGCCGCTCCCTAACCCGGTTCTACCGCTCCTACCCGCTCGCTGGTCCGCTGTTGCCCGTCCCTGCCCCGTCCCTGCCGCTCCCTACCCGTTCCTACCGCCTCCTGGTCCGCTCTTGCCCGCTAACCTGACGCTCCCTACCCGCGTTGCCTGCCGCTCTCTGCCCGCTCCTGGCCGCACCTACCGCTCCTACCCGGTCCTGCCGCTTTCTGCCCGCTCCTGCGTACCTACCGCTTCCTACCCGGTTCCTGCCGCTCCTGCCCCGGTTCTGCCCCGCTCCTGCGCCGTCCCCACCCGTGCTCGCCGCTCCCTGCCGATCCCGCGCCCGCTCCTGCCCGCTCCCTGCCGCTCCCTATCCGCCCCCTAGCCGTCCTCCCGCTCCGCCGCCCCATCCCGCTCACGTTTTGGCCCGCTTTTCTTCTCCCGACTTTATTCGCGGCGGCTCGGCAGCACCACCTGCCCGGGACAGCGGCTCGGGGCCACGGGACAGCGGCTCTGGTGCCACCGCGGGACCAGGAGTTCGGCTGCCACGGGACAGCTGGCGCGGTGCCACGGGGGGAAGGACTTCTTGCACCCCGCGGAACCACTGCCCCACAGAAACCTCGAATCCCTGGGGTTCTCTGTGCGCCGACATCCCCTGTGCCCCAAAAGCCCCCCACTCTGGAATTCAGAATTCCCACCCCTGGCAGCACAAACACGGGCTGTGATACCTGAGTGATAACCCGGTGTGATAACCCGTGAGTGAAACACAATGTGATAACCAAGGTGTGATAACCAGGTGTGATAACCCAGTGTGTAACCCGGTGTTGATAACACAATGTGATAACCAGGTGTGATAACCCTGTGCATAACACAGTTGATAAACAAGGTGTGACAACCGGGTGTGATAACCCGGAGTGATAACACAGTGTGGATAACCCAGTGTGATAACCAGTGTGGATAACCCGGAGTGATAACACCAGTGTGATAACCAAGGTCTGTGATAACCCGGAGTTGAGAACCACCAATGTGAATAAACAAGTGTGATAACCCCTGGGTGCAATAACACAGTGTAAACCAGTGTATAAAACACAATGTGATAAACCGGTGTCGCACTTAACCCTGGTGCATAACACATGTGATAACCAAGTTGACACACAGTGAGATAACCCGATGTATAACTCCGGGTGTGATAACCCAGATGGTGATGGACCCAGATGTTGATAAACCCAGAGTTGATAACCCAGTATTGCATAAACCCGCGGTGTTGAGTATACGCCGCGTTCTGAACCCCCCTGTCTCACACTCAGTCCTTTACCCCTCCTCCCTGTCCTGGCGCTGTTGCCCCTGTGCCAGTGTCCACCCTGGCCCCCAGTGTCCCATCCTGTCCCCATCCCTGTCACCCTGTCCCGGTTCCATCCCTGCCCTTGTCCCTGCCCCGCCAGTGTCCCATCCCTGTCCCCAACCCTGTCCCTTGTCCCCATCCTTCCCCCTCCCATTCTGGTTTGTTAAAACCAAACAGAAAATCTCCATTTGATGCTGATTTTCCTCTCACCCTCTGTCACTTGGTCTGAGTTACACACTGTTAATAATTGAACAGAAACAATATTTAGTGTTATTTTAGTTTTAAATTTTTAAAAATTTGAGTGTTTCAAGGTAAACCACTGAAATGTAACCTCCTGCAGGATCCCCCATGTCTCCTCCTAAGCACGAAGAACTCCAATAAACCAAGATCTGCTGCTTTTAACCCCAAAAATTACTTTTTTTTCCCCAACCAACCTGCTCAGACATTCCCTCCAGGAACACGCCGCCTGACCCACTTTCTTCCAGGACAGAAATTCATCCTTCTAGCACTTAAGAAATACCCAGATTCACTTTAATTTTCTGTTTAAACAGCAGCTCATTAAAGCCTCCCCGTGCCCCTGAGGCCGCTGCCAATCCTGC
>NDFG01000026.1:222636-253050 GCA_002167245.1 Sporophila hypoxantha
GGGGAGGGAGAGCCTGGCTCGGCCCCAGGCTGGGCTCTCAGCTGACTCAGCGTGGCCTGAGGCCAGGGCTGGGCTCATCCCTGTCCTGCTCACTCTCATTTATTCCTGTCTTGTTCTCATTCCTGTCCTGCTCACACTCACTTTAATCCTGCTCACACTCATTTATTCCTGCCCTGTTSCTCTCCTCCCTGTCCCCCTCACCCATTCCTGTCCTGCAGGCCCCGCTCAGGGAGAGGCCCCTGAGGGTGGGAGGGCAGAGGCCGGGCCCAGACACTCAAGGACAACGAGGACAGCCCGTGTGACACTGTGGCAGGACAGGCCGTGTGACACTGTGGCAGGGCTGGACAGCCCGTGTGACACTGTGGCAGGGCTGGACAGGCTGTGTGACACTGTGGCAGGGCTGGCTCCTGTCCCTGCCAGCCCCTGGCACCTCGCTGCTCCCTGGGCACAGCCTGGTGCCCGTGCTGGCCCTGCTCGGTGCCATCGGTGCCATCTGTCCCTCCTGGCATGGGGCTGCCGTGCCCTGGCCCAGTGTCACCTTGTCCCCAGCTCTCCTCACCCTGCCCTGCTGGGTCACTGCTGCTCTGCCCAGACCCACAACTGAGGGCGCAGATCACAGATAACAGATCACAGATAACAGATCACAGAACACAGATAAGAAATCACAAATAAGAAATCACAGATAGCAAACATTCCTCGGGACCTTCCCTGGATCCCTGGATCCTCCCCAGACATCCAGTAAAAGAAGGGATGCTTTTAAATGAAATCCACTAAATTAAGGGGTTCTTTTAAAGGATATCCACTAAATTCAGGGGTTCTTTTAAAGGATATTCACTAAATTAAGGGATGCTTTTAAATGATATCCACTAAATTCAGGGGTTCTTTTACAGGATATTCACTAAAAGAAGGGGTTTTATTAAAGAATATTCACTAAATTAAAGGGTGCTTTTAATTGATATCCACTAAAAGAAGGGGTGCTTTTAATGGATATTCACTAAATTCAGAGGTGCTTTTAAAGGATATTCACTAAATTCAGGGGTGCTTTTAAAGGATGTTCACTAACTGAAGGTGCTSTTTCAGTGGATACCCACTAAAAGCACTTGCAGCAACTCACAATTCCCCACTTCCTTACCCTTGAAAYAAAATRCAAGGCCAAACATTCCAGCACAGAACRTGTTAAAAACRCRGYATTTAACCCCTCCCTGTSGTGSCTATCCCTTCATTCAGCTCCCTGGGCWGTTGGATTGTGCCCTTCCCCCTGTGCTGGGAGCAGGGGAGGGCCCTGGATCCCTTCCAGTGCCACCAGATCTTTGTCCTCCAGGCCTTTGCTTCGCTCCTCCTCAGTGATCTGCCAAGGCCAGCCCGGGGTGCGAGTGGTTTCATTTACACCTTTATTTATCCCTGAGCAGGGAACGGGGAGTCAGCGTTCCAGGGAGGGGGGAACGGGAGTGGGAACCCCAGAGCTGCTTTGGAAAGCTTGGTGGTGTCTGGGGAGCAGCTCCTGGGGCAGCTCAGCTCCGGCTGTCAGCCCCCGGGTGTCCCTCTGTCCTGTCCCTCTGTCCTGTCCCTCTGTCCTCACCTGCCCCTTCTGCTGGTTCAGGCTGGAGCTGATGGGAAGGGGCTGGGGTGGAATTCCCAGAGCAGCTGAGGCTGCCCCTGGACCCTGGAGGTGCCCCAGGCTGGGGAAGGGAAGATCCAGAGGAACCTTGGATGTGTGGTTTTCCTTAGAGCTCCTGAAGGGCTCCTAGGAGCTGGGGAGGAGCATGGAGGACAGGGCATGAAACAGGGATGGGGACAGGATGGACAGGGAACACGTTGGATGGGGTCTGCGATGGACAGGGAAAGGACACGGGGACAGGAAATGGACAGGGCCGGGATGTGGGGTTGGATGGACAGGGACACAGCGGACAGGATATGGATCAGGGAACACTGTGGGAATGGGGTTCTGGATAGACAGGGAACAGGGAAAGGAGGACAGGGACACGGGGAACAGGAAATGGACAGGGACAGGGGATGTTGGGTCTGGATGGAACAGGGGACAGTAGGGAACAGGAATCCAGGATAGACTAGGGACAACCAGGGACAGGATCTGGATAGCAGCCCCATGGAAGGGCAGGGAATACAGGGACAGGATGGACAGGGAACACAGGGACAGGAAATGGACAAGGACACAGGATCAAGATCTGGATGACAGGGACACAGGGATAGGATCTGGAATCAGCCCCATGAGGGACAGGGACACAGGGACAGGTCCTAGACAGACAGGGACACAGGGACAGGATCTGGATACAGCCCATTAAGAGAGGGCAGGGACACAGGTTGAAGGATGGACAGGAAACGGAACAGGACAGGGCTCAGGAAGACAGGGCACCAAGCGGACAGAGATTCTGGATGGACAGGTACAAGATGGGACAACACTCCTAGAACAGACAGAACGACACCACAGAGGACAGGATGGGACAGGGACAGCGGGGAGGGGTTGGATAGCCCTATGATGACAGGGACACAAGGACAAGATCCTGGAAGAGGGACACAGGACACGGACTCCAGACAGACGGGACACAGGGACAGGATCTGGATAACAGCCCCATGGAGGGAAAGGGAACAGTGGACATGGGCTCCAGGATGGACAAGGGAGCCCTGGGAGCAGCTGCTGTGCCCGAGGAATGATCTCCCAGGAGGGTTTTCCATCAGGCAGCAGCACCACGTGCGCTTGGCTGGAAGCCCTGGAGCCTCCCAGGCCYCTGTGGCCCCCTCCCTGCTGCCAGGGGGGTTTGCTCCATGTGCTCAGCTCACCCAAACATCCCCCACAACAGGGGAATAAACCTTGTTCAGTGGTGAGGAGTCACTGCAAACGAGCAGCTCTGTGAGTACTGGGGGCACACAGAGCCCCTGGAGGGGCCCGGCTGTGTGGGGAATAACAAAGCACAAATAATTGTTGGGTTTTTCCCTTGCCAGGGAATGAATCCCTGTGGAGGCAGCGCTGGGAAGGAGCCTCAGAGCAGCTGAGAGAGCCCCGAGGAGGAGCTGCTGGAGGAGGGGACACCCCACTAACTGCACGAGCCTCCTGCCCCTACTAACCAATGTCAACAACCCGGTAAAGTCCTGCCTTGGTCCTTCCCAAAACCAGCCCAGCSTTTGGGGCTTTAGGGCAGAAATATCCATTTTTCCCCTGTGCCAAAGATAGGTCGTGATCCACGTGAAAACAGAGCCTGGGAAATTGGAATCTCACTCCAGAAATGCAGGCAGAGAGGGAGGGGAGGAGGAGAAACCTGAGCCAGGGCTGGGAACGGGCTGGGAGGGGGAAGGAAATCAAATATTCCCTGCTGAGCTCTGGGGCTGGCCCTGGAAGGCCCCAGGAGGTTGGGATTGATGGGACAGGCTGCTGGGAGCCCCTGGAGTGGGCAGGGAGCAGCAGGAGCTGGGGCTGGGAGCTGCACACAGCAGGAATGTGCCTGTGCCTGTGCCTGGCAGCTGCCAGGGGGGCAAATCCCAAAAAACTCCCCTGGGTTTAGTCAGAGCCAGGGGAGCCCTGGAGCAGCTGGGCTGTTTTATCATGGAAAACATTCCTGAAACATTCCTTCCTTCCTTCCTTTCCCTGGAACCCCCTGGGAGCAGCAGCCCTGCTCAGCTGGGACAAGCCAACCCCAAATCCCTGGCAGCAGCCCTGGGCATTCCAACCCCAAATCCCTGCCCCTGGGGCAGCATCCTGGGACATTCCTGGCCCCAGACCCCCAGCCCTGGGGCAGCATCCTGGGACATTCCAGCCCCAAACCCCCGACCCTGGGGCAGCATCCTGGGACATTCCAAACCCTGCTGGGCTGGGGCTCCCTGAGCAGCTGCACGTCTGGGGGTGCAGAGTTTTCCTTCCATCTCTGGGGGACCTGCTTTGATCCTGGGATGTGCAGGATGTGCTTCCCTGGCGTGAGTCAGGGCAGGAAGAGCTGCGCTGGGGGGAGGGAGCTTTGTGTGCTCAATTCCTGCCTCCGTCTGTCCATCTGTCTGTCTGTCCATCCATGATCCATCCATCCATCCATCCATCCATGGGTAGCACACTCTGGAGAACCATGTCTGTAAACAATGGTTGTAGCCCCACATTGCTCTGCACAGAGAAATTCAAGGCACAGTTCCTCCCAAGAATATTTCTGGGTTCCACATTCTCTGAACCTCAGAGAACGATCAAAACAATTCTTATCTCATTTGCTGTACCTGTGTTTTTGCCAAAGCAGAATGCAATGTGGAGATTGTTCACCCACAGTGATGGTGTTTTGGCTCCTTGGCCTGTCAGGCCCAGGTGTGTAGCCCCACATTTCTCTTCACAGAGAAAAGCAAGGCACAATTCTTCCCAAGAATATTCTTATCTCATTTTCTGTGCCTGTGTTTGTGCCAAAGCAGAATGCAGTGTGGGGATTGTTCACCCACAGTGATGGTGTTTGGTTCCTTGGCTTGTCAGGCCCAGGTCTGTGTGTGTGTGTGCCAGGACTGTCAGGACAGTCACAGATTCTGGGCAGGGTGTGCAGGGCTGGGTGCTTGGCAGATTCAGTTTAGATGCAATGTAATACAGTGTAATACAGTATAGAATAATATAGTATCATAAATAATTAATTAGCCTTCTGATAAGATGGAGTCTCCTCATCATCCCTCCCTGCCATGGGGATTGTCCTGTTTCGATAAATGGTTACRGAAAGAGAGATAATAATTGTTGGAATTCTTTCCTCTGAGTTTCCCACAGCTGCCCAGGGTTTTCCTGGGAGAACCRTGGTTCAGAGGATCTGTAATTATTACACAATGCTCTCTGTCCCTGGCAGAGCCCCTGCAGGGGCTGGCTGGCACCGGCAGCAGCAGCAGGGGTGACCAGGACAGAGGGGAGGCAGGAAATTGCTGCACTTCCCCCTTCCCTCAGCTGCCCTCACACGGAATCACTGGAACCAAAAATCACAGACAATTCTGAAATGTGTGACTGCACTGCACAAGGCTCTTGCCTTCTATTTATTTCCCAAAATAATACATTTGCATCACCCCAGCCCGTCCCATCCCTGCTCTGTGTTAAAATGAGGTTATTAGTCCTTCACACGTGTGCAGTTCTTCTCTCTAATTGGGTCAGTGGTCTCTAACTGGGTCAGGGATGAAGTCAGGAAGGTCTTCCTCAGGTCTCTGTGACCCTCTGGCACCATCCAGGCCCCTCTGCTTTGGGATGSATTGACRGAGTCCAGGTGCTGGGCATTGTTCTGCTGGTTCCAATAATTCCTTTAATGCTTCACTTGCTCCACTTCCTTCTACAAATKAGCTCATAATGTAACAATTAGCTTTAGATTGTTATTTCTACAACAGATTTGAGCATCTAATAATCACCAACCTATCACTGGTGTATCTAAACTTCAGTGGGAATTGGTTCTGACCCTCAGCTGAAATTTTAACCTGTTCTCCTGTTGGTGTATCTAACTTCAATATTTCAGCTGAAATCCTAAGCCTATAAAATCAGGCACATTCAACAGCCCTGGTGTAATCTAACTTCAAATGTTGAATTAGTTTCTGACCTGAAAATCCTAACCCTACATAAAATCAGGATTCAAAGCCTGTTTGTCCTGTTGGAAGATATGAATTTGGTTCTGACCCTGAAATTCCTAAACCTATAAAATCAGATTCAATATGAATTGGTTCTGACCCTCAGCTGAAATCCTGACCCTATACAATCATTATCAAGAAGCACTGTTCTCTCTCTTGGTGTATCTAAAACTTCAATATGAATTGTTCTGTCCCTCAGCTGAATTTTTAACGACCTACTAAAAATCCATGATCAAAGCCCTGTTCTCACCTGTTGGTGTAATCTAAGACTTCAATATAACTTCAACTGAGAATCTTAACCCCAATAACAATCATGATTCAAAAGCCCTCTTGGTGTATCTGAACTTTAATGAATGGATGGAAAATTGGTTTCCGACCCTCAGCTGAAATCCTGACCTATACAATTCAATTTAACAAAAAATTTCCCCAAAAAGCCCATTGGGGTTTCTCCTCTTGGTGTATCTAACTTCAGTATGAATTGGATCTGACACTCAGCTGAAATTTTTTTAACCCTATAAAGATAGGATTCGAAGTCCTTTTCTTCCTGTTGGTGTATCTAAAGCTTCAGTATAAACTTCAGCTGAAATCCTGAATTCCTATAAAATCATGAATTCAAAAGCCCTCTTGGCGTATCTTAATCGAAATAATTAAATTGGTTGTCTGACCCTCAACTGAAATCCTGACGCCGTATACAGATCATTTATTCAAAGCATTGTTTCTCCTATTGTGTATCTAACTTCTATATGAATTGGTTGCTTGTCGCGTCTCAGCTGAAGATCTTTAACCTATAGAATCGAATGTTAAGCCGCTTGTTCTCTGTTTGGGGTGTGACTAAGTTCCATATGTAATTGCTCTGACGCCTCAGCTGAAATTCATAGAGCCACGATTACTACAGCGCTGTTCTCTGGCCGCTGCAGGAGGCAAGCCCATTCGTTCGGAAAGCGACCAGGGCCTACGTGTAGTCCAGATCGACCCAGCCCACGAAGAGGGAAACTGGATCCGGCTCAGCAAACACGCCCCTGAGCTGTCCTCCTACTTCTTACGATGCCACCCGCAGCGTCTACAGGATCATCAGCGTGGGGGGCACCAAGGTGGGCACTGCCCCAGGGCGCTGCTCGGCAGCTGTGCCCCCAGAATTACAGCTGTGCCCCCAAAATTACAGCTGTGTCCTTAAAATTACAGCTGTGCCCCTAAAATTACAGCTGTGTCCTTAAAGTAACAGCTGTGCCCCCAAAATTACAGCTGTGCCCCCAAAATTACAGCTGTGTCCTTAAAATAACAGCTCTGCCCCCAAAATAACAGCTGTGTCCTTAAAATAACAGCTCTGCCCCCAAAATAACAGCTGTGTCCTTAAAATAATAGCTGTGCCCCCAAAATTACAGCTGTGTCGCTAAAAAACAGCTGTCCTTAAAATTACAGCTGTGCCCCCAAAATTACAGCTGTGCCCCCAAAATAACAGCTGTGTCCTCAAAATAACAGCTGTGTCCTTAAAATTACAGCTGTGTCCTTAAAGTAACAGCTGTGCCCCCAAAATTACAGCTGTGTCCCTAAAATAACAGCTGTGCCCCCAAAATAACAGCTGTGTCCTAAAAATAATAGCTGTGCCCCCTAAAAAATGGCTGTGTCCCTAAATAAACAGCTGTGTCCCTAAAAAAGCAGCTTTTCCCCCACAAAAGCAGCTTTTCCCCAAAAACCCCAGCTGTTCCCCCCACAAAAGCCGGTGATTCTGGTTGGTTCCCCGATTCCCTGCTTGATTCCCTGATTCCCTGACTAATTCCCTGACTCCCATATCAATTCCCTGATTGATCCCCTGACTCCCATATCAATTCCCTGATTGATCCCCTGACTCCCATATCAATTCCCTGATTGATCCCCTGACTCCTTGTTTGATTCCCTGATCGATTCCCTGACCGATTCCCTGATTGATCCCCTGACTCCCTGCTCAATGATTCCCTGATCAATCCCCTGATGGATTCCCTGCTCAATGATTCCCTGATCAATTCCCTGCTGGATTCCCTGCTCAATGATTCCCTGATCGATCCCCTGATCAATGCCCTGATCAGTTCCCTGATCAATGCCCCGCTGCCCCTGCCCAGGCCATCATCAACAGCACCATCACCCCCAACATGACGTTCACCAAGACCTCGCAGAAGTTCGGGCAGTGGGCTGACAGCAGGGCCAACACTGTCTACGGGCTGGGCTTCGCCTCCGAGCAGCACCTGAGCCAGGTGAGGAGCCCTGGGAACATGGGGAGACCTGGGAAACCTGGGGAGACCTGGGAAACCTGGGAAACCTGAGCCAGGTGAGGAGACCTGGGAACATGGGAAACCTGGGGAGACCTGGGGAACCTGGGAAAACCTGTGCCAGGTGAGCCCAGGAACCTGGGGAAACCTGGGAAAACCTGAGCCAGGTGAGCTCAGGGACCTGGGGAGACCTGGGGAACCTGGGAAAACCTGTCCCAGGTGAGCCCAGGAACCTGGGGAACCTGGGCAACCTGGGAAAACCTGAGCCTGGTGAGCTCAGGAACCTGGGGAGACCTGGGGAACCTGTGCCAGGTGGTGTCCTTCAAAATAATAGCTGTGCCCCCAAAATTTACAGCTGTGCCCCCAAAAATATCAGCTGTGCCCCAAAATAACAGCTGATGTCACTAAAAAAACAGCTGTGCCCCCCAAAATTACAGCTGTGCCCCAAAATGTACGCTGTGCCCCCAAAATAACAGGCTGTGTCACTAAAAAACAGCTGTTGCCCCCAAAATTACAGCTTTGTGTCTCTAAAAAACAAGCTGTGTCTTAAAATAATAGCTGTGCCCCCCTAAAAAATGGCTGTTCCCTAAATAAACGCTGTTGTCCCTAAAAAAAGCAGCTTTTCCCCCACAAAAGCGCTTTTCCCAAAAAACCAAGCTGTTCCCCCACAATGAAGCCGGGTGATTCTGGTTTGGTTTCCCCGATTCCCTGATTGATTTCCCTGATTTCCCTGACTAATTTCCCTGGGACTCCCATATCAATTCCCTGATTGATCCCCTGCTCCATATCAATTCCCTGATGGATCCCCTGACTTCCCCATATCAATTTCCCTGATTTGATTCCCCTGACTCCTTGTTTGATTCCCTTGTCTGATTCCGCTGACCGATTCCTGATTGATCCCCTCGACTCCTTGCTCAATGATTCCCTGATCAATTCCCCTGATGGATTCCTGGCTCATGATTCCCTGATCAATTCACCTGCTGGATTCCCTGCTCAATGATTCCCTTGATTCGATCCCCTGAGGATTCCCTGATCAGTTCCCTGATCAATGCCCCGCTTTTGTCCCTGCCCAGGCCATCATTCACAGCACCATTCCCCCAACATTGACGTTCACCAGAACCTCGCGAAGTATTCGGGCAGTGGGCTCGACAGCAGGGCCAACCACTGTCTACGGGCTGGGCTTCGCCTCCGAGCAGCACCTTGAGCCACGGTAGTGAGGAGCCCTGGGAACATGGGAACCTGGGAAACCTGCGGCAGACACTTGGGGAAAACCTGAGCCAGGTGAGCCCAGGGACCTGGGGAGACCTGGGGAACCTGTTGCCAGGTGGAGCTCAGGACCTTGGGGACTTGGAGGAACCATGTGCCAGGTGAGCCCAGGAACCTGGGGAGACCTGAAGAGACCTTGTGCCAGGTGGACCAGGACCGGGGAACCTGTTGTGGAAACCGTTGGGAGACCTGGGAAACCTGAGCCAGGGTGAGGCTCAGGAACCTGGGAGACCTGTTGGAAACCTGTCCCAGGTGAGGCCCTGGGAACCTGGGCACCTGGGGAGACCTGGGCAACCTGGGAACCGACGCGAGTGTGCCAGGTTGAGCTCAGGGACCCCCTGTGGAAACCTGTCCGCTAGAGCCAGGTGACGCCCTTCAGGAAACTGGAAACCTGGGGCAGACCTGGGAAACCTGGAAAACGCTGTTAGCCAGGGGATTGGAGCCGGGGCAACCTGGGGGAGACCTGTGGAAACCTGTGCCAGGTTGAGCTTCAGGACCCCCTGTGGAAACCTGTCCCCTGAGGCCAGAGTGAGCTCAGGAAACCTGGGAACCTGTGGGGACCTGAGCAGGGTGAGCCCTGGGACCTGGGAACCTGGGGAAACCTGGGAAACCTGCCCAGGTGAGCCCAGGAACCTTGGGGGAACCTGGGGCAAACCGGGGGAAAACCTGAGCCTGGTGAGCTCTAGGAACCGTGGGAGACCTGGGGAACCTGGTTGCCAGGGGCCAGGCCTGAGCTGGGAAACCGTGGAAACCTGTGGGAAACCTGTCCCCTGAAGCCAAGGTGAGCCAGAAACCTGGAACTTTGGGACTGTCCCAGTGACGTCAGTGATCGCCTCTGAGAGAACTCCTCCAAACACCTCAGGGCACCTGCTGAGTCTTGTTCTCACCGGGCGTGGGAAATGGATTCAAGGTGCCCAAGGTTCCAAAGACAGGCTTGCAGTTGGTGTTTGCAGAGGGTGTTGTGGCACCAGCAAATGGAAGCTGGGGGCTGTCTGTGGGCTGAACCACGGGCCTGAGTGCGCGAAAGCTCAGATTCAAATGCCGGGCTGAATTTTGTGGTTGGAGGGGAGAAATTCAGAAAAAGCATTTAAATAGCGCCGAGGTCAAGATGGTAATTATATATTTATTATAAGTATACATATAAATTGTCTATTACAATTTCCTCTGCTGGTCCCCGGAGCCCAGGAGGTAGCTCTTATCCCTTTCCCTGCAGTTTGGCATAGGAGAAGCTTCAGGAGATGAAGGAGGACAGCGTCGGTTGTGGAGACCAGGGAGAAATGGCCGAGGATAAAGACTGAGCCACCAACACTAATGCCCTGAGCTCCCTTCCCACCAGGTGAGGCTGGGGAATGGGGAGAAGGAGGAAAAGGGGAAAATGCTCCCTGTGCTTGCTCCTGCTGTTCCCCCTGTCACGGCTGCACAGACCCTCCAGTGTGACCCTGCACAGCCAGCAGTAATGGCCAGGGCGCCCAGAGTGGCCACACGGTGACGCGTCGCTAGGACGGTGCCCTTGCTGCGCCAGGCCCTCTGCTCCCCATGTGCCTTGTCCCCAGCCCCATATCATCACCTGTCCTTTCCTCCATCCCCATCATCATCCCTGTCCCTGTCCTTCCTCTCAGGCACCAATACATCACACTGTCCCTGTCACTTACCTTCCCAGCCCATTTCATCCCCTGTCCCTGCCTTTCCTTGCTGAGGTATATGCCCAGCACCCATTCATCACCATGTCCTTATCCTCCCAGTGCCACCTGTCCCTGTGCTGGCCCTAGGTGCTGCCCAGCCCCTCATCATCACCTGTCCCATGTCCCTTCCTCCTAGCGCCCATCATCATCACCTGTCCCTGTCCTCACTCCCAGCCCACATACATCCCCAATGTCCCTGTCCTTCCTCCCATCCCATCTCAACACCATGTTGTGCCCTGTCCTTGCCTCACCAGCCCCATCATCCCCATGTCCCTGATCCTTCCTTACCCGATTCCCCATCAGTCATTCCAACCTGTCCCTGTCCTTCTCCCAGGCCCATACATTCACCTGCCTTCCTTCAAGCCCCATTCAATTCATCACCATCCTTCCTTCCCAATCCCCATCAATCCCTGTCACATAGTCCTATACTCCAGCCCCATCATCACATGTACCCTGTCCCTGCTCCTGCCCCAGGTGACTGCCCAGCCCATTTCATCAGCTCCAAACCGGCCGGGAGGACAAGCTAGTTCCGCAGCCAGAGCGCGGATTGTGGAGATCAGCCGAGAAGGAGAGGCTGAAGAAGATGCTCTCCGAGGGGTGAGGCTGCTCTGAGCCGCCACAACTTCTCCCCTCTGGCCATAGGGTTGGCGTGTATAGCGGTATTTTGATCAATCCCAAATTTATATTTCTGACCCAGATTCTGCCCTTATTCAATTTCTTCTGACCTGCTGGCTACAAAAGCCTCGGCTGGAATTCACAGAAATGTCACAGAATCAATCACAATCAGAGGAATCAACAGAACCCCAAGACTACAATCACAGAATCTCAATCACAGAATCACAAGAATCAATCACAATCAGAGGAAATCACAGAACCCCAGACTCAATCACAGAATACAGAGTCACAAGAATCAATCACAGAATCAATCACAGAATCAATCACAGAATCAATCACAGAATCACAGAATCATTCACAGAATCCAGATCAGATCCCGGAATCAGTTCCCGGAATCAGTCTAGGAATCAATCCCAGAATCAATCACAGAATTGCCCAGAATCAATCAGAATCCCCAGAGTTAATCCAGAATACAACCCAAGAATCATCCAAGAATCATTCACACAGGAATCCCAGAGTCAAATCCCAGAAATCAATCCCAGAATCAATCCCCAGAACTCAAATCCCAGATCATTTCACAGAATCCCCAGAATCAATGGCCCAAGAATCAACCCAAGCATCAATTCCAGATCAAATCCCAGAATCAGTATCACAGAAATCCCAGGGATCAATCCCAGATCAATCACAGAATCAATACCCAGGATTCAATCCAGAATTCAATCCCAGAATCATATCAACAGAATCCCAGAGTCAATCCCAGATTCCAATCCCAAGAATCAACCAGAATCAATCCCGACCTCCAATTCACCCAGAATCCCCAGAATCAATTCCTCAAGAATCAATTTCCCAAGATCAATCCCAGAATCATATCACAGAATCCCAGGATCCAATCCCAGATACAATCCCAAGAATCAATACCCAGAAATCAATCCAGATTCAATTCCAGAAAATCAATCCCAGATCATCCAGAATCAATCCCGGGATCAAATCCGATCAATATCCCGAATCCATCCCCAGAATTCAATCCCAGATCACCCAGAAATCAAATCCAGAATCAATCCCAGAATCAATCCAAGAAATTCTCAATCCCAGACGCATCGATCCCGAGAATCATTCACAGATCCCAGAAGTCGCAAATCCACAGATAATTCCAGGTCAGAATTCAATTCCAGAGTCAATCCCAGCCAATCCAGATATCAATTCCCAGATCAATTCCAGAATCAATCCCAGAATCAGATACCCCAAGCATGTTTTACCGCCCGTCCCCAGCTCGGTGAGCGAGGTGGCGTGGAGAGGCCGAGTTCATTCAGCCATGCAGGGACAAAAACTCCAAGTGGTAGGCGGCGACGCGCAGCGCGAGGGCAACGTCCAGCGGTGGAGACAGTGGGGGAGAGAGAGAGAAGAGCTGGCGAGTCGTTCGACCAGTCCTTTCCGTTTACCAAGGAGGGAGCGAGCGCTGCCGGCAGCGGGGTGAGCGGGGCTGGCGTTGGCACGGCTGAGGAGGAACGCACCCTCTCCCTCACCTCCTCCCTCCTCGGGATCGACAGCTCCATCTCCGGATGCCCAAAATCCATCCCTTCAGGGTTCCCTTCAGGTTCCCTCAGGATTCCCAACACCTCCCTCGGGTTCCCCTTCAGGATTCCCTCAGGATTCTCTGGGTGTTTATCCCAGATCCATTCTCCAGTGCTGACCACTGCACAGCCAGGCCAGGTAATTGGTGCCAGGGCCAGCCCAGAAGGGACAGAGTGACCTGCTGGACGGTGCCACCTTGTCCTGTCCTTGCCCACAGCCCCATCATCATCCCCGGCCAGGGCCTTGAAGCTGGAAACCGTGGAAACCTGTGGGAAACCTGTCCCCTGAAGCCAAGGTGAGCCTACGGAAACCTTGTGGGACTGTCCAGTACGCTCAGTGATGCGCCTCTGAGAGAAACTCCTCCAAACATCCTCACGGCACCTGCTGAGTGCTGTTTTCACCGGGCTGTGGAAATGGATTTCAAGGTGCCCAAGTTCCGGAAAACCAGCTTTTGCAGTTGTGTTTGCAGGAGGGTGTTGGCATCCAGCAAATGGAAGTGGGGTGCTGTCTGTGGGGCTGAACCCACGGGCCCTGAGGTGCGCGAAACTCAGGTTCAAATTGCCGGGGGCTGAATTTTGTGTTGGAGGGAGAAATGTTCAGAAAGGTCTTTAAATGTAGGGCGCCGAGGCGAGAGTGATGGAATTATATATTTATATAAGTATACATATCATTTCTATTACATATCTCTGCTGGTCGCCCGGGAGTCCCGAGGGGTGAGCTCTTTCGCCTTGTCCGCTGCAGTTTGGCATGAGAAGTTCAGGAGAGAAGGAGGCAGCGTCGGGTTGTGGGCCAGGGAGAAATGGCCGAGATAAAGACTGGACTCACCAACCCTTGCCCTTGAGCTCCCTCCCACCAGGTGAGGCTGGGGAATGGGAGAAAGGCAGAAAAGGGGAAAATGCTCCCTGTGCTTGCTGCCTTGCTGTCCCCCTGTCACGGTGCACAGACCTCCAAGTGGTGACCCTGCAGCAGCCAGGGCCGGTTTGTGCCCCGACGGTACGCAGTCCAGAGGGCAGGTGACCCTGCTGCGAGGCCCTGCTGCCCCAGTGCCTGCCAGCCCCATATCATCACCTGTCCTCCTCCATCCCCATCATCATCCCTGTCCCTGTCTTCCTGCCCAGCCCCATCATTCCTGTCCCTGTCCTTCTCCCAGCCAGAAGCTGCCTCCTGCACTTTTGAAGGGTGATGAGCCCAGGCGAGAAGCAGTGAAGCTGCACCTCCCTGCACTCTTGAAGGTGAGCCAGTCACGACGGCAGCATAGGATGCAGCTTGGCTCTGTCCTGCACTTGAAGGCGGGCGAGCTCGAGGAGGAGGCCAGGAGAGCTGCTACCCTGCATCTTTGAAGGGGAGCCCAGGGAGTGAGCAGGAGAAGCTCTGCTCCTGCCACTTGAAGGGGAGCCGCCAGAGATGACAGGAGAGCTGCCTCCTCTCGCACCTTTGAAGGGGGGAGTCCCGAGGATAGCAGCAGGCAGAGCTGCTCCCTGCACTTTTGAAATGGGACCCAGGAGGATGCAGGAGTCGATGCCTCCTGCACCTTGATAGGCGACCTGCAGAAGGAGCAGGAAGCTGCCTCCTGCACTTTGCAAGGGGGAGCCGAGGAGGAAGCGAGACAGCCCGCCTCACTTGCACCTTTGAAGGTCATCATGCGCCACTCCCGGAGGAGCAGCGCTCTTGCTCTACTGCCTGACGAGAGGGGGCTGCTCCCTGAGGTGCAGGCAGCCACGGTCGAGAGTGCAGAGTGGCCCGTTGGCAGCAGTTTTGGGCCAGTGAACCCGGAGCCTCGCTAATTGCTGCTCCAGCTTTCCTGCCTGAAGACAGACTCATGGCTTCGCCTTGCTTTTTTTTTCTCCCCCTTTAAGGTCCAGCTGAGGCCTGTGCATGAACATGCAAATCAGGCTTCTTCATTTGCATCGCTCCTCTTCCTGCGTGGAATATCTCGGTCTCTTTAAACCCGCGCTGTCTCTGAGTGACCCCAGCCCCTCAGTCCCTGCGCTCTTTCCCCTCTTGTCCCCGAGCCCTTCTTAGGGCTGGGGACACGGGCTTTCCTCCATGGCAGCCCTGGCGAGCGTGCCAAAGGAGCGGCACCACGAAGGTGGCCGTCGGAAAACCAAAGCCTTGGCGTCCACCTCTGCTCCCCTCCTCCTCCTGCCAGGTTTCTCCACATCCTTGGCATCGCCTTCCGCCCTCTTGCGAGGAGTCGGTTGGTGCGGGAAACCAACCACTGCCCGGATCGCAGCGTCCGCACTGCATAACTACAAATTTCCTGACCTGCCTGCACTTCACCACCTTTTTCCCTGTCCTTCCTCCCATTTCCCCGATTTATCTCCGTTCTGTCCCTGTCCTTCCTCCCAGCTACCCATACTCCTCCTGTCCTGTCTTTCCTCCCAGCGTGTCCATTCATCACCTGTTCCCTGTCCCTGTCCTGCCTCCAGGTGCTTGCCAGTCCCACATCATCAGCTCCAACGGTCCCAGGCCTCCTTATGCTGAGGACAAGCTGCGTATCTTTCCTGCATCCATCGTGTGACGCTGATGTGGTAGTTTATCAGCAGCTGAGAGAGAGACTTGCTCAAAGTTCCGTGTGCTAGTGTATAGTCTCTAAGTCAAATATGTTATCGAACACTCTCAGTATGCGCGTGAGAGTCTTGTCTCCCTGAATGCCTCCACGACTAGTGACCTGTCTGGCTTAGGAGGAGGACTTCGTGTGGAAGTTTTGAGATGTCATCAGGTAGATATTTGTATTCGATAGTACACACTGCAATACATGCTTAGTTATATGTACTTTATAAAAGGGTCCACCGTTTCTTTTAGCGTGATTCACATGACTATTCATCTGCTGTCAGTGTCCTGCACTTGCCAGTGTGTCCTGGGTGAGCAGCTCTCCCCCGTGGGGACGGATCTTCAGGAACGGTCACCAAAAACTCTGTGGCCACATTACTCCACCGTCTCCTAGCTGATGCTGAGAGTGGAGAAGGTCACCTTGGAAGGCCACATATTCATCTCGGAGCACTGTGCAAGCCTGCTGTAGTTTGCTATTATATATGGTAAAGTTTATTGCAGGCGTATTCCTACCTGAGGACATTGCTTGCAGAGAGGAATAACTGCAGGAGAACAGGTCAGAATTTTAGGGGACAGTTTCATTCTTTTGAGAAGTCAGTCTCTTTTTAAATTCTGACATTAGATTCTAGATATAATTTGATTTCGTACTTGCATTTTCTCAGACATTTGCCTTATCTACTGTTTTTCCATAAATGTAGTTATGTCTTTCAGAGGAAACTGATGTGAGATTCAGAGACTAGAATTTCAACATATTGCGTTTAGTCAATATTTTGAATATACTCTCTGATTTTCAAAGAAGCATTTTCTGACAAGTCTTTCAAATAGCTAGCAGTTGAAGCTTCTTAAAGTATCATATAATCATAGTTGTTTTGTGTTGCCAATCCCAGATTATTTTGTTCACTAAAAGTGTTATAAAGTTAAACATACAAGCATTGGTAAGTTTGAGCTTGCTTGTTCATAATGTTTTATATTTTTTCTCCAATAGCCTTTCTGATGTAACCATTTTATGTATTCTGTATTATTCTATACAAGTGGATAGACTTTACAGTTATGTTCCTCTGTTGCGGCCTGTCAAATCAGTTTCAGTTCGACCAGCTGCTCCAAAAAAGAAAAAAAAAAAAAATAAACACAAAAAAAAAAAAAAATAAATAGAACCATAAAAAAAAAAAAAAAAACAAAGAAAAAAATAACAAAAAAAAAAAAAAAAATTCATCTGACACATGCCATCTAAGTATTATGATTGTCCTTAGTGAGAGATAAAGCGATTTGATCGATATCTCTTGTTTCGCTGACTTTAGCCTCCTGCCCGCAAGTTCCGTAATTCCTACTTTACTTATTTTATATATTTCTCTCGATATAGGACTTGTACTCTTGTTCAACTGTATGTGAACAGCCACATATAAAACACTAACAGAAATAGTACACTCTAGCTAAATCCACACACCTAAATGATTTTCAAGCCTTTATTTTTTCCATTTCCATTCTTGAGAAAGTGGCTTAAAAACAGAATAAAAGCAAAATTATAAGTCCCACGATAACCTGGAAAGCTGTTACAGTCTGTCCAAAATCTTTAACTTAGTAGAATCAATCTGTACACGGAAATAATCTTACCTGCAAAGTGGTTTTAGATATATATATAACTGATGTGAATTATGTCTTATTGCATGGAATGAAACAGCAGCCTCCAATGGCTAGTTTTATTACCTGTTGCGCCTATTCTTACAGTATAGTAAGTAACATCCACCTAATTTTCCATGATAAATCTCCATTCGCTATCCCTTATGTTTCAGATGGCAGAGAACAGAGTAATGCAGGTCGTTTAAGATTAATCAAGTTGCGCCCTAGCTGCTCCTTTCTTGCCATGTCCAGGATTGACACTGTGACTGTAGCTGTCCCAGGTGACACAGCTCTGTGTGCTCTGGCTCAGTGCCCTGCCACCTCTAGCTAGGTCGGCCTGTTCCCACCCAGAGCCTACTGGTGACTCTTCGCATTGGAATTCGCGACACAGGTCCCTGCGTTGCGACACGCAAAACTCAACCATCATCACTGGCGGTCTGTACAAACTGTAAGTTACCCCTCTCGTATGGGAGAATCTCAAACATCATATTATTGCCTTCAGAATCTGATTCTCAGAGTGCGTATTTTCACAGTAATTCCAACATTTTTTCTTTTTTAAAATTGGTAGATTGACAGCTGGCAAACGCCTCTCGCTGTTACTAGGCACCGATGATAGTGAAATAATGCTTTAGATTCCCCAGTCATTATCAGTTGCCATTGTTATCCTGGGATGGGAATTGCTGTGACTCCCTCACGTGGTCTACCTGCCCAGGGAGTCAGCGTGCAAGGCTGCCCAGCTCTTGTCCCACTCGCTCGCTGCACAGCTGGCAGGAGCTCCAGAGGGATTCAAGACCGAGTGTGGTCGTGTGGCAGCCCCATCAAGCTGGGCAATGGTGTCGCACTGGCTAGCTCCCGCAGGGAGCATCTTTCCTGTTAGCCACCTATTCGTGGCCTCAGTGGATGCTCACTGGTGTGCAGGCTGTTCCATGATTCCATATCCCAATGCGAGGCACCTCATTCCACTGGAGAATGCGACACATTCAATAGTCATTTGAGCCAAGTCACTAGGGTTCAATTCTCATACCCTTACACTAGAGAGACTTCTTAGTCTAACAGCTAGGAACTGTTGGTTTCTAACAATATTTCAAATGCCATGTTAGAAAGCTTTCTTATTATGATGAATACCAAGAATTCTTGCAGCATCGTTTTATGATGTATTTGAAACAACATTTCTTAATTCTTAAGACACAAGACTTATCTAAAACTAGTTTGATTAAGCATTATTGCGTTCGAGTCTCTTTCAAAATAAAAATGCTAGTACTGCTGTAGCTAGTAGACAACATTATTCCCCTAATGGGCAAGTAAGCTGCATGTAATTCTCTGCTCTTCACCTCTGCCTATTATGTTCAATTCCCGTTGTAAAAGAGAATACCACCCGTATAGAGTCCTTTATTATGTCTATCATAGTGTAATGATATCTGATAAAGGTCATCACCTAATAACAATCTGTTGGGGCAGTCACACGGTTTGCAGAATGTGTGCTGATTCTTCATTACACCTGTGTCCTTCCTTTCGTGGCAATCTGCAGCAAGGGTTGTTTAGGGTAAATTCGAGAGTATTTCCGCTAGATAGGCGTCTCCAGGACCACCTGGATCTGGCTCAAACTGGTCTATGTTCAAGACACAGACAATATGCATCTGTGCCGTGGGCTCTCTGGGCCATGTTGCCTCTGCCTTCCCTGCAGGCTCCTGTTGTCTTCCCAGCGGTCGCAGTCTTCAGCGCGTTTTGCAGTTCTCCACAGTTCGCATATTCCCTCCTCGTTGCAGGGTGTCGCTTCTCTCCATGTCACCAGCGTCCTGCGACGCGGGACAGCTGAGCCCCAAGGGGTGACTCCCAAAATTTACCCAGAACATCGTGCTCTTTGCACAAAGCTGTTCTAGATTCGCTGCTCCACAGGCTCATTGTGTTTGCAGTAACCTCTGAATCTGTGCTGTTCAGTGTGCAAACCTCCCTCAGGGTTCCCTCAGGATTCCCTCAGGATTCTCTGGTGTTATTCCCAACATTCCTCCCTCAGGGTTCCCTCAGGATTCCCTCAGGATTCCCTGGTGTTATTCCCAATATCCCTCCCTCAGGGTTCCCTCAGGATTCCCTCAGGGTTCCCTCAGGATTCCCTGGTGTTATTCCCAACATTCCTCCCTCAGAGTTCCCTCAGGATTCCCTCAGGATTCCCTGGTGTTATTCCCAATATCCCTCCCTCAGGATTCCCTCAGGATTCCTAACACCCACCCCTCAGGATTCCCTCAGGATTCCCTCAGGATTCCCTCAGGATTCCCAACATCCCTCCCTCAGGATTCCCTCCGGATTTCCTGAGGATTCCCAACATCCATCCCTCAGGATTCCCTCAGGATTCCCAACATCCATCCCTCAGGATTCCCTCAGGATTCCCTCAGGATTCCCTGGTGTTATTCCCAAAATCCCTCCCTCAGGATTCCCTCAGGATTCCCTCAGGATTCCCTCAGGATTCCCTCAGGATTCTCTGGTGTTATTCCCAATATCCTTCCCTCAGGATTCCCTCAGGATTCCCTCAGGATTCCCTCAGGATTCCCTCAGGATTCCCTGGGCTTTGGGTCACGGAAGGAGCTGTAACTCAGTGAACACCTCCGTTATTGTCTCTAAATCAGCATTTTGGTGGGTTCTGAGCACCCTGACACTCAGGGAGCTGCAGGACCTGCTCCCTGTCTGGTCGRGCTCCTTGGAGCTGTGTGCAGAGCTCAGGGCAGCCCCAGCAAGAACAGAACCATTTTAAAAATGAATCCTGCTCATGAATAATCCAAGGCACCGAGCTGCATTTTCCAGGGGRGTTCTCCTGGGCAAACCCTTCAGCTCAGCTCTGCAGCAGCTCCAGAGCTTTTGGAGATCTCCAAATGGAGCTGGATCTGCAGGCTGGGGGCTCAGGGGCTGGGTGTGAGCCAGCCCAGCCGTGCTGGAGTGCAGAACCCCTGCAGGAAGCACTGGCACAGTCTCTAAAGTGGTTTTTTTGAGCACAAAATGGTTTTTTGAGCCACAAAATGGGCGTGATCCATTTTGGAATTGTTTTCCTCCCAGCCAGCAGGGAGCTGCCAGAGTTGAAACCAGGTGGGGTTGCAGGAGGCAGGACATGGCGAGTGGTGCTGCAGGAGCCAGGAATCCCTGAGGGAATTGATTTCACTCTTTGCAGGCAGTTATGAGGGGTCAGGGATTCCCTGAGGCATGATTTGCCTTTTGTCAGTGATCATTACTTGAGGGGTCAGGGAATTCTGAGGGATGATTTCGACCCTTGCAGTGAGTTACTGAGGTGTCAGGAATCCCTGACGGAAGATATGATTCACCTGCAGTGAATTTACTGAGGAGGTCAGGGAATTTCTGAGGAATGATTTCACCTTGCAGTGAGTTACTGAGGGGTCAGGGAATCCCTGAGGGAATGATTCACCCTGCAGGTGGCAGAGCTGGAGGTCAGGGCACCCAGGATTCCTCCAGTGACAACAACAAGGAGGAGCTGAGCCAGAGCCTGGAGGAGCTTGGAAGCTGCTGCTCAAGGGCCAAGGATGAGGTGAGGCTGGCAGCCCCAAACCTGTGTGACCCCCAAATCTGTGTGACCCCTCCTGAACCTGTGTGACCCCCAAACCTGTGTGACCCCCAAACCTGTGTGACTCCCAAACCTGTCGATCCCCCCAAACCTGTGTGACCCCAAACCTTGTGTGTGACCCCAAACCTGTGTGACCCCCAAACTGTCAGACCCCCAAGGCTATCAGACCCGCCCCAACCTTGTGACCCCAAACTGTCTGACCCCCAAACCGCAACACCCCCAAACCTTGTGTGACCCCACGCTCCAAAACCTGTCTGACCCCCCAAACCTGTGTCAGATCCCCCCAAACCTGTTGTGACCCCCAAAAGCACTCTGTGTGACCGCCCCCAAGCTATCAGAGGCTCTTCCAGCTTGCTTCCCCTCCCCAGGAGCCACTGAGGGACAGGGATGTGGCATTGGTGGAGAGGCTCAGATCTTGCAGCTCCAGAATTTCCAGGAATTCCCAGAATCACAGAATCCCAGTTGTGGAAGAGCCCCCCAATCATTTAAATACACTTTTTGCACCACTAACACGCATAATATCTTAATGTTTAATATTTGCAAAAAGCCAATCACAAACACACATTTTTTGCCACTTAGCACACTAACATATTCAGTTCACATTTGCAAGGAAGCCAATCACAAAACCCATCTTCCCCCAGGAGATCCAGCTGCTGAAGAGCCAGAGGTGCGGCCGCTGGGAGGCCGAGGGCGAGCGCGAGGAGACGCTGCAGAAGCTGCAGGTAAAGCTGCAGGTAAAGCTGCAGGTAAAGCTGCAGGTGGCACCTGAGCTGCGGGTAAAGCTGCAGGTGGCACCTTGGCACCTGAGCTCTGGGTAAAGCTGCAGGTGGCACCTGAGCTGTGGGCAAAGCTGCAGGTGGCACCTGAGCTGTGGGCAAAGCTGCAGGTAAAGCTGCAGGTAAAGCTGCAGGTAAAGCTGCAGGTAAAGCTGCAGGTAAAGCTGCAGGTGGCACCTGAGCTGTGGGCAAAGCTGCAGGTGGCACCTGAGCTGTGGGCAAAGCTGGAGGTGGCACCTGAGCTGCGGGTAAAGCTGCAGGTGGCACCTGAGCTGTGGGTAAAGCTGCAGGTGGCACCTGAGCTGTGGGCAAAGCTGCAGGTGGCACCTGAGCTCTGGGTAAAGCTGGAGGTGGCACCTGAGCTCTGGGTAATGCTGGAGGTGGCACCTGAGCTGTGAGTAAAGCTGGAGGTGGCACCTGAGCTGTGGGCAAAGCTGCAGGTGGCACCTGAGCTCTGGGTAAAGGTGGAGGTGGCACCTGAGCTGTGGGCAAAGCTGGAGGTGGCACCTGAGCTGCAGGCAAAGCTGCAGGTGGCACCTGAACTGCGGGTAAAGCTGGAGGTGGCATCCTGGGGACACCCCTGCTTTGCCCAGGCTGTGATGGAGCCAATCCCACCAGGCTGGGGAAGATCCAGGGTGGGATCCTGGGTGGGATCCCAAGCTGGGGAGGCTCCAGAGCCAATCCCAGCAGCCTGGGAAGGATCCAGAGCAGCTCCAGAGCCAATCCCAGCAGGCTGGAGAGGATCCAGTGCCAGCCCCACCAGTTTGGAGAGGATCCAGAGCAGCTCCAGTGCCAATCCCACCAGGCTGGAGAGGATCCAGAGCAGCTCCAGAGCCAATCCCAGCAGCCTGGGAAGGATCCAGAGCTACAGGGCCAATCCCACCAGCCTGGAGAGGATCCAGTGCCAGCCCCACCGGGCTGGGGCACCCCTGTGGGCACAGCTGCCCTCCCACAGCCTCACCCCGCGGGCAGGGCTGGGCACAGAGCTCCCCCCAGGGACCCAGGACAGGGACACGGCTCAGAAGGACCCTGGGGTGGCACTGTGGGCTGTGAGCAGTCTGTCTGTCTGTCTGTCTGTGTGTCTGTCCCTGCAGGAGCTGGAGGCCCGGAATGCGGAGCTGGAGCAGCGGCTGCAGCTGGCAGAGCAGAGCCTGGCAGAGAGCCTGGCACASAGGGACAGGGTGCACCACGAGGTCACCAAGGTGGCCGAGATCATGGATGTGAAGATCTTCGAGCTCAGCGAGCTCAGGCAGGGCCTGGCCAAGCTGGTGGAGAGCAACTGAGCAGCAGCAGAGAGCCCTGGAGAGGGGCACCCCAGCTGGGGCTGGGCAGCACCACGGATCCTGAGGGCACCACCAAGAGATCCTGTGGGCACTGAGAGCTCCTCTGGGCACCTCAGCTGGGGCTGGGCACCACCAAGAGATCCTGTGGGCACCAAGAGATCCTTTGGGCACCTACAGAGATCCTGAGGGCACCACTGAGAGCTCCTGTGGGCACCGAGAGCTCCTCTGGGCACCAAGAGAGCTCCTCTGGGCACCTCAGCTGGGGCTGGGCACCACCAAGAGATCCTGAGGGAACCAAGAGATCCTGAGGGAACCACCAAGAGAACCTGTGGGCACCTACAGAGATCCTTTGGGCACCTACAGAGATCCTGTGGGCACCACTGAGAGCTCCTGCAGACACCAAGAGATCCTTGGGCACCCAGAGCTCCCGTGGGCACCTCTCCTGTCCGGGCAGGATTTGCCACCCACCAGCAGCTGCCTGGCCAGAGCGGGCACCAGGCTGGGCACTTTCCTTGCAGGCCGCTATCCTCTCTCCGGGCTGGGCGCACCCGGGTGGCGGCTCGGGCCGGCGGTCTTGCATGCCCTGGTGGCCCGCCGCCAGGGAGCCCCAGAGCAGGGCACAGAGCTCCTGAAGCTGCTGAACCTCTCCAGGGAGCACCTGAACCCCCAATCCTCTCCAGGGGAGCGCTTCCTGAACCCCAAACTTCGACGTTCACTGCCCGGGCTTGCGGGAGGGAGTCCTGAGGGGCTTGGGAGCCGGTCTCTCTGGGCAGTGGGACAGGGCTCGTGGCGAGCGGCCCTCCATGAGGACCTTGTGTCCGGCAGTGAGCACGCCGAGGTTGCGAGCGCCATGGGCGGTCCTCGTGCGTAAGAATGCGTCCTGGCGGGCTTGGGGGTTGCTCTTGGAGCGCTTTCCAGCAAGGCGCTTGTTGCGTGGTTGGGCCGCGTGACACGGGATTACCCCAAACTCTTCCTTTCAGGGAGGCCCCTGAGCCGCCCCGGGCAGCCCAGCTCTCTGACCTGCGCCTGTGTGCCAGAGGTGCAAGCTGTGCCCGTGCCACCCTCTGGTGCCACCTCCCACCCCTGCCCGAGGTTTTTACATTTTCTTAAGACGGGGCCGACCCTTTGGGGTTGATTTTTTTCTGTTATGCTTTTTTAGGAACGCATTTGCCTTCTGCAGGTCGCTGGCTCACACCTGGTGGCAGGAGCTTGGGCACAGCTCAGGACCTGGAGCCCTTCCTCTTCCTCTTGTTGCCACCTCCATCCCTTGGTTGGTGCTCCAGCCCTGGAGATGGAGGAAAACTCTGGAAAATTCCTGGATTTCCCAGAGGAAATGCTGCAGTTTTTCAACAGCTCGCTTCTGGGCCGGATGAGCTGAAGCAAGAGGATTTGAGGACTGCTGGAAATGTGGGGCCTGAGGCTGGGAATTTGGACAGGGACGTCCTGAGGGCACCAAGCTGCTGGGCTGGCACTCTCTGGCCTGGGGAATGCAGTTAATTGAAATTAAATGGAGCAAATCTCAGCTGCTCTGGCGTTTTGCTTCTTTTTCCCAGTTCCCTCCTCTTCCTCTCAGGCTGGCTGTTCCCAGCTGGAGGCATCCCCAGCTCGGCATATTGCCGGGCCTTGATCAAGAATGGAGGAAAATTCTGGAAAATTCTGGATATTCCCCAGAGGAAATTCTGCCGCGGCCCGACGCACCGGCGTTTCAACCGCTTGCTGGATGTGAGCTGCAACACAGATCGCGATTTAAGGATCCTGCCTGCGGGGCTCGGGGGAGGCTTACCGGCCCGGATTAAGTGGTTGGGAGCCATTGAGGCGGACATCCTGAAGGCACCACAGCTGCCCTGGGGTTGACCGGGGCTCTGTAGGGTTTACATTGAATAATTAACATGGAGCAAATGGTCTGGTGGCGGGGAGGCTTGCCTCTCTGGGGTTTTTTGGGGTGGTCTCTTTCTTTCTTGCTCTTGGCTTTTGTGGCTACTGGCCTGGGATAGCTCCCTGGGCCAGGCTGGATGTCCTGGTCGGACTGCGTGTGCTCGGACAGCGACATGGGACTTAGCTTCGGGTCTCCAAGACACAGGCTTTGGCTATTGCTGGGGAACAGAGTATGGGGACAGAGCTGGGGACGGTGCGCTCTCGAGAGAGGCTGTGGGACCGGACTCTGGATCCCCAGATTAAACTCCTCAGGAGTATAACCCTGGTTGCGAGAAACTCTTCAGGCACTGAGTTTACCCAGGGGAAATTTTCCCCGGCGAGTAATGCCTTCCAGAAATCTTGCAAGGAGTTAGTCCCAGAATTTTTGGGGAGTTATCCCAGAGAATGGACGCATTGGTGGGCATTCTGGATTAATCCCACTTTCTGAGATTAATCCCAAATTTCTGGGTAACTCCCAGGTTTCTGGATAGACTCCTTGAAATTTCTGGGATAATCCTGAATTTCTCGGGTAACTCCTGAAATTCTGGGATAACCCCAATTTCTGGGATAAACTCCTGAATTTCTGGGATAACTCCCGAAATTTCTGGGTATCCTGAATTCTGGGTAACTCTGAATTTCTGGGTCCTCC
Organism: Sporophila hypoxantha; assembly: GCA_002167245.1. Classification (NCBI taxonomy): domain Eukaryota; kingdom Metazoa; phylum Chordata; class Aves; order Passeriformes; family Thraupidae; genus Sporophila; species Sporophila hypoxantha. Next base: position 247,937 of record NDFG01000026.1, read on the forward strand.
CAGCTCCTGAGGCACCGCCAGCTCTGTCCTCCCTGTCCCCAGCTCTGTGCCTTGAGCCCAGCTGTCCCTCGTCCTGTCCCACACAAGCAGGACATCCCTGGGGGCTTCCCAGCGATGAAAGAGACCAAAAAAAGAAACAAAAACCCAGAGCAGCTTGAGATTTGCTCCACTTAATTTCAATTAACCTCAGAGGTGCCCAACCAGCAGCTTGGTGCCTCAGGATGGCCCTTGTCCCAAATTTCCGTCAGCTCAGCCCCAGGTCCTTAAATCCTCTGTGTTCAGCTCATCAGGCTGTGAACTGCAGGAATTCCTCTGGGGAAATCACAGAATTTTCCAGAATTTTCCTCCATCATCCTGCTTCCCCTGGGATGCTCCAGGGCTGGAACAGGCCAGCCTGGAGGAAGAGGAGGAACTGGAAAAAGAAAGCAAAACCCCAGAGCAGCTGAGATTTGCTCCATTTAATTTCAATTAACTGCATTCCCCCAGGCCAGCAGAGGTGCCAGCCCAGCAGCTTGGTGCCTCAGGGACGTCCTTGTCCCAAATTCCCCAGCTCAGCCCACAATTTCCAGCAGTCCTCAATCCTCTGTGTAGCTGACATCCAGGCTGTGAAACTGCAGGCATTTCCTCTGGGGAAATCCAGAATTTTCCAGAGTTTCTCCTCCTCTCAGGGCTGGGAGCACCCGGGATGAGGAGAGGAAGAGGAGGCTCAGTCCTGGCTGTGCCCAGCTCCTGCCCAGCCAGGGAGCAGCAGGACCTGCAGAAGGCAAAATGGTTCCTAAAAAAGCTACAGAAAAAAATCAACCCCAAAGGGCTCGGCCCCCTGCCCTTAGAAAATGTAAAAACCTCGGGCAGGGGTGGGGGTGGCACCAGAGAGGGTGGCACGGGCACAGCTGGCACCTCTGGCACAGCCAGGGCAGGGTCAGAGAGCTGGTCTGGGGCTAGGGGCTCCCTGGAGAAAGGTTTGGGGTTCCGTGCTCCCTGAAAGGATTTGAGGACTTCAGTGCTCCCTGGAAAGGTTTGGGGGCTCAGCTGCTCCCTGGAGAGTTTTCAGGAGCTCCTGGAGAAGGTTTGGGGGTTCAGGAGGCTCCCTGGAAGAGGATGTGGGGTTTCAGGTGCTCCCTGGAGAGGTTTCAGCAGCTTTGCAGGAGCTCCTGTTGCCCTGCTCTGGGGCTCCCTGGGCAGGCGATTGCCGCTGGGTGCCGCTCTGGCCAGGCAGCTGGCTGGTGGGTGCAAATCCTGCCAGACAGGAGAGGTGTCCCACGGGAAGCTCTGGTGCCCAAGGATCTCCTTGGTGTCTGCAGGAGTCCTCACGTGGTGCCCCACAGGATCTCTGTAGGTGCCCAAAAGGATTCCTGTAGGTGCCCACAGGTTCTCCTTGGTTTCCCTCAAGGATCTCTTGTTTCCCTCAGGATCTCTTGGTGGTTGGCCCACCCCAGCTGAGGTGCCAGAGGAGCTCTCTTGGTGGCCCAGAGGAGCTCTCGGTGCCACAGGAAGCTCTCAGTGGTGCCCTCAGGATCTCTGTAGGTGCCAAAGGATCTCTTGGTGCCCCACAGGATCTCTTATGGTGGTGGCCCGAGCCCCAGCTGAGGTTGCCACGAGGAAGACTCTCAGTGCCCACAGAATCGTCTTGGTGGTGGCCCTCAGGATCCGTTGTGCTGCCACAGCCCCAGCTGGGGTGCCCCTCTCCAGGGCTCTCTGCTGCTGCCTCAGTTGCTCTCCACCAGCTTGGCCAAGGGCCCGCTGAGCTCAGGACTTGAGCTCGAAGATCTTCACATCCATGATCTCCGGCACACTTGGTGACCTGTGGTGCACCTGTCCCTGTGTGCCAGGCCTCCTCCTGCCAGCTCTTGCTGCTGCCAAGCTGCAAGCCGCCTGCTCCAGCCCGCATTCCGGGCCTCCAGCTCCTGCAGGGACAGACAACAGACAGACAGAACAGACAGACTGCTACAGGCCCAAGTGCCACCCCAGGGGGCGGCCTGTCCTGAGCCGTGTCCCACGTCCTGGGTCCCCTGGGGGGAGCTCTGTGCCCAGCCCGCCCGCGGGTGAAGGCTATGTGGAGGGCAGCTGTGCCCACAAGGGTGCCCAGCCCGTGTGGGGGCTGGCACTGATCTCTCCAGCCTGTTGGGCTGGCAATGGAATCCTCTCCAGGCTGGTGGCATTGGCCCTGTAAGCTCTGGATCCTTCCCCAGGCTGCTGGGATTGCTCTGGAGCTGCTGCTGGTCCTCTCCAGCCTGGTGGGATTTGGCACCTGGAGTGCCTCTGGATCCTCTCCAAAACTGGGGGGGCTGGCACTGGATCCTCCCAGCCTTGCTGGGATTGGCTCTGGAGCTGCTCTGATCCTTCCAGGCTTGCTGGGATTGGCTCTGGAGCCTCCCCAGCTGGGATCCCACCAGGATCCCACCCTGGATCTTTCCCCAGCTGGTGGGATTGGCTCCATCACAGCCTGGGCAAAGCAGGGGGTCCCCAGGATGCCACCTCCAGCTTTACCCGCAGTTCCAGTGGCCAACCTGCAGCTTTGCCTGCAGCTCAGGTGCCACCTCCAAGCTATTTGCCCACAAGCTCAGGTCCACCTCCACCTTGTACCCAGAGCAGGTGCCACCTGCAGCTTTTGCCCACAGCTCAGTGCCACTCCAGCTTTACCTCACAGCTCAGGTTGCCACCTCCAAGCATATAACCCAGAGCTCAGGTGCCACCTCCAGCTTTACCCAAGAGCTCAGTGCCAACCTGCAGCTTTGCCCACAGTCAGGTGCCACCTGCAGCTTTACGCCACAGCTCAGGGTGCACCTTGCAGCTTTACCCGCAGCTCAGTGGCCACCTCCAGCGTTTGCCCACAGCTCAGTGCCACCTGCAGCTTTTGCCACAGCTCAGGTGCCACCTGCAGCTTTAGCTGCAGCAGCTTTACCTGCAGCTTTGACCTGCTGCTTTTCCTGCAGCCGTTTACTGCAGCTTTGGCCCACAGCTCCAGGTGCCACCTGCAGCTCTTGCCCCACAGCTCAGGTGCCACCTGCAAGCTTTACCCAGAGCTCAGGTGCCAAGGTGCCAACCTGCAGGCTTTACCGCAGCTCAGGTGCCACCTGCAGCCTTTACCCTGCAGCTATTACCTGCAGCTTTAGCCTGCACGCTTCTTGCAGCGCTCCGCGGCTCGCACCTCGCCTGTCCAGCGGCCGCAACCTCTGGCTCTTTCCAGCAGCTGGATCTCCTGGGGGAAGATGGGGTTTGTTGATTGGCCTTCCTTGCAAATGTGAACTGATATGTTGTGTGCTAAGTGCAAAAAATGTCGTGGTTTTGTGATTGGCTTTTTGCAAATATTAAACATTAATATTATGCGTGTTAGTGGGCAAAAAGTGTATTTAAAATGATTGGGGGGCTCTTCCAAACCTGGGATTTTGTGATTCCTGGAATTCTGGAAATTCTGGAGCTGCAAGATCCTGAGCCTCCTCCACCCACATGCCACATCCCTGTCCCTCAGTGTGCTCCTGGGGAGGGGAAGCAGCTGGAAGAGCCTCTGATAGCTGGGGGCGTTCACACAGAGTGTTTGGGGGTCACAAACAGGTTTGGGGGGAATCTGAACAGGTTGGTGGGGTCAGACAGGTTTTGGGCAACGCGTTTGGGGGTCAGTTGGCAACAGGTTTGGGGGTTGCGTTTGGGTCACACAGGTTTGGGGTCACGGTTGGCGGCTGATAGCCTTGGGGGTCTGGAGCAGTTTGGGGGTCACACAGGTTTTGGGGTCACACACAAGGTTTGGGGGTCACCACAGGTTGGGGGGATCTGACAGGTTTGGGAGTAACAGGCTTGGGGGTCACACAGGTTTGGGGGTCACACAGGTTGGTCAAAGGAGGGGGGTCACAAATTCAGATTTGGGGGTCACAACAGGTTTGGGGGCTGCCAGCCTCACCTCCAATCCTTGGCCTTGAGCGACAGCTCCAGCTCCTCCAGGCTCTGGGCTCAGCTCTCCTTGTTGGTTGTCAACTGGAGGAAATCCTGGTGCCTGAGCCTCGCAGCTCTGCCACCTGCAGGGTGAAAATCATTCCCGTCAGGGATTCCCTGACCCCTCAGTAAACTCACTGGCAAGGTTGAAATCATTGCCCCTCAGAAATTCCCTGACCCCCTCAGTAATTCACTGCAAAGGTGGAAATCATTCCCTCAGGATTCGCCTGAACCTCAATAAACTCACTGCAAGGTAGAAAGATCATTCCCTGCAGAAACGTTCCCGACCCCTCAGTAATTCACTGCAAGCAGGAAATCATTCCCCTCAGGAACTTCTCCTGAACCCCCAGAAGTTCACTGCAAAGGTGAAATCATCCTCAGGGATCCCCTGCCCCTCAGCACCCACTGTGCCATGGTCTGGCCTCTCCTGCAAACCACCTGGCTTTTCACGCTGGACGCCTCCTGCTTGGTGCTGGGAGGAAAACAATATCCAAAATGGGATCACTGCCCATTCTGTGGCTCAAAAAACCATTTTGTGCTCAAAAAAACCACTTAGGACTGTGCAGTGCTTCCTGCAGGGATTTTCTGCACTCCAGCACGGCTGAAGGGCTGTGCTCCACACCCAGCCCTGACGCCCCAGCCTGCAAGATCCAGCTCCATTTGGAGATCTCCAAAAGCTTGCTGGAGGCTGCTGCAGGCTGAGCTGAAGGGTTTGCCAGGAGAATAACTCCCCTGGAAAATGCAGCTCGCTGCCTTGGATTATTCATGAGCAGGAATTCATATCTTTAAAATGGTTTCTGTTCTTGCTGGGCTGCCCTGAGCTCTGCACACAGCTTCCAAGGAGCCCGCACCAGAACCAGGAGCAGGTCCGCAGCTCCCTGAGTGTCAGGGTGCTCAGAAACCCACCAAAATCAGCTGATTTTAAAACGACAATAACGGAGGTGTTCACTGAGTAGCAGCTCCTTCCGTGAACCCAAAGCCCAGTGGGAATATCTGAGGGAATCCTGTGAGGGAATCCTGAGGAATCCTGAGGGAGAATCCTGAGGCGAGGATTGTGGAATAACACCAGGAATCCTGAGGGAATCCTGAGGGAATCCCTGGGGATGGATGTTGGGACATCCTGAAGGGAATCCTGAGGGGATGGAATGTTGGAATCCTCAGGAAATCCGGAGGGAATCCTGAGGACG
>NDFG01000026.1:253075-279469 GCA_002167245.1 Sporophila hypoxantha
CCCTCAGGATTCCCTTCAGGATGTCCCAACATCCATCCCTCAGGGATTCCCTCAGGGATTCCCTCAGGATATCCCTGGTGTTATTTCCCAAAATCCCTCCCTCCAGGATTTCCCTCAGGATTCCTCAGGATTCCCTCAGGATTCCCTCAGGATTTCCCACTTGGGCTTTGGGTTCACGGAAGGAGCTGCTACTCAGTGAACAACCTCCGTTATTGTCGGTTTCTAAAATCAGCATGTTTTGGTGGGTTTCTGAGCACCCTGACACTCAGGGAGCTGCAGGACCTGCTCCCTGGTTCTGGTCGGGCTTCCTTGGAGCTTGTGTGCAGAAGCTCAGGGCAGCCCCAGCAAGAACAGAAACCATTTTTAAAAATGATTCCTGCCTCATGAATAATCCAAGGCACCGAGCTGCATTTTTCCAGGGGAGTTATTTCCTGGCAAACCCTTCAGCCTCAGCTCTGCAGGCAGCCTCCAGCGAAGCTTTTGGAGATCTCCAAATGGAGCTGGATCGTTGCAGGCTGGGCTTCAGGGCTGGGTGTGGAGCAACAGCCCCAGCCGTGCTGGGAGTGCAGAAACAACCCTTGCAGGAAGCACTTAGCACAGTCCTAAAGTTGGTTTTTTTTGAAGCGACAAAAATGGTTTTTTGAGCCACAAAATGGGCAGTGATCCATTTTGGAATTGTTTTCCTCCAGCCCAAGCAGGAGGCGCCAGCGTGAAAAGCCAGGTGGTTTTGCAGGAGAGGCCAGACCATGGCACAGTGGGTTGCTGAGGGCAGGGAATCCCTGAGGGAATGATTTCACCTTTGCAGTGAATTACTGAGGGGTCAGGAAATTCCTGAGGGGAATGATTTCCTCTTGCAGTGAATTACTGAGGGGTGCAGGGAATTTCTGCAGGGAATGATTTCACCTTGCAGTGAGTTATTGACGGTTCAGGGAATCCTGAGGGAATGATTTCACCTTTGCAGTGAATTACTGAGGGGGTCAGGGAATTTCTGAGGGGCAATGATTTCATCCTTGCCAGTGAGTTTACTGAGGGGTCAGCGGAATCCCTGACGGGAATGATTTTCACCCTGCAGGTGCATGAGCTGCGAGGCTCAGGGCACCAGGATTTCCTCCAGTTGACATACCAACAAGGAGGAGCTGAGCCAGAGCCTGGAGGGAGCTGGAGCTGTTGCGCTAAGGCCAAGGATTGGAGGTGAGGCTGGCAGCCCCCAAACCTGTTTGTGACCCCCAAATCTGAAGTTTGTTGACCCCCCCTAACCTTGTGTGACCCCCAAACCTGTGTGACCCCCAAACCTGTGTGACCCCCCAAAACCTGTCAGATCCCCCCAAACCTGTGTGACCCCCAAACCTTGTTGTGACCCCAAAACCTGTGTGACCCCCAACCTGCTCAGACCCCCAAGGCTATCAGGACCCCCCAAACCCTGTGTGGACCCCCAAACCTGTCTGACCCCCCAAACCTGTCACACCCCCCAAACTGGCTGTTGCCCCCAAAACCTGTCTGACCCCCCAACCTGTTCAGATCCCCCCAAACCTGTTTGTGACCCCCAAAAACCTCTGTGTGAACCCCCCCAGCTATCAGAGCTCCTTCCAGCTGCTTCCCCTCCCCAGGAGCACACTGAGGGACAGGGATGTGGCATGTGGTGGAGGAGGCTCAGGATCTTGGCAGCTCAGAATTTCCAGAATTCCAGGAATCACAAAATCACCAGGTTGGGAAGAGACCCCCAATCATTAAATACACTTTTTGCCACTAACACGCATAATATTTAATGTTTAATATTTGCAAAAAGCCAATCACAAAACCACACATTTTTTGCCACTTAGCACACACGATATTCAAGTTCACATTTGCAAGGAAGCCAATCCAACAAACCCCATCTTCCCCCAGGAGATCCAGCTGCTGGAAAGAGCCAGAGGTTGCGGCCGCTGGACAGGCGAGGTGCGAGCCGAGGAGACGCTGCAGAAGCGGCAGGCTAAAGCTGCAGGTAAAGCTGCAGGGTAAAGCTGCAGGTTGGCACCTGAGCTTGCGGTAAAGCTGCAGGTGCACCTTGGCACCTGAGCTCTGGTGTAAAGCTTGCAGGTGGCACCTGAGCTGTGGGGCAAAGCTGCAGGTGGCACCTGGAGCTGTGGGCCCAAAGCTGCAGTAAAGCTGCAGGGTAAAAGCAGCAGGTAAAGCTGCAGGTAAAGCTGCCAGCTAAAGCTGCAGTGGCACCTGAGCTGTGGGCAAAGCTGCAGGTGGGCACCTGAGCTGTGGGCAAAAGCTGGAGGTGGCACCTGAGCTGCGGGTAAAGCTGCAGGTGGCACCCTGAGCTGAGGCGTAAAGCTGCAGGTGGCACCTGAGCTGTGGGCAAGCTGCAGGTTGGCACCTGAGCTCTGGGTAAAGCTGGAGGTGGCACCTGAGCTCTGGGTTAATGCTTGGAGTGGCACCTGAGCTGTGAGGTAAAGCTGGACGGTCGGCACTGAGCTGTGGGCAAAGCTGCAGGTGGCCCTAGCTCTGGGTAAAGGTGGAGGTGGACCTGAAGCTTGTGGGCAAAAGCTTGGAGGTGGCACCTGAGCTGCAGGCAAAGCTGCAGGTTGGCACCTGAACTGCGGGTAAAGCTGGAGGTGGCATCCTGGGGACACCCCTGCTTTGCCCAGGCTGTGATGGAGCCAATCCCACCAGGCTGGGGAAGATCCAGGGTGGGATTCCTTGGTGGGATCCCAGCTGGGGGAGGCTCCAGAGCCAATCCCAGCAGCCTGGAAGGATCCAGAGCAGCTCCAGAGCCAATCCCAGCAGGCTGGGAGGATCCAAGTTGCCAGCCCCACCAGTTTGGAGAGGGGATCCAGAGGCAGCTCCAGTGCCCAATCCCACCAGGCTGGAGCAGGACCAAGCAGCAGCTCCAGAGCCAATCCAGCAGCCTGGGGAAGGATCCAGACGCTCACAGGGCCAATCCACCAGCTGGAGAGGATCCAGTAGCCAGGGCCTCCACCAGCTGGAGAGATCCGTCAGCCCCACGGGCTGGGCACCCCTGTGGGCAAGCTGCCCTACCATGCTTCACCCGGACAGGGCGGCATGGGCACAAGGCTCCCCCCACGGGACCAGGACAGGGACGACGGCTCGAAAGCCCTGGGTGGCACTTGGCTGTGCGCAGTCTGTCTGTTAGTCTGCTGTGTGTCTGTCCCTGCAGAGCGGAGCCGGCACATGCGGAGCTGGAGCAGGCAGGCTGCAGCTGCAGAGCCAAGAAGCTGGCAGAGAGCCTGGCACAGAGGACAGGTGCACCACAGGTCACCAGTGGCCGAGATTCATGATTTGAAAGATACTTCGAGGATCAGTCAGCTTCAGGCAGGGGCCCTTGGCCAGCTAGAGGTGGAAGAGCCAAACTGAGCAGCAGCAGAGACCCTGGAGAGGGCACCCCAGCTGGGCTGGCGCACAGATCAGGCACCACGGACTTGGGCTGGGCCTCGGCCACCGCTGGGCAGATGGGCACCTTGAAGGACTTCATTGGCTGGCAGCCAAAGATTTGCCCTACAGAGATCCTGGGGCACCCACGAGAGATTCCTGTGGGCACAAGAATACCTTGCGGCACCAAGAGAGCTCATAGGGCACCTCAGCTCGGGGTGGGCCAACCACCAAGAGATCCTGAGGGAACCAAGAGATCACTGGACAGGGAACCTTACCAGAACGGCACTCAATCATTGATCTGGGACACCCGTGAAAGCATCCTGTGGCACACGAGAGCTCCTGCAGACACCAAGAAGATCCTTGGGCACCAGAGCTCCCGTGGGAACTCTCTGTCTGGCAGGATTTGCACCACCAGCCAGCTGCCTGCCAGAGCGGGCACCAGGCTAGGCACTCGCTGCCCAGGAGGCGAGCGCCAGATCCTGCACTGGAACTTCCGGAGCACTGAACCCTCTCTGAGCTCCTACCAAACTCTCCAGGGAGCTCCTGAAACCCAATCTCTCCGGGAGCACGGACCTCATTGGACCGACCCCCACAACTTTCCAGGGCAGCAACACTGAATCTCATCTTTCCAGGAGCACTGGACCCCAAACCTTTCCAGGAGCCCTGGCCACCTCTCGACCCTAGCCTGCTGTGCCACTGCAGCTGTGCCAGAGGTGCCCAGCTGTGCCCCGTTGACCCCACGGGCCTCGCTTCTTGGTGCCACCCCACCCTGCCCGAGGTTTTTACTTGTCTTCTAAGGGCACGGGGGCCGAAGCCTTAGGGGTTGAGTTTTTTCTGTGTAGCTTTTTTAGAACCATTTTGCCTTCTGCAGGTCCTGCTGCTCCCTGGCTGCGGCAGGACTGGGCCAGCCAGGACTTGAGCCTCCTCTTCTCTTCCTCCATCCGGGCCTCCCAGCCCCGGAGATGGGGAATAATCTGGAAATTCTGGAATTTCCCCAGAGGAAATTCCTGCAGTTCACAGCCTGGATGTTGAAGCTGAGCAAGAGGATTTGGGACTGCTGGAAATGTGGGCTGAGCTGCGGGAATTTGGGACAAAGGGACGTTCCCTGAGGCACCAAGCTGCTGGGCTCGGCCACCTCTGTCTGGCCTGCGGGGAATGCAGATTATTTGAAATTAAATGGAGCAAATCTCAGCTGCCTCTGGGGTTTTGCTGCTTTTCCAGTTCCTCCTCTTCCTCCAGGCTGGCTGTTCCACCCCTGAGAGGCCCAGGGAGCAGGATTGGAGGAAAATTCTGGGAAAATTTCTGGTGGATTTCCCAGAGGAAATTCCTGCAATATCACCAGCTGATAGCTGAACACAGAGGATTTAGGACCTGCGGCTGGCACGGGAAATTGGCGACAAGGACATCCCTGAGGCAACCAAGCTGCTGGCGTTGGCACCTCTGAGGTTAATGAATTAAATGGAGCAAATCTCAAGGCTGCTCATGGTTTTTTGTCTTCTTTTTTTGGTCTCTTTCACAGGAAGCCCCCAGGAATGTCCGCTGTGGGTGTGGACAGGGACAGGACAGCTGGGCTCAAGGACAGAAGCTGGGGGACAGAGATGGAACAGAGCTGGCGGTTGCCTCAGGAGCTGGTGAGGACCCAGAAATTTTCAGGAGTTACCCAGAAAATTCAGGAGTACCCAGAAATTTCGGGAGTTTATCCCAGAAATTTCAGGAAGTTTATCCCAGAAATTGGGAGTTATTCCCAAAATTTCAGGAGTTACCCAGAAAATTTCAGGATTATCCCAGAAATTTCAGGAGTTTATCCAGAAACCTGGGAGATACCCAGAAATTTGGATTAATCTCAGAAATTTGGATTAATTCTCAGAAATTTGGGACTCACCCCAGATGTTTCCCAGCCTCTGGAACTGAGCAAGGCCTGAGGGAGGCCCTGGCTGTGCTTTACCACAACTTCCTCCATTTTATTTTAAGCATCATTCCTCTTGCTGCCTCATCTCTTTACTCAACTCTGTTTCTTTTATTTCAATGCTTTATTTGGCTGTTTGGTCAGAAAGTTTCAAAACCTTTCTTGGTGTCTGTTTTGGACACAGCAGATCCCATCAGCATTTGCTGATTCCATTGCAAATTGACACAAAAACCGCACAAAATTGACACAAAAAAATGCACAAAATTGACACAAAAATGCACAAAATTGACACAAAAATGCACAAAATTGACACAAAAATGCACAAAACTGCCACAAAGTCACAAAAACATTTTTCACAGCAGGTTTGGGGCCGTCCCTGAGGCAGGGCCAGCCCTGTGCTGCCCCAGGCCATTCCCTGTGTCCCCTCCCTGGGCTGGAGCCACTCTTATCCCCGCCAGAACCTTCTGCAAATCCTTTTTGAGCAGCTCAGGCCTGTGCTCAGCGTTTGGGAATAACCAAAGCTTTGTCCAGCCTGTGATGGATGGGTGTGGGAAGCCTTTCCCTCCTCCCTCACTGATGAAATCCCATTTATCACCAGCAATTCCCTCAAATCTGGCCCCAGCCAGCAGAAAACTTCCCTGGGCTGTTCCAGAGCCCAATTCCAGAGGATTCTGGTTCCAATTCCAGCCATTTCCAGAGGATTTTATTAATTTTTTGGTTATGTTTCACAGCAGTGGCACCAACACCTCCCCTCTGGGCCCTCTGCAGCCCGGATTAATTCCTTATTAACCTCATCATCCTGATTAATTCCTTACTTTTGTGCTTCCAAAGGGGAAAATCTTGTGCTGCAAAGGTGACAAAGCTGCATTTTTGTGTCTGGCAGCAGCATTTTGTGCATTTTTGTGCATTTTGTGCATTTTTGTGTCTGGCAGCAGCTCCATCCCAGCACCCTCCTGGCTGAGGCCTCACAAATGAGGATTTTAATTATTCACAGCCCAGCCAGGGCGTTAATAACAGGGAAATTAATCACACAGGAGAGTGGGAGGAGCAAGGAAAAGCTCTTGGAGATTCCCCGAGCACAGAAGGCTGAGCTGGGCAGGGAAGGGGGATCCAAGGAAAACTTGGAGCTGCTTCCAGAGGTGCAAGGGGTTCCAAAGGGGCTGGAGAGGATTTGGGATGAGGGGTGGAGGGACAGGGGCACAGGGAATGGATTTGTGATTTGGGATTCCAGGTGCAACAGGGAATGGATTTGGGATTTGGGATTCCAGGCACAGGGAGTATGATTTGGGATTTGGGGAATTCAGGGCACAGGAATGGATTGGTGATGGGAAATTCCAGGGCACAGGGAATGGATTTGGAACTGGGAAAGGGGGAACCTGGTGGGAATTTGGGCAAGGAATTCCCAGAGGAGCTGAGGCTGCCCTGGATCCCCTGCATGTCAAGGCCAGGCGGGACGGATGAGCCCTGAGCTCCTCCAGCCCAATCCCAAGGGCTCAGGGATTCTTTCCCTCTTCCCAGCACTGATGTTGTTTCCCAATTGCAGGAGTTCAGTCCCAATTTTTCCCAAAAGCTGCAGGCAATTCCAGGGCACTCGGGCCAAGGCCCAGCCACGTCCACTATGCTCTCCTTCTCCTCCTTGTCCTTCCTTCCTTGTCACTTCTCTCATCTTGTCTCTTCCTCCTCTCCGTGCTCCTGAGCAGTTTCCCTGCGGAGCTTGCAGCTGCCTCCTCCTGTGCAGGCGCTGCTGGCAGCTTCTCGCCGGCAACTCCCTGTTTCTCTGCTCCTGAATGCGGGCCAGCTCCGCCCCGCGCCTCGCGCTCCGGGTCCTGGGGACAGGGACACACAGCAGGCATGGGGACATTGGGGACACCAGGGACACCGGGGACACTGGGGACATTGGGGATTGGGGACAATGGGACAGGACAGCTCCGCCCCGCACCGCGCCTCGCGCTCCGGGTCCTGGGGACAGGGACATGGGGACACTGGGGACACTGGGGACACTGGGACGGGCCAGCTCCGCCCTGCGCTGCGCCTCGCGCTCCGGGTCCTGGGGACAGGGACAGGGACATGGGGACATTGGGGACATTGGGGATTGGGGACACAGGGATGGGCCAGCTCCGCCCTGCACCGCGCCTCGCGCTCCGGGTCCTGGGGACACACAGCAGGCATGGGGACATTGGGGACAATGGGACGGGCCAGCTCCGCCCCGCGCCGCGCCTCGCGCTCCGGGTCCTGGGGACAGGGACATGGGGGACATGGGGACATTGGGGACATTGGGACGGGCCAGCTCCGCCCCGCGCCGCGCCTCGCGCTCCGGGTCCTGGGGACAGGGACAGGGACATGGGGACATTGGGGACACTGGGACGGGCCAGCTCCGCCCTGCGCCTCGCGCTCCGGGTCCTGGGGACAGGGACATGGGGGACATGGGGACATTGGGGACATTGGGACAGGACAGCTCCGCCCCGCGCCGCGCCTCGCGCTCCGGGTCCTGGGGACAGGGACAGGGACACTGGGACAGGGACACCGGGGACACCAGGGACATTGGGGACAATGGGGACTGGGGACACTGGGACGGGCCAGCTCCGCCCCGCGCCGCGCGCTCCGGGTCCTGGGGACACACAGCAGGCATGGGGACATTGGGGACATTGGGGACAATGGGGACTGGGGACACTGGGACAGGACAGCTCCACCCTGCGCCTCGCGCTCCGGGTCCTGGGGACAGGGACACTGGGGACACTGGGGACATTGGGGACATTGGGGACAGGACACTGGCAGTGGGGACAGGACACTGGGTATGGGGACACTGGGGACAGGACACCGGGGACAGGGACACTGGGAGACTGGGGACTGGGGACACTGGGGACATTGAGGACAATGGGGACAGGACACTGAGGACACACCCAGGACATTGGGGACACAGCCAGGACATTGGGGACACACCCAGGACAATCCCTTTGCCCTTTCCCAGGTGCCCACTGGGACTGAGGAGGCTCCAAAATTCAGCCCCTTCTCCATTTTCTCCAGAGCCTTTTTAAAGTCCATTTCCTCTCATAACATTTAATATATTTAATAATATTTCATGCTTTTAACACTATAATATTTAATCTTGTAATATAACAACGATTAATATTTCTTTTAGGATTACTTTCAATAAACCTTCCCCACACAGATGGGGAGTGAGCCCAGGAGGGAAGGGAAAGGAAGGGAAAGGAAGGGAAAGGAAGGAAAAGGAAGGAAAAGGAAGGAAAAGGAAAGAGGGGCTGTCCTTCCCTTTCCCACATTTCACCAGCTCATCAAGCAGCAGCTCTCACCTTCCCTTCCAGGATCATCTGTTTCCTCTTATTGATTTCCTTCTTCTCATCAAAATCCATCCCCTCCAGCTCCTGGCAAAGGGAAGAGCAGCAGAGCCACAAACCTCAGCCCTGAGCAGCAAAACCCCTGAAAAACTGTGAAAAACCCCCAAAACCACGGGGAGAGAGCCAAGGCCCCCAGCCCCAGGGCCACTCACGATCTCACACTCCCTCCTGGTGACGTTCACTTGGGTCAGGATGTCCAGCACCAGCTGCTCCTGCACAGAGAACTCCGGCAGCTGCAGCTCTGGGGAGACACAGGGTGACAAANCGGGGACAGGGACACTGGGAGACTGGGGACTGGGGACACTGGGGACATTGAGGACAATGGGGACAGGACACTGAGGACACACCCAGGACATTGGGGACACACCCAGGACATTGGGGACACAGCCAGGACAATCCCTTTGCCCTTTCCCAGGTGCCCACTGGGACTGAGGAGGCTCCAAAATTCAGCCCCTTCTCCATTTGCTCCAGAGCCTTTTTAAAGTCCATTTCCTCTCATAACATTTAATATATTTAATAATATTTCATATTTTTAACACTATAATATTTAATCTTGTAATATAACAACGATTAATATTTCTTTTAGGATTACTTTCAATAAACCTTCCCCACACAGATGGGGAGTGAGCCCAGGAGGGAAGGGAAAGGAAGGGAAAGGAAGGGAAAAGAAGGGAAAGGAAGGAAAGGAAGGAAAAGGAAGGAAAAGGAAGGAGGGGCTGTCCTTCCCTTTCCCTTTCCCACATTTCACCAGCTCATCAAGCAGCAGCTCTCACCTTCCCTTCCAGGATCATCTGTTTCCTCTTATTGATTTCCTTCTTCTCATCAAAATCCATCCCCTCCAGCTCCTGGCAAAGGGAAGAGCAGCAGAGCCACAAACCTCAGCCCTGAGCAGCAAAACCCCTGAAAAACTGTGAAAAACCCCCAAAACCACGGGGAGAGAGCCAAGGCCCCCAGCCCCAGGGCCACTCACGATCTCACACTCCCTCCTGGTGACGTTCACTTGGGTCAGGATGTCCAGCACCAGCTGCTCCTGCACAGAGAACTCCGGCAGCTGCAGCTCTGGGGAGACACAGGGTGACAAACCCCAGAGGTGACAAATCCCAGAGGTGACCAACCCCAGAGGTGACCAACCCCAGGGGTGACAAACCCCACAGAGAGCTCCTGCAGCTGCAGCTCTGGGGACACACAGAGGGTGACAAACCCCAGAGGTGACAAACCCCAAAGGTGACAAACCCCAGAAGTGACAAACCCCAGAAGTGACAAACCCCAGAAGTGACAAACCCCAGAGGTGACCAACCCCAGAGGTGACACAGAGAGCTCCTGCAGCTGCAGCTCTGGGGAGACACAGGGGGTGACAAACCCCAAACCCTCAGGGGACACCCAGCACGGCCCTGGGGGTATCAGTGGGGTTTTCTGAGGCTCAGTGTGGGATTTTCTGTGGTTCAAGGTGGGATTGCTGCACTCGGGGCTCCCCTCTGCAGCTCCTGCAGCACTGGGGCTCCAGGAGCTGGGCTGCTTCCCAAAAAATACAAATATAGGSAATGGGGTGCTGAGGAGGGGAATGGGGATGCTGAAATAGGGAATAGGGGAACAGGGAAGGTGATCCTGAAGAGTGGAATAGGGAATCTGAAGATTGGAATAAGGACTAGGAATCCTTAAAAGTGGAATAGGGAATGGGGATCCTGAGAAGCAGAATGGGGAATGGGGATCCTGAGGAACAGAATGGGGAATGGGGATCCTGAGGAGTGGAATGGGGAATGTGAAGATGGGAACAAGGAATCTGAACCCTGTTTTTGAAGCAGCAGCTGCTTTCATCAAGAACAGCTCCACACAATTTCTGCTGCACCAAAAGCAGCAGGGACACGAGCAGGGTCCTGCCTGAGCCAGCCAGGGACCCCAGACCGGGGACTGAGCTGGGGAATGGAAGGGGAAGGGGAAGGGAAGGGGAAGGGAAGGGGAAGGGAAGGGGAAGGGAAGGGGAAGGGAAGGGGAAGGGAAGGGAAGGGGAAGGGGAAGGGAAAGGAAGGGGAAGGGGAAGGGGAAGGGCCCAGCCGCACTCACTGATCTCCTCCTCGATGGCGTGCACCAGGTGGATGTCGTACTGAGTCACCAGGGTGATGGCCATGCCCTTCCTCCCTGAAAGGGTTAAAGCAGGGATGGGGCAATCCTGGCAGGCACAGAGGGATGCACCCAGGGCACTCCCAAGCCCTCCATGCCCAGCAGCCACACTGGGAGAGCTCTGCTGGCTCTGAGAATCCCATTAATGACCCTGTAAAGCCAGCAGGGAGCTGTGATCCACCCTGACACACCCAGGGCAGGACCCCAGGGGTGTCTTAAAGGAGGGGGAAAATGAAGATTTTGGGAATTAAACACAGAAATGGGAGGTGTCCCTGGAAGTGTCCCAGTTTTCCCAGCCCAGAGACTGTCCCAGGCCACACTGGAGCACTCTGGAATAGTGGGAGGTGTCATAAAGGAGGGGGAAAATGAGGATTTTGGGAATTAAACACAGAAATGTGAAGTGTCCCTGCCTGTTCTACCCCAGGAATTGCCCCAGGCCATGCTGGAGCACACCAGGGCTGTTGGAGGTGTCATAGAAGAGGGGAAAAATGAGGATTTTGAGATTCACACACAGAAATGTGAGGTGTTGTCACCCTGGTTTTTTGAAATTTTCTAAGCCTTCTGATGTTGACATTCTTGTAGAGAACTGTCTCACACACTTTCTGTAAACAAGTCATTGTTTTGTCTTCCGTTCGGGAGGAGGAGAAAGTTGATGGACCGATGAGTTGACCAGTGTCATTGGAGAGGTGTCACTGTCACCCTCCAATCCGCTGTCACTTTTGTAAAACTATAAATATCGGAGTCAGAAGTAAAACTTCCCTTTTTTCCTTCACCTTGAGAGCGGTGTGGTGTGTGTGTTCTTTCGTGTCATATAGCGACAAGGTGTCCCTGGAACTGTCCCATTCTCCCACCCCAGGGGCTGTCCCTGCCATGGTGGGCAGCCCCTGCCTGTCCCAGCTCCGTCCTGCTCTGTTCCCCTGGTGCACCCTGAGCATTCTCCTGATGGTTCCCTGCCCTGTCCTGCTCCGTTCCCCTGGTGCACCCTGAGCATTCCCCGATGGTTCCCTCCCTGCAGGGCTGCCCACGGTGCTGGGGGTGCTGTGGGGGCCCCCCTGTCCCCCCTGTCCCCTCCCTGGGGTCTGTCCCCTGACCTGCCCGCGCCGTGCGTCCCACACGGTGGATGTAGATCTTGGGCAGCCCCTGCCTGTCCCAGCTCCATCCTGCTCCGTTCCCCTGGTGCACCCTGAGCATTCCCCGATGGTTCCCTGCCCTGCAGGGCTGCCCAGGGTGCTGGGGGTGCTGTGGGGGCCCCCCTGTCCCCCCGGGTCTGTCCCCTGACCTGCCCGCGCCGTGCGTCCCACGCGGTGGATGTAGATCTTGGGCAGCCCCGGCGTGTTGTGGTTGATGACAACCTGCACTGCTGGGATGTCCAAACCTCTGCAATCCAGGGGGAAAAAACACAGCCAGGTGTGRGCAAACGGCTTAAATAGCATGGAGCTGTCAAATGGCACAGGGGTGTGGGGTGGGAGGGACCTTAACACACATTCAGTGCTTGCCTTGCCTTGGGGAGGGACACTGCCCTGTGCCAGGGCTCTGCTCAATTCCTGCCTCCTCCAAAAGCCCCAGAACCCCATGGATAAAGCCTTTATTGGCTGATTGGAGGAGAAATTCCTTCCTCATAACAATTCCCCAACTTCTTCCTCACAGAGTTCAACAATTCCGCAACTCAGAGCTCAATAATTCCCCAGCTCAACAATTCCCTAATTCCTCCCTCAGAGAGTTCAACAATTCCCCAACTCCTCAGAACTCAATAATTCCCCAATTAAACAATTCCCCAACTCCTCAGAGTTCAGCAATTCTCCAACTCCTCCCTCAGAGCTCAATAATTCCCCAACTCAGAGCTCAATTTCCCAACTCAACAATTCCCCAGCTCCTCAGGGCTCATCAATGCCCTGTCCCCTTGGAGCTGCTCCCTGGCAGCCCCAGGACCCCCCAGCCCTCCCTGGGCAGAGCCTCAGCACCCCCAGGCCCCAAAGCCCAGCTCAGTCAGGCTGGGAAGAGCCTGTCCCACCCAGACCTGGGGGATCTGAGGCTCTGATCTGGCTAAACTCAGCCTGAGTGAACAAAGCCAGGCAGGAGAGCTCTGGTTTTACCTGGCAGCCACGTCTGTGGCAATGAGGATCTTGAAGATGCTGGACTTGAACTTGGCCAAAGCTGCAAATCTCTGYTTCTGGGAGGGGAAAATTCCAGGTGAGGGCTGGGAGAAAATCCCAGCTGGGAGCAGCCCCTGGCAGGGCCCTGCAGGCCTCACCTGCTTCATCATGGAGTGCAGGGCCACAGAGGGGAAGCTGAACTTCCTCAGCATCATGTTCAGCACCTGGCAGTCCCTGCAGGGGAGGGAACCATCAGGAGAATGCTCAGGATGCACCAGGGGAGTGGAGCAGGACAGGGCTGGGACAGGCAGGGGCTGCCCAGGGTGCTCCAGCACGGCTGGGACAGCCCCTGGGCTGGGAGAACGGGACAGTTCCAGGGACACCTCCCATCTCTGTGTCCAATTCCCAAAATCCTCGTTTTTCTCCTCATTTAAAACATCTCCCACTATCCCAGGGTGCTCCAGCGTGGCCTGGGACAATTCCAGGGGTGGGAAAACTGGGACAGGGAGGAGGAAAGGAGGAGGAAAAGGGGAAGGAAAAGGGAGCAGGAAAAGGGAGCAGGAAAAGGGAGCAGGAAAAGGGAGCAGGAAAAGGGAGCAGGAAAAGGGAGCAGGAAAAGGAGCAGGAAAAGGGAGCAGGAAAAGGGAGCAGGGAAAGGGAGCAGGGAAAGGGAGCAGGGAAAGGGAGCAGGGAAAGGGAGCAGGAAAAGGAGCAGGAAAAGGAGCAGGAAAAAGGAGCAGGAAAAGGGAGCAGGAAAAGAGAGCAGGAAAAGGGAGCAGGAAAAGGGAGCAGGAAAAGGAACAGGAAAAGGGAACAGGAAAAGGAGCAGGGCTCTCACTTGCAGGTCTTGGTGAAGATGATGATGGCCCAGTCCTCGTGCTGGTCCTGGAAGCTCTGCACCAGGTGCACCAGGTAGGCGTCCTTGAGCGCCTCGGGCACCAGCAGGTACCTCTGCTCCAGCCCCTCCACTGTCCTCACCCTGCAGGGACAGGAGCAGAAAGGAATACCAGGGTCCCGAGGGCTGAAAAGCTCTCCAGGATTCACCCCCCAGCCCCTGCCCAATGCTCGCCTTACCAGCAGGAAAATTCCTGCTGGTGCTCCATCCTGGGGGCTGCTCCCATCCTTGTCTGGTGACCTGGGGCCCTCCTGGCTGTCCCCAATCTCTCGCTGGGAGACTGAAGTTGGGAGATATGGGAATGTTCCCACACCCTGGATCCTGCTTTGCTCCAGGCTGAGCCCCTTCCGAACAGCTCCCTCAGGTATACCTCTCCCAAGAAACCCTATCCCCAAGCTGTCTCAGGAATTTCAAAATCATCCCTCAGGAAATTGCCCCAAGGATCCCAAGCTACCATATCCCTCCACTTTACAGTTTTATTTCATCTCCCCAAATTCTTTATTGCCTCAAAGTGACCTGAACCGTAATCCCTATCCCAAACCCCGTGCAGCCCCTTCCTAAGCCCCCTCAGAGGACCAGCCACCCAGCCCCCGTGACAGGACCACCAACCCAGTCCAATCAGGCACCCCGGGCGCCCCAGCCCCCATGTCACTTCTCTCCTCAGCTACTGACCATCAAGCCCAGCAGCAGGCCTTTCAGTCACGCCAGCGACAGGGAAAAGGCAGGAGAGGGCAGGCAGAGACCCGAAGGCACAAACGAGGGGTGCTGGGCACTCACAGGGCTGCACGTGGCCAAAACCAGCAGAAAAGGGGCTGTTGGTCGACAGCACCAGTGTTCGACGCAGCAGGCCGATATGGTGCCCGTAAGTTCGTGGGCTGAACAGCAGCGTCTGGACGGCGTCGCGAGGCACGGACCCTCAGGAAGCTCCAGTGTCCGTCGGTGAAATCGGCCGCTGCCCTGCTCCAGCAGGCGTCAGCTCGTCCAGAGAGCCTGGCACGGAGCCACAGGGGCTGGAATGCCCTGGAGCCGCCCGGGAAAACCCCAGGGAAGCCACCAGGAAACCCTGGGATGCCTCAGTGAAAACCCGAGAGTGAAACCCAGGGAGCTCACAACACAAATGGGAAACTACTGGGGAGCGCACCACAAGGGGAACACTCAGCACTCAAGCAAGGGAACCAACACCAGAGGGAGAACCGTCTGGGCACTGCCCACAGGGAGCCACCAGGGAAACCCAGGGAAACCTATGGAACCCCAGGGAGCACCACCGAAGGGGAAAAATCCATGGGAAAGCTCGCTCCTGGGAGACAGCCTAGGGAAACCCTGGGACCCCGGGAAGGACATCCGGGGGCCCCAGGGAAATCCCCAGGAAACCCTGGGAACCCCAGGGAGCCACCAGGGAATGGTTTGACACCGGGAAGTTGGTGGACGTGTAAACGACCTTCAGTGAGTGGGGAGAAGTTTAAATGCTGGGGAGGAGAGAGAGGCAACCCCAGAGGCACGGTGTGTGCATACTGCAGAATGAAGAATCACGTCTAGGGATATTCGTTCATCGGAGTCTCCATGGTAATAGTCTCCAGGGGGATGTGAGGAAAATCGAACCAGGAAATTACGTGGCTGGGAATTCAGGCTCCAGGGATGGAGAGAACCCCTCCTAGAGATTCCAGAAACCCACCCAGCGATCCCCTACCAGGAACCCAGTGGAAATATAGTGTACTCCTCGCTGCAGGGTCCACAGGATCCCCACGAAGGGATTCCTCCCCCAGGATCTCCGAACCAGTGTACACAAACCATTTCGCAGGGTTCCCCAGGATACCCTGAAGGGTCCCCCAGGACCTCTTCACTCGCCAGGATCCGCCAGGACCTCCTGCCGAGGGCTGGGCCTGGGGCCTCACCAGGAACTAGGAATCTTGCTGAGGCTGAAGGTGCTGGCAGCAGCGGCGAGAGTAGGTCAGCCATGGCGCTCCGAGAGGAGGTGGCAACGACCACGTGAGGTGTCCTGCGGGGACAGGGCCAGCTTGCGACATCCTATAGTCCTGGTGACAGATCGCAACGACCAGACACAGACACGGGGTCACGGGCCTGGTCGACCTGAAACCGCAATGGTCTGGGACAGACAGACAGACAGACAGACAGACAGGCAGGGTGACAGGTGTCCTAGTTGAACAACCAATGTCCTATGGGACAAACGTGGCAGTAACAGACAGGCAGGGTCAGGGCCTGCCTGACCATTCGCTCCTAATGCTTCTGGAAACAGACAGACACAACAGAGAGGACTGGGAATGAAGGGCCTGCGACACCGTGTCTGGACAGACCGGACACACGACAGCCACAGGCTATGTGATATATCGAGAGGCCTTGACGCGCATCGAATGTCCTGGGAACTATGCTACAGACAGACAGACAGATCAGACAGGGGTCAGGGCCTGTGACACCGATGGGACTATGATCGAGGTAGAGACAAATCTGGGGTAATGCGGCTGTTAACCCATGTCTGGGATCAGCACAGACAGACAGACAGGCATGCGGCCAGGTCCAAAGACCTGAGGTGACCACCTATGGGACTAGATTCATGTTATATAAGGAGTGCAATGGGCTGTGGTAAGCTGGGGACTTGTAGAGATGCACACCATGTCTTGGGGTGAGTAAGACTCTTGGGGACAACTAGAGAGAATGTGGCTAGAGGGGAAGGCAGAGGGGACCTAGAGATCGTGGTAATGAGCGCATGGGAATGAACAGGCTTGAGGGTGAGATGGGGACAGCCAATCACTGGTGAAAACATGTAGGAAATTGGGGCTGGGACACACCTAGGACTGGCCCAAGCTAGAGGGGCCAGGAAAGCATCACCAGATCTCCAAAGTTCCTCACAGTGCCTCACCTCCAGACTCAAACCCAGAGCCCCCTAACCCCAGTACCCCGCAGAACTCACAGGATGTACCACACCCTCCACCACCATCTGGGTATATATTACCGAATATTTAACTGCTAGTCCTTTGAGCCCTCCAGGGTTTGCCAGCACGCCGGAACTGCTCAGCGGATCTGGATACGGTTTCTAAAACAGTGTAATTGGAGTAGATTGCAGCGCGTCGCCCTAGCAGGGGGAGATGAGCGAATAATGGATTCAGACCGGGGCAGGGTCCCCCAGAGCTCGCCCAGGGCTCCCCTGGAACTACATCCCACCAGTTACCCAGACGTGTCCCAGGGCTGCCCCTGGAGGCTCCCACCAGTTACCACAGCCATTAATGTACATGCTCAACCATGTAGGCTTCCACAGGTGCCTTCCGACTCTGCGTAGAGTTACCCCCAGTTTAGCCTGGGAACAGCAAACGAAGTCTCCCCAGAGTCTCCCCAGTTAGCCCCAGGGGCTCACACCAGGGAGGGATCCCACATCCTAGTTATCCACCCGTGAGCTCCCAGAGCTCCCCTGGAACTTCGGCCCAGTTAACACTCCCAGTACGCTCCCCAGGGCTCCCTAGTGGCACCCCTATGGGTATACTTATGGGCTCCCCACCAGTTACCGACTATGGGCATTCCCTCTGGATACTGCTCCCCACTCAGACACCTCAGTTTCACCCCAGAAAGCTCCGCCAGGGCTCCCTGGAGCTCCCTCCAGTTACCCCAGGGCTCCCCAAGTTACCCCAGAGCTCCCCTGCAGCTCCCCCAGTTACCCAGAGCGACTCCCTGGAACTTCCCCAGTTTACCCCAGGTCGCTCCAACCTCGGCTTCCCCCAGTTACCCAGGCTCCACCCCAGTCTACCCCACGCAGCAGCCCCTACAGGGCTCCCCCAGTTACCCGCAGGTTCCCCCCAGCTCTTGGATGTGCTCTCCCCCGGTTTCCCCCCAGAGCTTCTCGCCTGGTTCTCCTGTGGCTCCCCAGAGCCCCTGACCACTCAGGGAACCATCCGTTCCGCCAAGTCGACTCACCACCGGGGTCCTCCCGTTCCCGCAGGCTCTCTCTGGTTCCCCGCGCCGGTCCCCCCAGGACGCCCCCAAGCTCTTCCCGTTCGCCAGGACTCCCCCCCCAGAGCTCCTCCCGGTTCCCCGCGGTCCCCCAGGCTCCCCCGGGGTTCCCCCGGTTCCCCTTGGTGCCGGTACCCGGGGTTGGGGTGAGCACGAGGCAGAAGATGCCGTACGGGTCCTGGGCCAGCCACGTGCAGCACCGGCAGCACGAACGCCGGACCGTCTTCCGCCGCTGGGACAGATATGCATGGGCACAGGCCAGGAGTCCCGGCCTGCGGGAACCGGGCGGCGTCAGCTGGAACGCGGGAGGCGGGACGCGGAACGAAGGTTTGATATAGGGGAATGCGGAATGTGGGAACAGGGAATTGGGGAATGCGTGTGAGAATCCCGGAACATCCTGGGTCAATTAAATGGAGGAATATTTTCTGAAATTAGGGGAAAGGGAATGAGAGCGGGAATGCGGGGAATGGGTGAACTCTGGGAACGGGAACGGGGAATTTGGAGGAACCGGAAGAAAGGCAATTGGGAGAACCGGGAACGAGGACAAGGGGAAATCGAAGGCAACTGGGGTGAATAATAGGATAATCCGGGGAATCGGGAAACGGGGAAACGGGGAATGGGTAAGGGGAAAGGGAATGGGAAAACTGGAAATGGGACAGGGAATGGGGAAAAGAGAAACGGGAACGGGAAATGGGAAACGGGGAACGGGGAAACGGGAACGGGAATGGGAAACAGGAACATGGTAATGGCAACGGGGGCAATGGGAAACGAGGAGTATGGAGGGAATTGGAAAAACGGGAACCGGGGCAAAGGGGAACTGTAGGAAACAGGGAACGGGGAACTGGTGAAACGATGAAAAGCAGAAGCGCGAGAGTGGAACGGATATTTGGGGAAGCGGGAACGGGAAAGGGATAACCTGAGGAATGCGAAACCGGGAAATCGAGGACCAGAGGACATTGGGAACGGGGGAAAGGGAAACGGGGAATGGGAGCGGGAATGGGGAAACGGGGAACGGATAATGCGGAATGGAGAGACGCAGATATCCGGGTGAACGGCGCACACAGCGAGAACCGCGCGCACAGGGATCGGGAACGGGGGTTTTGTACCGCGCGCACACGCGCCCGGAAGGGGAACGGGGCACCAGGGAGAGGGCGTCATCGGGACTTGGGAACAGGGGATATCGGGAGCCAGAGAACTGGGAGGAGAAGAATGGCCCTAGACTCCGGGAACCGGGAACAGGGCACTCGGGAGGGAGAACTGGAGGTTTCTGGGTATTGTTATTAAAGGCACGGCGCACGAGCGCGAGGGAGCAACTCGCGGGGAAGAGAACCGGCGCGCCGGGCTCTTACCGCCGCCCTCGAGAGTCGCATCTAAGCGGCGACTCACCGAAACTGACGCAAGCACGTGCGCGAGGGAATTTGGGAGCGCGGCCTGCACGGGCGTGGGCCGGAGCAGCCCACCATGCCGGGCTGCTCCGCAGCCACGGCGCCAGCCGCGAGCGCAGCGGATAGCTCACGCCATGGCCCGCCGCATCTCCCTCTCGCCGCCGCCGCGCGTCCTGTAATGGCGTCACCAGCCGCGCGCGCCGCTTCATTGGCCGGCTCGAAGCTGACCCGCCACTGCGCGGCGCCGCGCGCACCCGATGTGTCGTTTAACGGCACGCAATTACTCACACCACTCATGTTGGTCCGCGCACAGCGTCTATAGACCGCCGCGTGATGGCGTCCACCGCCATGCTCATCAATCAGCGCTGCCATCTGATCAGCTCGCTCTGACCCCGCCACATCAGATTGGGACGTCACGACCCACACGAATCGTCTTCGTTAGCTGAACGTCTCCCCCTCCTGGCGTTCTAATTGGCCGTTCCCATGGAGACGGCGTGTGCTCCCCGGAGCCCGCGCGACGCGGGCGCTGTCACGGGTTCGATGTTAGCATTCTCACCCTAATCCGTTCTACTTCAGGACTGAGAACACCTCGCGAGAAGTCTGCTTCTCGCAGTAACCGTGGCAACCAGCCGCAATATAGAAAAGGGGCGAGTAGTAGCTGTCTTCTGTTCTATGGAGATTAGGTTCAACAGTCAGAGCAGCTTCACATTGGGAGTGGAAGGGCACGTGTAACCGGAATAAGTTGGAAGAGGGAAGGCTCGGACCTTAGCAGTAAGAATGTGAGTAAGAACACAGATAGACTGGTCTGACGGCGTACCGCACTACTGGCAGCAGATGTGGCGAGAGAACGTTTGGCAGATGGAGCACTCACGCCACCCACGTCATACTGAGGAATTGTCTGGTGCATTTAGGATGCTTCATTTATATTATTGGTAGGTATACTGAGTGAGCTTCTGTTTGCAGCTTGAGTCCCATGATGTAACAGCGACATCAAGCGGTGGCCCCTAACAGCGCCGTACACGTTGCGCTATCATGTCGGACGACAGTGGATGCGATGCTATGTTGTCAGGTTGAGAATTGGCTCTCTGAATGAGTGAGAACACAACAGTAATCATTATCTGCGTATTAAGTACGCAGAGAATATATACGGGGTGTTGATGTGTAGTGTATTGAGGTTATGGATGCGGATAGATCACACTCGAGAGAATTGGATGTTCGTTTCATGTTTATTAATCCAGATGCTGATATTGTTATCATGCTATATTCAAAAGAGTTCGACAGGTGTGCGAGATTTTGAATGGATGTGCGCTCTGAAAATAAAGGCAGTTGGTGTTTTCTTTTCAGAAGGGGTTTCTAGATTAGTGTAACAAGCTTTGCAATTGATTTTTTCACTGGCATGTGAGGAAGTCAGGCTTCAGTCAGCTTGCCTCGCACTTCGAGTCCCAAAGTGTGTTGGTTTGTTTGCCTTTTGAATCTTTTGTCTCTCTGGTGCAGTCAAGTACTGTTGGCAAACACAGGTGCCCTTGCAAGGAAGTCTCTGTTTGCAGATGGTGCCTAGTGTCTCACTCACACAGTTGTTGCATTGACCACGATAAATCAGTAAAAAGTATTGGGGGAGCCCCTGGGGGCAGGGGCTTATTTCTTTTTTTTTTCCGACCTTAACTTTTGGGAGTCACTGTGTGGACTCTGGCCAGGAAACATAGAGGTTCACCGAGGGTTCTTGAGTGCCACTCAGTATTCACATGTATTCAGAGGTGGAGCTGAAGAGTGTGAGATTTAAAGGAAGGATAAACCGGATCTTCTTGTGTATATTTTATTCTTTTCCCTAGGCTTCTTGAGTTGTTTTCCAACTGCTACTTATAGAAATCATGATGGGCTAGAAAATTTTTTTTGGTTCAGCACAAAGTGTCACATGCACGTACGAGTCAGTGGATTCACACAGGTGGGGGTAAAGAATGGGTAGATAAGCTAAAATGTACAATAAAATGTGCATCTCACAGCCCAGGGTCTTGTCATTAAAAAAAAATTTGTTTGGGATGAAAGTTTATCCTATATTTATTGTAAAGTAGAGGATAAAGACAACCTGGAAAAATGTTTGCTACATTTTATTAAAACACAACGATTTATTAACTTTACTTTTTTTCCCTGTAGAGTAATTTGAGTTAAGGTTACTCTGCCTTTTCCCCTGACTGTCAGCAGAGCAAATGAGTGAGGCAGGTACAGTCTTGATATGAGAGATCCTTGATACTGTGCCAAAGGTAATCAACTACCCCAAGCTCTTCAGGCATGACTATGCAAAATAAATGTGCATGTATCTTCCCCAAGCTGATGGTCCCTCTCGTTGAACTGCAGCTCTTGTAGATTTGCTTTATTGGCTTGCAGCCACTTGTCTGCCCTGTAAGGCTGAGCCAGGTGATACACATCAAGACAATTCGGCAAAGGGGGAGCACTTCAATCTGTTTAACAGTGCAAACTTCCTCCAGAGCAAAATGGGCTTTAAGTAGGCTCCTCCAATGGTGCCCTCTCCACTCTGCACACAGTAACTAGTGATTAATGCATATAGAAGAGGCTGATAATTTGTTCCAGCACTCACCATCCCTACAGTTTACCCATTTCCTTTTATCAGCTTGCTCTGTTTGATAGCTGTGTACTCAATGACACTTTAATTGATACTTGGACCATTACTTTTGGATTATAGGTCGCAGGGACCTGATGAAAAGAGAAACTAAAGTGTTAAACCTAAGGAAAGGGTAAATGCATACTATCGAGTGCAGTGAAAAATTCATTTACTGCATTGCAGTGCTGAGACAAAGATAACAATAAACGCAAACCATTGAAAATAAGACCATATTATGTTTTCAGAGACTTTCGCAGCAAAACATAGAAAGACTGGTATAAGAGCTTTAAAATCCCATAACTATTTTCCTGGAAATTGATTCAGATGCTTTTCTTGGTTCTGTACTGCCTGCACGCACTCACGCTCGCATTGGGTAGTGTTAACTCCGATAACTGATTAACTCGTAAGACCTAGGCATTACTAGAAACTTGGGGGTAATTTTTCCTTTCCAATACCTGCCTTCGCAGGATGATTTGGGCCTTTGCTGATAGCACTGGGACCAGCTGAACGAAAAATCAACCTCATATACTTTGAAAGAATACATTTCAAAACATCCCCCATTGTTCATTATGACACTGACTTTTGAATTTTAGCTAAGGCAACTTAGCTGCAATTTTTAATAGTGTCTGTATATATAGCTAAGAATACCTCAAAAAGGTTGCCTGAAGTCAGCATCTTAATCTTCATCTAGAAATGTAAAATATACCCGAGTTGTTCAAGTATACATGCAGCAGCTCCTGTATTTTTAATAAGCATGGAATTTTTCCTATTTGTGTCACTCAAAAATAAGAATGAAAATTAGAATAATAATATACAGCAGTAGAGCAGTTGATTGCAGAGCCTGATGCTGGGTACTAGCAGAAATCACTTTTTAAATATCTCAAGCAATTAATTTGGAGATAGCATTTATTGATATTGTGTAAAAAGTTCTAACGAGTCAATCTGAATGATGTTCATCTCAAGATGTATTGTTATAATAAATAAATAGTAGGAGCATATCTTTTTTTGCACTGATTGTGCAATGAATGTATGAGTTTTTTATGAGTGAATCCCAATTGCATTATTTAATGCAATCAAGTCAACCTTAAGCTTTTGCACATAAGGTATTTTCGCTCTGAAAGGATGGAAACCATGGCAAATAAAAGCCTGGTAAACCCTGACTCATTTGCTAAGGATGGCAACAATGGGGAGGTCACTGGAGGCTTTTTTTTTTTCTTTGGGTAGTTTCCTTTTCATCTCCAGCTACAGCTTATCTGGGGCCCTCTCCCACAACAGGCTAGGCAACACGCCTCGCCCCAGCTTAGCCATCACTCTATAAGGGGTAAATCTTGAAATATATCAAGCCTTGTCCAGACCTGTTAGAAAAGGGTGTGGCTGCCGAACTAGATAGGCAACATAAGGGATGGTGTGCAGATCCCTAAATAGAAAGCCTAAGGCATTTGATTGGTGCTGCTGGAGAGGCTGCCACTCTGTGACAAAATGTTCTGTCAACAAAACCAAAAAACTTTGAAGATTTCCTAAGTTACCACCACACATCAAACACACAATAATATAACCTCCAAGGTGAAGGACTGTTCTGAGAACAGCTTAGCTGTTGCCCACAAACAAAGAGGAGTAGAATTGTGATGCTATAATGATTCTTTCAAGGAAAGTCAGGTTTAGATTTAAACCAGCCACTTTCCTCTTTTAACCCCTCTAAAACTATTTGCTCAGAGGACTCTGAATGAATTTGACTGTGAAGATGTTTTATTCCCTTACTAGTTGTTTACAGCTCACAAGTCCATATATCTATAGAGTCTACACAGTTTGGGGAATGTCTGTGTTTAGTGAAAGCCCACTTGTTAAGACCACTTGAATGCAAAACAAGCTGAGAGCAAAAGAGCATCAGCATTAAATCTCCACAATGAAAATGTATTTTTGAGCACATTAGCTAAGACCACTATGGTGAGGATTTTTTTATTAACATACTTAACATTACTAGTAATTGAATACTTATGGCAGCTTACATTAAATCAAAATTAGGATTATAGAGTAAAATCAAAGAAAATGGATGAGCATTTGTAATCAAAAGATCCCAAGAGTGATTGTGATGCCATAAAATTTAATATGCCACAATCTAAGAAAATTCCAAAAATAAGGCAGTCATAAGTACAACAAAAATAAAACAGTCATATAAATTTACTCAAAACTAAGCTTGGATTATACAAACCATTGGGAGTTGCTCTGAGATAAAAGCAAATAATTATATAAGAAAATGCAATTAAGGGAATATTTAGAAAAACTTGCACAATAGGACATTGTATTGCACAAAAGTAAAAATGCTTTTATTGTTGAAGTTAAAACAAACTGGCTTAGAAATAAATAATACCATCCAATCCAATACAACTAAAAAAACTTGATGTATTTCCTCGGATTGCTCCAGAGTACTACCATCTGGTTCAAATCGTTGGCAAAAAAAGGAGTCCATATTTCAGAAGGCTTTTTCTCTTTTGGGTCTGTGGAACAAAGAGGGTATAACTAATTAAATTGTTAATCACCAGGTAGTGAAAGGTTTCTAATGATGAATGAATGAAGCAAAACGTAATTTGTTTGATTGTTTAATTAATGGCATAGGAAAGCTCATTAACAACAAATGGACTAGAAATACTATTTCCATATTCTTATCTGTTTGGTAAATGAGAAACGAAATAAAAACTTTCAATAAGTCTGTTGGAATGTTGGTGTCCCACGCACAATTAAATAACTAATATCTGAAGCATAGACCAAAAGCACAGGAAGGAAGAGGTTATACAATAAAGCCCTGCTAAAGGAATTTTCCTAACAGCTAAGAATTATAGCAAGTCTCCTAAATTAAGACTTTTTCCCAGTAATACAATTTTGTTCTGGGGTGAAGACAAAACAATAAGAGGACATCACGGTTTTACTGTGTATCCTTTTTCAAAACATGGATAAGTTCTACAATAATAAAGATAACGCTACTAGAAAACTTCCCCTAGTGACCCAGATGGAAGAGAGTAAGCAAAGGGCTTAGAGTAATGGCCTATTAACAGAAAGTAGAAAGATTTGGGGCAATTGAAAATGGGTTTTTAAAAAATATAAGATTCGTAGTCTTCCAACTTAAAGATTATTTAAGCACGATTTATTTACTTGGAAAAGTCCTTGCTGTGTTAGCTAAAAAAAATCCCTGAAAGAATAAACATAAATAAAGCTGGATGAAAATAACAAGGAACTAAAATATGTCTATGAATATTTATTTAAGATTAATGTTTAAAATTAAAATTGTAATACACTAACATTTCAGCAATACATCTCATATCACAAATAACTAAATCCATAAATGCATTTAATAAGAGATTAAACATACTGCATAACAGTCCCAAGCAAAAATCAGTGAAACAACTCTGGTATAAGAAAAAAACGAAGATACATTTTGCAGTATAAGTAAAAAAAATTTTATCTAAGGTGCTAATTTCATAGAAAGAGTTTTAATTGTGGATCAGAAAAAGAGTTTTGATTTTAATGTGCAAAAACTGGTGTTACCTTGCTCTGTATCACTAATCGATGCCAGCTATGAAAGTGCGGCAGGGCCCATGTACAAGAAGTTTCTCGCTTGTCTACATACTGTGAAAAAAAAAGAAAAGTCCACTTTTGTTCATACAATAATATGTGACTTAAACCTAAAAAAAAAAATTTTGGGTCTTATTTTATTAACCATAAAAATAACATTTCCTAGAAATGACAATTCTTAGATGGCAATCAATTCACCACTGTCCAAGAGTGGTACAGTATAGAAGGAAGATAGAATAGGCAATTTAAAAACTGATTGCTAAGATAAAAAAAAAAAGATAAAAGAAATAGCATTGAAACTAAAAAAACAGCGACGAACCTAAAAACAAGAAGAATGATAAGAAGGAAAGGATGTCCAACCAGGTCTAACAGAAAAAGTCCATTTGGATTTAGTACCAGATTTGGGTGTGTTTTTTAGGAAACTACAAGATTCTTCTATCGCTACTCCGGCATATGTATACCGTAAACAATTCTGCTTAATCGTATGAATGTATAGACCTAGTATGAGTAAGACGGTAAGAATTTCATCTAACTAATAGAGGCAGGTAGACAAAGCTGCACAAGATAAACCCAACGAAACATCTATCTTAAGTTGATCAATAGTTTGACGATAGAGAAAGCAGATCCCACTTTCAACAGTAAACTGTAGCAGAAGCTAGGAGAAAAAAAAAAGGTCTAATAGTTTAATTGTATAATAGCAAATAAATGGCTAAATGAGCACTGAATAAGCAATTAGTAAGTCCTTTAGTGTAAAAAATTAAAATTATTGTGTTAAAAACAAATAACTCTAAAAAAAAGATTAGATGAATTTGAATAAGGGTTGGGGATTAAAAACACTGATCTCTTGAGAATTATGTATTTAGGATGCGCTCCTGTAAGATAAGGAAATCATAAACATGAAATTGTAAGATGTGAATGATGAGATTCCTAAACTAGTAAAATCCCGAATCTATATACCTTCCCTTAAATAGCAGGAAAACATCATGAGAAAATGTGTACATATATAAAATAATAGACTTTAGAAGTAAATGGCAAGGAGGTGAGTATTAGTGATGTTATTTTAAGGTGGGTTTAAGTTGTTGGGGGAACCACTTCTCCGCTGAATTAACATTGGAAGTATAA
>NDFG01000026.1:297932-312957 GCA_002167245.1 Sporophila hypoxantha
AGTGTGCGGATGGAGAGGCGAGCTGCCGGTGGTGACACTGCCGGTTATTCCCGCAGCTGCTCTGGCCTCACACTATCAGGGATCTTTCCTGGATTTTCCTTTTGGGCTGCCAGGCAGCGTCCGGGTGGATTTGAGGAATGGTTCCATTTGGCAGCCAAAAAATCCCAAAGAATATCCAAAGAATTTCCCAAAAAAGCTTGCGGCTGCCCCGTCCCTGCAGCGCCCCCGGGTGTGGAGTGGCGGGCTGGTGTTCCCAAATCCATCCAGGGATCCTTTGGGAGCCCCAGCACCTGTGCGGCTGAGGGACCGAGCACAAGTAGGGAGAGCAAGAGAGAGGACAGGAAGAGGACAGAGGGACAAAGGGACAGAGGGCAGGACGAGGGACAGGGAGACAGGGACGAGGAGACAGAGGAAGGACAGCAGGCGGACATGAGGACAGGACAAGGGCACGAGGACAGGCAGAGGACAGGAGGGACAGGGGACAAGGACAGGAGAGACAGAGAGGGACAAGAAGACAGGGACAGAGGAGGGACAGAGTAGGGACAGACAGGGGACAGGGACAGGGACAGAGGACAGGGACAGCTAGACAGGAAGAGGGGACAGCAGGGACAGAGGACAGAGCGAGACAAGAGGAACAGAGGGACGACCAGGATAGAGCACAGAGGGACGAGTGGAACAGAGGGACAGAGGGCGACGGGACAGGGGACAGAGGGACGATGGGGACAGAGGACGAAGACAGAAAGGGACGAGCAGGGGGAAACGAGGACAGAGGGAAGGGGATAGAGGTGGACAGAGGGACGACAGAAGGGACAGGGACGAGGGACATTAGCAGAGGAACAAGACAG
Organism: Sporophila hypoxantha; assembly: GCA_002167245.1. Lineage (NCBI taxonomy): Eukaryota > Metazoa > Chordata > Aves > Passeriformes > Thraupidae > Sporophila > Sporophila hypoxantha. Next base: position 298,778 of record NDFG01000026.1, read on the forward strand.
TGAGCAAGAGCACAGGACAGAGCACACAGAACAGAGGGGACAGAGGACGAGGGACAAGGGACAGAGGGGACAGAGGGACAGGAGGACAGAGGACAGGCGACCGAGGCCCCCGAGCCCCCCGTCGGCACCCAGCCCTGAAGGGCACAGAGCTCGCTCCAGTGAGGCCGGGCGGGCTCGGAGCTGCCCTGGCTTCCTCCCCGCTGGCACTGCCATGTTCCAGGCTGCCTCCGTGCTCTAGGCACTTCTCCTTGTTCCCTGGCGAACGTTGCTTGCCCCGGGCCAGCCCTTGGCACCCGGCCCGTGGCACCGCCCTGGCATCGGCCTCACCGGCACGGCAGGTCCCCTTCCCCCTGCCTGCTCTCCCGCTCCGTGCTGCTGGCTGCGGGGTAGATTAGGTCCCCTGGGGATTGAGTGTTACGGATCCTAGGCTGTGCATTTATGGGTCTCTGGAGCTGGGTGGATTTCGGATTCCCTGGTTTGGTGATTTAGGCATCCTTGGAGCTGTGGATTTATAGGGCCCCTAGGGATGCGATTTAGGACCCCTGACGATGGATTTAGGGACCCCTACGAGATGGATTTTAGGACCCCTGGGGATGACTTTTTTATAGATCGCCTGGGGACTGGAATTTAGGAAACTATCCCTTGGGGTCATGGATTTAGGGAGCGGGATGCTGTACATTGCGTCCTCCTTCGGTGTGGAACACGTTCGATCCCCTGGCTGTTGGAGCTTGGCAAAGGAAGCTGCCGCTCGTTCTCAGCTCCCCGCGGTTTTTCCCACCCGGGCAGGCGCAGCCCTTCCGCACCCCACCGGGACCCGCGACGCGCAGAGCTCCGAGAGTGGAGTGAGAGGCGGAGATCGTGTGGTCGTGTTTCAGCCAAGATCTTGTGCATTCCCCAGCCCGCCAGCCTGAGGTGTACCATCCAGCCCCCAGCCCTCCCGGCGCGGCTCCGTCCCCCTAGCAACGCATCCCCTGTCGCCCGTCTACTCATTGGGCCAACGGCACCGTGATGGAGGACCATTCCCCCCACCCCTTCACCTCCCCCCCCCCCCCCCCCCCCCCGGGAGAGCTGGTCCGTGCAGCCGGGACACCCCCGCGACCCTCCTCGTGACCCCCCTTGTCCCCTGTTGACTCCCCTGTGACCCCTTCCTCCCTGTCCCTCTGTCCCTTGTCTGCCTTGTCCCCCTGTCCCCCTCTCCCCAAATTCCCCCAGAGCCACCTCCCGATTCCTTGGATATGCCCCCTGGCATGGAAGCGCCACACTCACCTAGACCTTCTGAGGGACTCTACCCCAAATCCCACGCCAGCGGACAGGGGAGAGGTATCCTGGACCCCAACACCAGACCCCACATGATCCTGTGCTCCCTTTCCACCCCAACCTATTTGAGCTAGAGCAGTTGCCAAGCTACACCATGATTCCCCAAATCCACGCTGGGTCTTGAGTATCCACTGCTACAACCTCCACAGACCCTCTTGTGCTCCTTCACCCCAACCTTAACCTTCGTGCTTCTTACCGAAGAATATCTGGGCTGAGAGCTTTTGAGGATCCCAAATCCCCTGCTTCCCCGTTGTCCCTTAGTGGTGCGGCAACCCAGGAACTAAGCTTTCTGTGCATTTCTGATTCCCCTGCTCCTCTTCTCCCCCTGGAAAAGGCTCAGCACAGCGAGCCGTTGCCAGAGACCCAGAGCTTTTGGATTGGGATTGAGGCATCAAACCCAGAGCTTTTGCGGATTGGGATTGGAGCTCAGCAGACCCCAGAGCTTTGGGATTGGCATTGGAGCCCAGAACCACCAGGAGCTTTTGCAAAATTTGGGGGCAAAAAATTGGGAAAAGCTCAAAGGAACCCCCAGAAGGGCCCTTTTTTTTTTTTGAGGAAATTTTGGAGCAGAAACCCAGAGCTTTTGATTGAGCCCCTGCAGAAGGCCAAGCACCAGGACGGCTAGTGGGCCTTAATTTAGGAGCAGAAGTGCTGACCCGGGCAGGTCCGTTACCTGCAGAGTTTTGTTTTCACCGGGGCTCACGGAGCAGTTCTGGATTTGAATTCTCAGAGCTTTGTTCCCCAGACCCCTTCCCTGTGCCCGCTGGGTCCATGTTATTGCCAGAAAATTGAGCTGGGATCGGTTTATTCCCCCCCAAAAACGGACTCGGGATCCATCATCCCCCCAACCGAGGGTTTCCGTGTTTCTGTGACTCCCCGCATGTCCCTGTCCCCCTGGAGCCAGGACAGAATTTCAGGATTCCCTGAAGATTATATATCGGTATAGTATTTGGTTTACCCAGCAGAGCTTGCTTATGTGGGGAGCTCTCGTGGACAATCCCGGCTTGGATTCGGCAGCTTGGAAAAAGGCGCTTGCTGGGTCTGCGAGGGGGCACCAAGTCGCCTTCGGGCCTCCTGATAGCTGCTCTAAGCAAAGCGAACTTGTGCGAGCTCTGTGTTAAGAATTGCGATAGCACTCTCCACGGCTGCCCCGAGCCCTTTCCTCGCAGAACATTTCCCTTTTTCCCGGACTCCCAACCGGAATAACGCCGCCAGAGCTTCTCCTGCGGGGCTCTCCTGCCATTATATCCGAATTCGTCTGCCACTTATCGGGATTGTCTGCGCTCCGCCCCACCCTGCCAACGCGGCAGCCGGCCGGAGGGGAGGATGGCTCCGGGAGGAGAGATGCTCCGAGGGCAGGCGGGGCAGTCATGCTCCGGGATTGCTCGAGAGGAAGGGGGATGCTCCTGGAAGGAGGATGCATCAAGGATGTCTCCAGCATGGTTCCGTGGAGGAGGATGCTCCTGAGGAGAGAATGCTCGAGAAGGCTCTTCGGAGGGACAGGAGCTCAGGAGGGGAAACATGCTCGAGGATGCTCCTGGGAGGGGAAAGATGCTCTGAGATGCTCTTCGAGCATGCTCCGGATGTCAGGAGACAGATGCTCGAGAGGGAGGTATGCTCCTGGAGGAGAGGATGCTCAGAGATGCTCCAGGAGGCAGGATGCCCAGCGCTCCCCTTGCACAGCTCCTAGCACGTTTCTCCCCCCCCTCCCGATCTCCCCTGCCCAGCTCATGTCCTGCTGGCAGGCCTGGCTCTGCACCCTGCCCTTGGATCGCTTGCTGACGCCCTCATACTGGCTGAGGATTTTGCTGAATGCAGACAGTTCTCCCATTTTGCCCGTCCAGCCCTTGGGAGTGGTGCCAGCTGCAGCCCAAGTGTGTCCTATCCTTTTGCCAAGATGCCCAGATAGTGCCTGGAAGTTGTTGTATTCTACTCGGTGTCGTTGCTTCCTACGCCGTCCTCACCTGCTCTTCTCACCGACTACCCCTTTCTTCCACGACCTGTGCCCTCCGTCTCTCTACGGTTCGAGGGCAGCACATCGTCCCTACATTCCCTTTTATTATCCCTTCTTTGGTCCTGCTCTTGCAGAAAAGGGCCAGGACGTGTCTGGTGTCTTTCTTCTTGGTGGCTGCTGAATAGAGGCTGAGTGAATCAGAACCCAATAACATAAAAATCCCACTATGGCATATCTAAATAATGACAATTAATACTTGGACCTATTAAATCGCAATAATTTATATACATGGATGGGCTGGGCTGCGAAGATCTTGAAAAGAATTTCTCCCAAATAAAACGCCCCTTTTCATGGGGGGCGTGCGGGGCCCAATTGACCCGGGGTGCGGGCACCAGCGGAAGGCAGCAAGTTCAGGGCGCCCTCTCTTAAACTATCTCATCATTCCACAACCCTCAAATCACTACTCTCCTCATTCCATAGCTCTCTACAAGTCAGGTTAAAAAATCACCTTCAAACTCCCTGCACCAAAATTAGGCGTTAAAAATCTCCTCATCCCCCCCTGCTGTGACAGGGGACACAAAACCCAACCCACACACATACATCACTCCAAGCCCTCGTTGTGACTGATAACATTTCAAAAACTAATCTATAATAACATCGATTTTAGTTTAATGATAATTTATAAAAAATGTTATTTTATTTTATAAATAACATAGGTTATTTAGATAATAATGTATAATAATAAGAGTACTTTTATTTAATATAATAATATAGATATTTTAATTTATCTATAATAATACAGATTATTATTTAAAATAATAATATCTAACCAATCTATATTTTTATTTATATAATAAATATAGATTTTCCTTAATAGTGTGTTATAATTTACCATTGAGTTATTTTATAATTATAACAATAGAGCAATTTAATTATTTATTTTTATTACTTTTATTCATTTTTCCTCTCTCAAACGCCAACCCACTAGGTGCTGCTTAGCTCTCGTGTACAGCGGGCATGGAGGTTGCCCAGACGATCCCTTGCATACCTGCTAAGGCCACAGGCACTCGCTGTACGCCCGGCCTACATGGACACGTGGCGCAAGACTCGCTTGGTGATGCTACACACCGCTACCCTGCTGGCCTTTCCTCCTACGCCTTCAGGTGGGACACCTCCCCCAGCTTTCCCACATTTCCCTGCCTTTCCCCATTTCCCCATGGTCCTTTGCATCACCATCATTCCCGCTGTTCCCATCCCATTTTCCCCATTTTCCCCATGTTTCCCCTCATCCCCACAAGTCTTCCCCATTCCACAGCCTTCCACGTCCCCGTGGTTCTTTCCCCATTTCCCATGGTTTTTCCCCAATTGTTATATCCCCATTTCCCCACAGTTTTCCCTATTTCATGTTCCCATGTTCCCTGTAGTTTTGTCGTCCAATGGTCTTTCCCCATTTCCGCTCAGCTTTGTCCCCTGCAGCTTCCCCATTTTCCCGTAGTTTTGCCATGATTATAATCCACCATATAATCACCAATAGGTATAATATTACCCAAAATCACACTACAGTAATTCACCCATTTCCCCGCATTCTCACCATTTATATAGCTCCAATTTCCATGTAGATAATCCCCAATTTCCTAAAATGCAGATTTCCCACCAATTACCCATGAAGATATAATATTCCCAATTTACACGACAGATTTCCCCATTTTCACACGATTAGATATTAACCACGGATACCACAACAGTAGAAAGTGTTCTGAAAGCAGACTGTTCCTGAAGACAAACGATGTCAATACGTGCAGCTCGAGTTCACCAACTCAACGTACTGGTACTTCAAAGCAGCGCGGTCGGCGTCATTCCACCGCCTCAACGAATGCCTCCTGGCCACAACGCCGGCTGTCCTGTGTCTGTTCAGCGCTCCAGCTAGTGGTCCTGTCGTCCATGATTCCTTAAAAATCCTGTCATCGGGTTTGCCTGATCCTAAATCCTCTGATGTGTGGGCCCTGAATCCTAATTCCTGGACCTCACCCTGCTGGGTCTGCGTCCATGATCCTAAACTTGCTGGTCTGCGATCCTAAACATGCTGGTTTGGGCCCATGATCCAAACTCTGCTGGTCTGTCGTCCTGATCCGTAACCTTGCTGTCGCCCCGTTCTGGTGCCTTATTTCCTAAACCTGCTGGGTTTGGGCCCTTTCCTATACACCTACCCCTCCTGCTGGTCTGGCCTCCTTGTCCTAGCAACATGCTGCGTCTGGGCTTGATTCCTAAACCGCTGTACGTTTGGGGCCCGCATGATTCCTAATCCTGAACCTCACCTGCGCCAACGCCGGCTGCCTGGCGTTCCACTGTCATGCTGTGGTCTGGTCCCTGATCTCTAACCTGCTTCGGTCTAGGTCCCTGAGCCGTAACCTGCTGGTGTTTGACCTATCGACATCTCCAATCATCATACCTATGCGCGTCTGTGTCTGAACCATCTCTCTGTTCTTGGTATAGTGTGAGACCACTTGCTGCGGTCTGATTCCTCTAGATCCTCAAGGCCCTGCTGAGCGTTTGGCCACTAATTTCCTAAACCTTGACCCTCCCTGTCTGTTCTGAGGCCCGTGATCCCATCCTTACCTCCTGGCCAATGCTGGCTTGCCTGGCCTTCAGTCAGCTGTGTTTGGCGATTTGTATATATCCCCCGAATCCTAACTTCCTACCTCTACTATGCTCAGCGTGAATACACCCTATGCCACATACCTAAAGCCTGACCCTCCCGGGTGGCTCGGCCTTCTATCCTAAACCTCTTGCTGGGGACGTTCCTGACACTGGTCCTGATTCCTAGAATCCTGCCTGCCCAGGCTTTGGGGCCTTTACCATCACTGAGCCTCCATTTGCTTGGCTACCTCTCATCCATAAACCTCGCACCCTTCCCTGGTTCTGTCCTGACCATATCCCTATCTCTCCCCTTCAATGCTGGTTTAGGGCCCCTACATCCCCAATTTCCGACCCCTTCTCCTGCTGGTTTGGCGCCCTCCTGATCCCTCAACCCCGACCTTCTAATACTGCTGCCTGCCTTCACCGTCACTGGTGCGTCCCTCCTCCACTGCGACCCCTATCTCTTCCTGGCTGGGTATGTGAGTCCTGATGCGAACCTTAGTTTGAGGCCCTGATCCTTACACATCTCCTCGCGCCAGATGTCTGGCTGCCTTGGCCATCTCCCGCTCATGTACAGCTCGTTGACGGACCTCTATGGTCCTGTCCTAAACCTCCTGTGCTCTTGGGCCTTGATCTTGAATGCCTGCCCTTCCTGAGCTGCGCTTTGCTCGATCCCACATCCTGACCTCACGTGTGTTCTCACACATTGTCTTGTTCCACTGATCAGCTAATTCCCTCCTTATCCCTATCTGAGGCGTATACATGTCTCCTCTAATCCCAAACCCCAACTTTCCCCTGTGGTCTGAGTGTCTCCCGCGACTTCCTAATTCCTGACTCTTCCCTGCTGTTGGATCCCTCTCAACCCCTTCTCTCCTGCTGGATTAGTGTTCCTCCTGGATCCCAATCCTTGTTTTGCCTCTTGAGCACCCCTGATCCAGGCCTCCATCTCCCTGTGGGCCGTCAGCTTCCTTGCTGAGGCTCGAAATCCCTTTCGATTGCGGGGCTTGAATGCCTCTCCGCCTGTGACACGCCCAAATATAGGTTGACCAATGTATTGTTGACCGACTGCCCTGGTGACCATATGCTGTGTCGAGCTGTCACCAAATGACTGGCCAGGGGGGAGAGGAGAGCAGTATTGTTCACCACATGGATGATGGTATATTGGGTATGGAGTGGATGGTTATGCGTGATGGTATGTTGATGTGATGGCGTACTTTCATGTGATTGGATTTTCCCTCCTTCCTGCGCTATCGTTCCTTACTCGTTCACTATTGCCTTCCTTCCGCTACGTATTGCGCTTCCTATCTGCCAATGCAGATGTGCGGTTCTTCGCCAGCTTCCTTTTCCTATGAACTAGGCTTTTGCTGCCCTGTTTTGCCCGAGTGTAGCAGAATTGGCTCAGGATACGCACAGGCTGTCTGTCCCTGCCACCACTGACCCTACACATTCCCTGTCCCTGACAGGGCCACACTGACCCCACACCGTCCCCTGTCCCTGCCATATGTCATGATGACACGAGTCTGGCCACACTACTACTATCCCACTGGTCCACCTTGATCCTCAGAGAGTGGACCACACTGACCGTCCATCACTGTCCTTTCCCTGCAGGTTCTGTTCGTCTCTCTGGTTCCCCGCGGAATGCTCCTGATCCTAGCCACTTCCAGCCCTCCAGGCCATCTGTACCCACATCATCCCACTTTCATCTACTTTTCTCAACGCCCTGTATCTCCTCGTCTCACCCCTGCACATTACTGGTTCTGGATGGGTGACCCGGGCTGTGCCACGCCCGGGGACAGAACCGCAGTGCGAAACTCAGCTCGAAACTGGCTCCAGCCCCTTCCTACGGAGCTGCGGGCGGTTCCGCGTGATGGCAGCCATGGGAGAGCTTTGGGGTGTATCCCTTCGGGCAATTCAATGCCTCCCTCGGAGGTCGATATACACACTCTTACCAGACCTTTATGTCAGCCAAGTGCGGACATTCTCTATATCCCAGCCCGAACGTCTGAATGTTCCTGCATCTCCCAGAAAAGGGGATTTCGCGACAGAGGTGACCCGATGTTATACTGAAGTTCCCTGATCCCAGACAAGGGGATTTATTCTCCGTCTATGTCTTCTGGCATTCCCGTTCCTGCATACCCCAGAAAGCGATTGACTAGCGAAGATCGTCATGAACGTTCTATGGGACGCACACACCCCAGGCTGCTAACCGCGCACGGGGCTCTCCGTCACGCGAGCGGACAGCAGACTAATTATCCGTGAGCAGCGTTTTGCCAGTGGGTATGTGCTCTCACTTGATCCTCTATCAGCGTCGCATCTGACAACCAGTAATATCTCCCCGAGTTCTGCTCCATGGTAAGTCCCAAACTCCGATCCCCGGGGAGCTTTTGACCGCCCAAATTGAGGTGGGGCACAGGAGAGTGTCCCCGGCTGGGGCCGTGCCTGAGGGTCGCTGTTTCCCCTCCCCTCCAGTACATCGTGCCTGTCGTGGCCCGCTGTCTTGCTCGGCAGATGCCAGCTGAATGGATGTTCTGTATCGACACTGCTCAGACAGCCCTGGCATAGACCAGGATCCACTGCCCCGTGTACTCTGAAGTAGTGGTACTATCTCATATATGTCTTTGGGCCAGTAAAACCCTACCCTGCTCCACACCGGACATACCCCAGATCCTGGGCTCTGGCGGGTCAACACTTGCCAGTTCCAGGGTGGCACAGCTGCTCTACTGAGAATTATGTTCTTCACGCTCAGTCGTAAATCCCTAGCCCAAATATCCAGCCCAAACCTTGGTGGTTGTCCCAGTTGGTAAACCTGCAGTCGTCCCTGGGGGTCTTGTGCCCGCCATCCCGTGTCCCCGGAGTGCGCTCCAGTGCTTCCTGGAGCCCCTCCACGGCCTTCAGGGCTCTGAGCTCTCCCTGAGTTTCCCTTTGGTGCTGAGGCACGCACAAGTTCACAGTCTTGAGTCCTCACACGAGGATCTAGCTGATGTTCTAGGCTAAGCAATCCAGAATATGTGAACACAAATACTAGTCCTTCTCGGCCAGTGGAAATTGTCGATTTTTCAGGACCGCTGCGAGACTCAAAGTGTCACAATATGCGAGGCGCAGAGTGGCCCTTATCCCCGCAGGAGCGAGGTATTGTCTTTTGCTCAGGTTGAGCCACTCAAATGCACAATTCTCCGGGACAGAGTGCCCTTGCCAACTGTTTGCTCAGTGGAGCCTGATGTGTTCAGTACTCTCCTCATGCAGACACGATCTGGGACAGAAGGACCCTGCCAGATGTAGTTTTGCTTTGTGTTTCAAGGAGCGCATCAGATAGAGTAGTCCACAGATCTGAGACAGGAGTGACCCCGCAGGGAGATATGAGGAGCGGGTATTTCTCTGTGTCTTCAGGGGCTTTCGGATGCAACCCAAAGGCACAGGTCAGGGACATGGAATTGCCCCTGGCAGTGGCACGCGAGGAATCTGTTGTGACTCAGTCCGGCCTGAGCCACCAAAAGTGCACAAATTGAGGAAGGTATGGCCCCTGCAGCGGCCGAAATTGTGGAGATCTGTGGTCAGGGCTGTGAAGCACGCAATGTCCAGATCTAGGGACAGAGTTATACCCTCGCAGGGAAATGAGGAGGAGTTTGTGCCATGTTCAGGGGCTTGGGCCACTGAATTGCCACAGATGATGACAGGAGTGGCCCTGGCAGGGCACGTCGAGGGGTCTGTGTGCTCAGGCTGACCCCGCGGCTCTGCTTCCCCCAGGCTTGCACCTCAGAAACGCCTCGTGAAGACAAGAGGTTGTGAGGCGGCGTGCCGACCTGCCTCTGGAACCCTGCCAAGGACAGCCCCAAGGAGAACTCTGCCCCTGCCCCTGCCACCTGGCAGCGCCACCCTGCCCCTCCGCCTCGGGGCTCCAGTTTGCCCAGTTTGCCCAGTTTGGCCGACACTGCTGGCCAGGTTGGATGTTCCTGAGGCTTGCTTTTGTGTTCCCTAGGGTTGTTGCTCCAACTCCCCAGCCCCCGCTTTTGACACCCCCAGACCCATCTGAACACTCCTCCACAGCTTACGTAAAAAATCCCCAAAGAATTCCCAAAGAATTTCCCAAAAAAGCTGCGGCTGCCCCGTCCCTGGCAGCGCCCCGGGGGGTGGGAGGTGCCGGGTCTGGGGTCCCAAATCCATCCAGGGATCCTTTGGGAGCCCCAGCCCTGGGGTGGCCGAGCTGGGAGCAGAGGGACAGAGGGACAGAGGGACAGAAGGCACAGAGGGACAGAGGGACAGAGGGACAGAGGGACAGGGGACACAGAGGGACAGAGGGACAGAGGGACAGGGGACACAGAGGGACAGAGGGGACAGAGGGACAGAGGGGATAGAGGGACAGAGGGACAGGGGACAGAGGGACAGAGGGACAGAGGGACAGGGGACAGAGGGGACAGAGGGACAGAGGGGACAGAGGGACAGAGGGACAGAGGGACAGGGGACACAGAGGGACAGGGGACACAGAGGGACAGAGGGACAGAGGGACAGGGGACACAGAGGGACAGAGGGGACAGGGGACAGAGGGACAGAGGGGATAGAGGGACAGAGGGACAGGGGACAGAGGGACAGAGGGACAGAGGGACAGGGGACAGAGGGGATAGAGGGAACAGAAGGGGACAGAGGCACAGTGGGACAGAGGCACAGAGGACACAGAGGGACAGAGGGACAGAGGGACAGAGGGGACAGAGGGGACAGAGGGACAGAGGGACAGAGGGACAGGGGACACCGAGGGCCCCGAGCCCCCCGGGGCACCCCAGCCCTGGGAAGGGCACAGAGCCTGGCTCAGTGAGGCCGGGCAGGGCTCGGGAGCTGCCCTGGCTCTCCCTCCCCGCTGGCACTGCCAGTTCCGGGGCTGCTCCGTGCCAGCCGCTCCTTTGTGTCCCTGGGGAACGTTCTGTGCCCCGGCCAGCCCTGGCACCGGCCCTGGCACCGGCCCTGGCATCGGCCCTGGCACCGGCCCTGGCACGGGGTGCCCCTTCCCCCTGCCTGGCTCTCCCGGCTCCTGCTGCTGGGGGGGATTTAGGGATCCCTGGGGATGGATTTAGGGATCCTTGGCTGTGGATTTCGGGACCCCTGGGGATGGATTTCGGGACCCCTGGGGATGGATTTCGGGACCCCTGGCTGTGCTGGAGGCCAGCAAAGGAGCCGCCGCGTTCTCAGCTCCCCGCGGGTTTTCCCAACCCCGGGGCAGCCGCAGCCCCTTCCCGCACCGCGGGAGGAGGAGGAGAAGGAGGAGGAGGCTCTGCCCTTTCAGCAGATCTGTGACATCCCCGCCCGCAGCCCCGGGCTCCTCCAGCCCCAGCCGCATCCCGGCGCGGCTCCGTCGCCCCTAGCAACGGGCATCCCTGCGCCGTCACCATGGCAACGGCAGCCGGGTGATGGGAGGACATCCCCACGCCCCTCCCCCCCCCCGCCGGGGCCAGAGCTGGGGCGTGGGCAGCCCCGGGAGACACCCCCATGGACCCATCCACTGGTTTGGACCCCCTGTGTCCCCCTGGGTCCCCCTTGCGGTTCCTTTATTGTCACTTTGACCCCCCTGTCCTGCCTTGTCCCTCGTCGTCCCTTGTGTCCCCTTGTTCCCCCTGTCCCTCTCTGTTCCTCCCCTGTCCCCCCTGTCGTCCCCATGTCGCCCTTCCTGGAGCCACCTCCAGTTTCCCTTGGAGCCCTGGGATGGGTAAGGGCTGGAAATGGGAGACCCCTGAGGGGCTCTGACCCCCAAATCACGCGAGACAAGGGGAGATGTCCTCCTGCCCACAGACCCCACAGACCGCCTGTGCCTCTTCCACCCCAAACCTCATGGGCTCTGGAGCAGGGCTTTGAGGCATGCCCCAACTATCCGCCTGGCGCTGTCCCCGTGTCCCTGCCGTGGGGCACCCCAGGAATGAAGCTTTGTCTGTGCATTTCTGATTCCCCCGCTTCTCTTTCTCTCCCCTGGAAAAGGTCTTCTCGCAGCACGCACGCGGCCGTGCCAGAGACCCCGAGAGCGTTTTGTGGATTGGGAGCCGCAGAACCCAGGGCTTTTGGGATGTGGCATTGGAGCCCAGAAACCCCAGAGCTGTTTGGGATTGGCGCCGCAGATGGACCCAGAGAGTTTTTGGGATTGATTGAGGCTTCAGAAGACCCCAAGAGCTTTTTGGGAGATGGAGCCCAGAAACGCCAGGGGAAGCTTTTGGGCATTTGGCGCCCAGGAGGACCCCAGAGTTTTGGGATTGGATTGGAGCTCAGAACCCCAGAGCTATTGGATTGGGCCAGAGACCCAGAGCTTTTGATTGGAGCCCAGAACCCCAGAGCTTTTGGGATTGGAGCCCAGAAACCCAGAGCTTTGGATTTGGAGCCCAGAGACCCCAGAGCTTTGGGGATTGAGCCCAGAAACCCCAGAGCTTTTGGATTGGATCCAGAGACCCCAGAGCTTTTGGGATTGCATTGGAGCCAGAAACCCCAGAGCTTTGGATTGGAAGCCCCTGGGGAGAAGGGGCCAAGCACCAGGGACAGCTGGGGCCTTAATTTAGGAGCAGAAAGTGCTGACCCGGGCAGGGTCCTGTTACCCTGCAGAGTTTTGTTTTCACCTGGGGCTCACCCGGAGCAGTTCTGGGGGGATTTGGGAGTTCTCAGAGCTTTGGTTCCCCCAATCCCCTCCCTGTGCCTTGCTGGGTCCATTTATTCCCCAAAAAATTGAGGCTGGGTCGGTTTATTCCCCCCAAAAACGACTCTGGATCCATTCATCCCCCCGAACCCGAGGCTGTTCCGTGTTTTCCTGTGACTCCCAGCCTGTCCCTGTCCCCTGGGGAGCCAGGACAGGAATTTCAGGGATTCCTGAAATTATATATCGGGATATATTGGGTTACCCCCCAGCAGAGCTGCTTTGGGGAGCTCTGGGGAGGGAAATCCCGGCGGGATCGGGGCTGGAAAAGGCGCTGGGGATGCGGGGAGGGGCGGCACAGCGCCGGGGCTCGGGGCTGCGGGCACCTGGTGGCACCTGGTGGCAGCGCCAGCGTGCCCGGGGCTGGCCCGGCCCTTCCTGCGCGTCCATTTCCCTTTTTCCCGGCTCCACCCGCCCGGATAACGCCGCCAGAGCTTCTCCTGCGGGGCTCTCCTGCCATTTATCGGGATTGTCTGCCATTTATCGGGATTGTCTGCGCTGCCGGCTCCACCCTGCCAGCGGCAGCTGTGCCCCGGGAGGGGAGGATGCTCCGGGGAGGGGAGGATGCTCCGGGGAGGGGCAGGCGGGGCAGGATGCTCCGGGGATGCTCCGAGGAGGAAGGGGATGCTCCTGGGAAGAGGAGGATGCTCCGGGGATGCTCCAGGGATGCTCCGAGGAGGGAGGGGATGCTCCTGGGAGGAGGAGGATGCTCCGAGAATGCTCTGGGAAGGGACAGGATGCTCCGAGGAGGGGGAACATGCTCCGAGGATGCTCCTGGGAGGGGGAAGATGCTCTGAGGATGCTCTGAGGATGCTCCGGGGATGCTCCAGGGAGGGACAGGATGCTCCGAGGAGGGAGGGTATGCTCCTGGGAGGAGGAGGATGCTCAGAGGATGCTCCAGGGAGGGGCAGGATGCCCCAGGCTCCCCTTGCACAGCTCCAGCAGGGTCTCCCCCCTCCCGATTTCCCCTGCCCAGCTCATTCCTGCTGGCAGGGCCTGGCTCTGGCACCCTGGCACCGGCCCTGGATGCTGCTGAGCCCCCTGGCTGAGGTTTTGCTGATGAAGTTCCCCTTTTGCCCGCAGCCCTTTGGGGAGTGGTGCCAGCTGCAGCCCAAGGATGCTGCCAAGATGCCCGAGAGTGCCTGGAAGTTGTTTTTCTACTCGGTGTCGTGGTCCTACGGCGCCTACCTGCTCTTCTGCACCGACTACCCCTTCTTCCACGACCCGCCCTCCGTCTTCTACGGTGAGGGCAGCACAGCCACCCCTACATYCCCTTTTTTATCCCTTCTTTGTCCTGCTCTGGGTGCAGAAAGGGCACAAGGGGGTGTCTGGGTGTTCCTTTCTTTTGGTGGCTGCTGGAGGGGCTGAGTGAATCAGGAACCAATGAAATAAATCATGGACAATTAAATAATGGACAATTAAATAATGGACAATTAAATCATGGACAATTAAATCATGGAATGGGCTGGGCTGGGAAGGATCTTGAAGATCAGCTCATGGCCATGGGCAGGGGCAGCAAGTCAGGGCTTAAAAATCTCCTCATTCCAACCCCTGCACAAGTCAGGGTTAAAAATCTCCTCATTCCAACCCCTGCACAAGTCAGGGTTAAAAATC
>NDFG01000026.1:312982-333451 GCA_002167245.1 Sporophila hypoxantha
CTCAACGTGTACTTCAAGCACCGCGGCGGCGCCTTCCACCGCCTCAACGACCTCCTGGCCAACGCCGGCTGCCTGGCCTTCAGCGTCAGCTGGTGGGTCTGGGTCCTGATCCTAAACCTGCTGGGTTTGGGGCCCTGATCCTAAACCTGCTGGGTGTGGGGCCCTGATCCTAATCCTGACCCTCCCTGCTGGGTCTGGGTCCTGATCCTAAACCTGCTGGGTCTGGGGCCCTGATCCTAAACCTGCTGGGTTTGGGGCCCTGATCCTAAACTCTGCTGGGTCTGGGTCCTGATCCTAAACCTGCTGGGTCTGGTGCCTTGATCCTAAACCTGCTGGGTTTGGGGCCCTGTTCCTAAACCTGACCCTCCCTGCTGGGTCTGGGCCCTGATCCTAAACCTGCTGGGTCTGGGGCCTTGATCCTAAACCTGCTGGGTTTGGGGCCCTGATCCTAATCCTGAACTCCTGGCCAACGCCGGCTGCCTGGCCTTCAGCGTCAGCTGGTGGGTCTGGGTCCTGATCCTAAACCTGCTGGGTCTGGGTCCTGAGCGTAAACCTGCTGGGTTTGAGGCCCTGATCCCAATCCTGACCTCATGGGTCTGGGCTGAACCCCCTGATCCTAAACCCTGCTGGGTCTGGATCCCTGATCCTAAGCCTGCTGGGTTTGGGGCCCTGATCCTAAACCTGACCCTCCCTGCTGGGTCTGGGGCCCTGATCCCAATCCTGACCTCCTGGCCAATGCTGGCTGCCTGGCCTTCAGTGTCAGCTGGTGTGTTGGGATGGACCCCTGATCCTAATCCTGACCTCATGGGTCTGGGCTGAACCCCCTGATCCTAAACCTGACCCTCCCGGGTGGCTCTGGGGCCCTGATCCTAAACCCTGCTGGGTCTGGGTCCTGATCCTAAACCTGCTGGGTTTGGGGCCTTGATCCTAATCCTGACCTCATGGGTCTGGGCTGAACCCCCTGATCCTAAACCTGACCCTCCCTGGTGGGTCTGGGTCCTGATCCTAAACCTGCTGGGTTTGGGGCCCTGATCCCAATCCTGACCCTCCCTGCTGGGTTTGGGGCCCTGATCCTCAACCCGACCTCCTGGCCAATGCTGGCTGCCTGGCCTTCAGCGTCAGCTGGTGCGTTGGGATGGACCCCTGATCTTAATCCTGCTGGGTCTGGGTCCTGATCCTAAACCTGCTGGGTTTGGGGCCCTGATCCTAATCCTGAACTCCTGGCCAATGCTGGCTGCCTGGCCTTCAGCGTCAGCTGGTGGGTCTGGGTCCTGATCCTAAACCTGCTGGGTCTGGGGCCCTGATCCTAAACCTGACCCTTCCTGCTGGGTTTGGGGCCCTGATCCCAATCCTGACCTTCCTGGGTGTGTCTGTGTCCCTGATGACAATCCCAGCCCTTCCTGCTGGATTTGTGTCCGTGATCCCAAACCCAGCCTTCCCTGGTGGGTCTGGGTCCCCTGATCCTAATCCTGACTTTCCCTGCTGGNTCCTGATCCTAAACCTGCTGGGTCTGGGTCCTGATCCTAAACCTGACCTCATGGGTCTGGGCTGGACCCCCTGATCCTAAACCTGACCCTCCCTGCTGGGTTTGGGGCCCTGATCCCAATCCTGACCTCCTGGCCAACGCCGGCTGCCTGGCCTTCAGCGTCAGCTGGTGGGTCTGGGTCCTGATCCTAAACCTGCTGGGTTTGAGGCCCTGTTCCTAATCCTGACCCTCCCTGCTGGGTCTGGGGCCCTGATCCTAATCCTGAACTCCTGGCCAATGCCGGCTGCCTGGCCTTCAGTGTCAGCTGGTGGGTCTGGGGCCCTGATCCTAAACCTGGCCCTTCCTGCTGGGTTTGGGGCCCTGATCCCAATCCTGACCTTCCTGGGTGTGTCTGTGTCCCTGATGACAATCCCAGCCCTTCCTGCTGGATTTGTGTCCGTGATCCCAAACCCAGCCTTCCCTGGTGGGTCTGGGTCCCCTGATCCTAATCCTGACTTTCCCTGCTGGGTTTGGGTCCCCTGATCCCAAACCCAACCCTCCCTGCTGGATTTGTGTCCTCCTGATCCCAATCCTGGTGCTCTTTGGAGGATTTTTGTCCCCCTGATCCCAGTCCCTGCCATCTCCTGGGGCCGAGCTCCTGCTGGGCTCGGAATCCCTCTGTAGTGCGGGGTCTGAGTGCCTGTGAAATTCCTGTGACACCGCTGGTGACACCGCTGGTGACACTGCTGTGACACTGCTGCGACAAATGACCTGGCAGGGGGGAGGAGGAGGAGGAGGAGGAGGATGGATGGATGGATGGATGGATGGATGGATGGATGGATGGATGGAGGGATGGAATCCATGGATGGGTGGATGAATAGGCTGTGCTGGCCCTGTCCCTTTCCCAGAGCAGGAATTGGGGCTCAGGGGGCAGCAGGCTGTGCTGTCCCTGTCCCTGCCAGGGCCACACTGACCCCACACTGTCCCTGTCCCTGCCAGGGCCACACTGACCCCACACTGTCCCTGTCCTTGCCAGGGCCACACTGACCCCACACTGTCCCTGTCCCTGCAGGTTCTGGTTCCGTCTCTACTGGTTCCCCCTGAAGGTGCTCTATGCCACCTGCCACTCCAGCCTCCAGGCCGTGCCCAACATCCCCTTCTACTTCTTCTTCAACCGCCTTGCTGCTCGTGCTCACCCTGATGAACATCTAACTGGTTCCTGGTGGCCGGTGATCCCGGGCTTGGTGCCACGCCGCGGGGACAGCCAGACGGCTGGGAACAGCAGGACGCGTCCCCTTGCTGCCTGGGGCAGCCCTGTCCTCGCTTGCGGGGTGCAGCCATGGGGAGTAGTTGGGGTTCCCATCGGATTCAGAGTTGTCTGAACACCCCGGGAGGTGATACAGCAGGAGAGAGGTGGGGAACGGTCTGGGGATGTTCCAAAGGGGATTGTGAGAGAGTGCGAACGTTCTGGGAATGTTCCTGCATCCCAAAAGGAATTTGACAGAGGTTGCGAATGTTCTGGGAAGTTCCTGCATCCCAGAAAGGGGAATTTGAACAAGAGTTGACGGAAATGTTCTGCGGAGATGTTCTGCATCCAGAAAGGGGATTTGACAGGATGGTGTAACGTTCTGGGAATGTTCCTGCCAAGCCCCAGAGCTGCGCGGGAGGACAGGCAAGAGATCCGTGGGGCAGGGCAAGGCAGGAGCCACTGATTCCATCACCCCTGGGATTGAACCAGGAATGTCTCCCCGGAGTTCTCATCCATGGAGTCCCAAAACCCCATCCCGAGGCTGCTGACCCGGCCCGAAATGCATGGGTAAGGATGAAACCGCGTTCATTATTGGGCAGCAGGGAGAGTCCCCCCGGCTGGCCGTGCCTGAGGGTCGCTTGTCCCCTCCTGTCCCAGTACATCGTTGCTGTTCGTGGGCCAAAGGTTGCTGCTGGGGCAGATGCAGGAGGTGAATGATGGTCGTGAGTACGACCGATGGAGGAGAGCAGGAAACCCGGCAAGGAGCCCGGGATCCAACTGCCCCGGGCTCTGAAGGAGGGGTACGTGCAATCCAGACTGCTTTGGGCCAGAAAACCCTAAAAGCATGTCCAGCTCCACACCTGGGCAATCCCCAGATCCTGGGCTCTGGCCTGGGCACTGCCAGGGATCCAGGGTGGCCACAGCTGCTCTGGGAATTCCATCCCATTCCTTCCCAGCCAGGAATCCCTGCCCAATATCCCGCCCAAATCTCCCGTTTCCCAGTTTAAACCCATTCCCTGGGTCTTGTCCCTCCATCCCTTGTCCCCAGTCCTCTCCAGCTCTCCTGGAGCCCCTCCAGGCCCTGCCAGGGCTCTGAGCTCTCCCTGGAGATTTTCCCTGGGTGCTGGAGGCACCAAAGTGCACAGGTCTGGGGGGCAGGAGTGGCCCTGGCAGGGCAGTGAAGGGGATCTGTGTGTTCAGGCTGGAGGCACCAAAGTGCACAAATCTGGGGCAGGAGTGACCCCGGCAGGGAAATGAGGATGGGATTTGCTGTGCTCAGGGGCTGAGGCATCAAAGTGCACAGATCAGGGGGCGAGGAGTGGCTCCAAGCAGGCAGCGAGGGGATCTGTGTGCTCAGCGCTGGGAGCCACCCAAAGTGCACAAATTGAGGGGGACAGGAGTGGCCCTGGCAGGGCAGTGAGGAGGATCTGTGTGTTCAGGGGTGGAAGCACCCAAAGTGCACAGATCTGGGGACAGGAGTGACCCTGGCAGGGAAATGAGGGAGGGATTTGTGTGTTCAGGAGCTGGAGCGCACCAAAGTGCACAGATCTGGGGACAGGAGTGACTCCCGGCAGGGAAATGAGGGAGGGATTTGCTGTGCTCAGGGCTGGAGGCACCAAAGTGCACAAGGTCTGGGGACAGGATGGCCCTGGCAGGCAGCGAGGGGATCTGTGTGCTCAGGGCTGGAGCCACCAAAGTGCACCAAATTGGGGACAGGAGTGGCCCTGGCAGGGCAGTGAGGGGAGGATCTGTGTGTTCAGGGGCTGGAAGCACCAAAGTGCACAGATCTGGGGACAGGAGTGACCCTGGCAGGGAAATGAGGAGGGATTGTGTGTGTTCAGGGGCTGGACCACTGAATTGCACAGGTATGGGGACAGGAGTGGCCCTGGCAGGGCAGTGAGGGGGTCTGTGTGCTCAGGGCTGACCCCGGGCTCTGCTCTCCCCCAGGCTGCACCTCAGGAACGGCCTCGTGAAGGACAAGAGGTTGTGAGGGCGGCGTGGCCCAGGACCTGCTCTGGGACCCTGCCAAGGACAGCCCCAGGAGAACTCTGCCCCTGCCCCTGCCAGCCCTGGGCAGGCCAGGCCAGGGCCCTCCCCTGCGCCCGGGGGCTCCCAGTTTGGCCCAGTTTGGCCCAGTTTGGCCGGGACACTGGTGGCCAGGTGGGATCTGGGGCTGCCTTTGTGTCCCTGGTGTTGCTCCACATCCTCAGCCCCGCTGTGACACCCCCGGACCCTCCCCCTGAGCCCTCCCAGCTGCTCCAGCCTGGCCAGGGCAGCTCCTGTCCTGCCCTGGGAAGGGCCCCAAGGCCAGCTGTGCCCCAGCTGTGCCCCAGCTGTGTCCCAGCTGTGCCCCAGCTGTGCCCCAGCTGCCACCCAGGCACTGCAGAGGTGCCCTGGCAGGAGCCACCGTCCCCTGCAGCTGCCACTGCCCGGAATCCCCCTCAGGAGCTCCAGCCCAGCCCTCGGGAGGGGGCCCAGGAGGTTCCATTTCCGTGGAAAAAATCCCCGTGTAGGTCTTGGAGTGGCTGGGAAAGGGTCCTGCAGGTCCCTGCTGGGGGATTCCCCCCGGGACTGTCCCCTTGCTGAAGGAAGAACAGGGAATTCCTGCTCTTGGGCTGGGATTTTTGGGAAGAACAGGGAATCCCTGCTCCCAGGGTGGGATTTTGGGAAGAGCAGAGAATTCCTGATCCCAGGGTGGGATTTTTGGAAGAACAGAGAATCCCTGCTCCCAGGGTGGGATTTTTGGAAGAACAGAGAATTCCTGCTCCCAGGGTTGGGATTTTTGGGGGAACAGAGAATTCCTGCTCCCAGGGTTGGGATTTTGGGAAGAACAGAGAATTCCTGCTGCCAGGGTGGGATTTTGGGAAGAACAGAGAATTCCTGCTGGGTTTCCAGGCAGCTCCAGCCCTGCAGGCCCCAGGTCCCTCCCTGGGCAGCTCTGTGGCTTTGGGTCCCTCGCTGTCCCCTCGCTGTCCCCTCCCAGGCCAGGACCCTCAGCTCCCTCACCCAGCAGCTGAGGGGGATCCGATCCAGGCCGTCAATTCCAGGTGTGGGAGGGTGGGAATTTGTGGGAATTTGTGGGATTTTTCCATGTTTGGTTCCCCTCCAGACTGGTGTCCGAGCCAGGGACAGACCCCGAGTGGGGCTGTGGGAATGTCCCCAAGCTGTGGCAGGACCCTGTGACCTCCAGGGTGTCAGAGGAGCCTCCCAGGGCTGGAATTCCCTGGTTTTCTGYGGGGTTTGCGGGGCAGGAAGGGAACGGAACCCCCGGGGTGGGCCGGAGCAGAGCTGGGGTGACCTTGGGGGATAAAACTGAATTTCCCAGGGCTGGCATTGAGCTGGGTGGCTCCAGCTGGCCCTGGGGGCTGTGACATCGAGGTGGCAGCGGCAGCTCTGCTGTGATGGCCAGGAAGGGCCTGGGGGGCCTGGCTGGGGCCGATGGTTTTTGGGACTGGGGGTTTTTGGGGCCGATGGTTTTTGGGGCTGGGGGTTTTTGGGGCCGATGGTTTTGGGGCCGTGTGAAGCAGGACTTTGATGGTTTGACGTGCTGGAGGTCGATGGCTGTAGGAGAGAAACGTTGGACGCTGTGATTGAGTTAAAAAAGGGAATTTYTGGGAGGAACAGCCGGCTGTCCCTGGCTCCGGGCAGGTTGGGGAGCAGCGCTGGATTTCCATCCTCATCCTGACCCCACACTGAGTTAAAAAAGGGATTTTTTTGGGAAGAAGAGCCCTTTCCAGGTCTGCCCGCAGCTCCGGGCAGGGTTTTTAGGAGCAGCGCTGGATTTCCATCCTCATCCCGACCCCACGCACCGCGCTGGAGCCGCAGTGGTTGCTCCGGAGCTGCGGGAGAGCCGGCGGAGCCCTGAAAGGGTTAAGGGGTGCCGGAGCCGCAGGGATCCCACCCCGAGCCGGGATCCCGCGGCGCTGATTGAGCTCCGAGCCCATCAAAGGCTCCGCGGGCGGCCCCAGCCGCTTTGTGAGCACGGCAGCGATGTGGATGTGGCTCCTCCGCAGCCTCGCCTGGGCTCTGCTCGGCCCCGCGCTGGCCTCGGAGCCGCGCCCGCAGGAAAATTCCCTGCTCAGGTCGCTGGGGCTGAGCGCCAAGCCCAGCCCCAGGAGCCCCGCGCCGGTGCCGCCCGTGCTCTGGAGGATCTTCCACAAGAGGAGGACGCTGCYCCGGCCGGAGGCAGAGCCGGAGCCCTGTAGGGTGGAGGAGCTCAATGTCCCCGGGAACATCGTCCGAGTCCTCGCCGACCAAGGTACAGCCGCAGCCACGCCGCGCTTGGGCTTCCCCGCGCTCCGCTCCTTCCTTCCCCGCGTCCCGAGGCCGGAGCCGGATTCCAGCAGAAATCCCTGCGGGATGGAGTCCTGTGGACGCTGCCGGTGATGGCTGATGGGTTTGGAACCCCGAGATGGGGGGTGAGGGGGCAGCTGTGCCTGGCTCTGTCCTGGAGCCTCCTAAATCCCTCCCGAGTTGCTGCTTTGATCCCAGTCCTGATCCCAGCGATGGGATGCTCGACCCCTGGGCTGTGTCCCCCCCTCCTCATTGTCCCAGCGCCKCTGGCTGACCCCGGGGCACATCTGGCTGACCCCGGGGCACATCTGGCTGCTTGAGCCGTTCCCAGTCCCCTGGGGACTGTTTGATCGGTGCCCCTGAGGGCTCAAGGCACCCCAGAGCTCTTTTCTCTGGTGGTTCCAGTTTGGCTCGGGCTGGCTAAACCCAAATTCGCTGCTGTTCGCCCTCTTCCCCGATCCCGCTCAGCCCCAGCCCATCCTGGAGCCGATCCTGCCCAGCCCCAGGGTTCCCCCATCCCGGGAGCCGATCCTGCCCAGCCCCAAGGTTCCCCATCCCTGGAGCTGATCCTGCTCATCCCAAGGGTTCCCCCAGCCCATCCTGGAGCCGATCCTGCCCAGCCCCAGGGTTCCCCCATCCCTGGAGCTGATCCTGCTCATCCCAAGGGTTCCCCAATCCCTGGAGCCGATCCTGCCCAGCCCAATGTTCCCCATCCCTGGAGCCGATCCAGCCCACGCCCGCGTCCAGCCGCCCCCAGCGCTGTTTCTCCTTCCTCGCCAGGCCGCTTCCTGCCCGCGGGGCAGCCGCAGGCCCGGCCGTGCCTGCGGAAGCTCCTGCTCTTCAACCTCTCCGCGCTCGAGGAGGGCGAGCGCCCGACCATGGCCCAGCTGGAGCTGCGCTTCCAGCACAACTCCTACCACGGCCCGAGCCCGGGGCAGGCTCTGGAGCTGCGGCTGCACCGGGCGTCCCCCCGGGGGCTGCCGCAGCCCGGCCGGGCCCCGCTGCTGGAGCGGTCGCTGGTCCAGCTGCGCAAATCGCTCCTGTTCGACCTGAGCGCGGCGCTGAGGGACGCGGCGGTGCCGGGCGGGGATCCTTTGGCTCTGGTGCTGGAGCTGTCGGTGAGCGGCGGCCCCGGGAGCCCGGGGCAGGCTCTGGAGCTGCGGCTGCACCGGGCGTCCCCCCGGGGTTTGCCGCAGCCCGGCCGGGCCCCGCTGCTGGAGCGGTCGCTGGTCCAGCTGCGCAAATCGCTCCTGTTCGACCTGAGCGCGGCGCTGAGGGACGCGGCGGTGCCGGGCGGGGATCCTTTGGCTCTGGTGCTGGAGCTGTCGGTGAGCGGCGGCCCCGGGAGCGCGCGGAGCCCCTGCGGCAGCTCCGACGCCTTCGCGGCCGCCTCGCTGCTGCTGGTGACGCTGGGCCCGCAGTGCCGGGCCGGCCGCGGCAGGAGGAGCGCCCCGAGCGCCCCGGTGACCGCCAGCCCGCTGTGCAAGCCCCGCCGGCTGTACATCAGCTTCAGCGACGTGGGCTGGGAGAACTGGATCATCGCCCCCCAGGGCTACCTGGCCAACTACTGCGGCGGGGAGTGCCCGTTCCCGCTGGCGGCGCAGCTGAACAGCACCAACCACGCCGTGCTGCAGACCATGGTGCACTCGCTGGACCCGCAGGGCACGCCCCAGCCCTGCTGCGTGCCCGTGCGCCTCTCGCCCATCTCCATCCTCTACTACGACAACAGCGACAACGTGGTGCTGCGGCACTACGAGGACATGGTGGTGGACGAGTGCGGCTGCAGGTAGCGGGGTGCGAGAGGGAACGATGGACAAAGGGGGGAAATTCCTTTTTGTTCCCGCTGTGCCCGGGGGCTGCTCGCTGTGCTGGGGTTAGGCTGTGCTACGGGCGGTGCTGGTTTAGGATTAGTTGGGACGGGGGTGTGGGATTATGACCAAGGCTGGTGCTGGGTCCCTCCTCGGYGGGGGATGCTGGCACCGGGCTGTGAATCCCGAATTTCCCCCCTTGYTCGTGCCAGGCACCCCCAGGGCTGCAGGTTTTGGGGTTTTGGGTGAACTCTGCAGATTTCTCAGGGCATAAATGATTTTTCTGGGTGAAAAGGGGCTGGGGGCTCTCTGGGGTGTGGGAGCCCAGGGACAGGGATGGGGTGACCAAACCCCTTCCCAGGGGAGACAGAGCCAGGCAGGAGCTTTCTGTGCTGTGGGAGCTGCTCTCAGGTGTGGTTGGTGATGGGGTGGTTTGGGGACAGGGCTTGTCTTGGGTGGCCAAATGCAGTGGAGGTTTTGCCTAAAAAATGAAGGTTTTCCCTAAATGATTGAGATTTTACCTAAAAAATGAGATTTCGCTAAAAAAAAAATAGAGATTTTACCTAAAAAAAAGGGAGATTTTACCTAAGCAATCGGCTGGGAGCGGTGCCGAGGCAGGATCCTGCAGGAACGTGCTGAGGGAATGCAGGGGCCGTGCTGGGGTCAGCGGCTCTGCCCTCCCAGCCGCGTGGGTCAGTATTAATTTACCTCATCTGTAAATCCATGAGCCCAGGCTGTCCCCTGAGTGTCCCCTGAGTGTCCCCTGAGTGTCCCCAGGCGGCAGCCGAGCCTCGGGCAAGGGCAGGGCTCAGAGCTCTGCACATTTTTGGTTTTCCGGGTTGTTTTTGGTGCATTTGTGGGGTTTKGTGCTGCCTGGCAGCCCCAGCCCCTCCGTGGTGTCACCGAGGGGCAGCAGGGACCCCARTTCGGGCCATTCCCCATCCCTGAGCTCCTCTCCCCCTCCAGCTGAAGGGGCTGAGCTGAGCTKTGGAGCCCTGGGTGTGAMACCACCAGAGCCAGSATTTTGGGATTTTGGGGCAAAGGAATCCCAGTTAGACTTGAATTTTTTCTCTTTATTTTGAACTGTGAAGCCGTAGTGCAGCTTTTGGGTTTTTTTGCTGTTTTCTCTTTGAGCTCTGATGGTTTTCCCACCTCCTCCCCCCAGGGGCAGCACTGAGGGTTTAACCACTGGGGGGGCTTGGGATGGGTTTTTTTTTGTTTTGTTTTCACACCCAAAACGTGGAGCTGGAGACCCAGCCTGGAGCAGCTTGAGCTGAATTCCCATTCCCAAATCCTGGTGTTTCCCACCCAGCCCCGCTCTGCTCCATTTCAGTGTTTAAAGGGCTTAACTCCAGCCAGCAGGAGCCATTTAATTCTGATTTTAGACGGGCAGAGGAAGAAAACCTTGAAGTATTCCTGGGTCTGTGCCACCTGGGGGCAGCCAGGACAGGACCTGGGCTCACCCAGGCCCCAGTCTGTGCCCAGGGTGGTGCCAAGGCCAGGCCTAACCCCCCCAGACCCAGCTTGGAGCCCCCAGCCCTGAGCCTGGCAGGGCAAAGCCATTTCTGTGTTTCCTGCAGGGCAGGGGGAGCTTTTCCCAGATCCTGGGGCTGGAAGAGAGTGGGGGCCCTTCCCAGTATTCCCAGTTCTCCCAGTTGAGTYGCTCACCCCCTCTGCTATGCACACCCCCACTTTTGTACTAGTCTTGTGTTTAAAAAAAGTAATAAACTTGAAGTTTATACAATCAGACTAAAGCTTTAATGAACGTTGCATGGTTTCCTCATTGAAACTTAGGGGCCACCTTGAATGCAAGAGCTGTTTATTCTTTTTTTTTTTTTTTTGATGACAAACAGGTTTTAAAACAAAACTGAGACAAAAAAAATTAATTAAAAAAAAAAGAAAAGAGTTTTAACACCGTGCTAGCACTGATGTCTGGATTTGTAAAACTCAAAAAGAGTTTGAACTGCTACAAAGGAAAAAACCAGCACGAAGCAGAGGCAAGCATTCCCAGCAGTGAAATAAAGGGTGAGGGCAGAGGAGGGGGCTACAATACTCATGGAAAGCTTTGCACAGAGGGGTTCAGCTTAAACCTACCCGAAAATCTACGCCACTACGCTGCCTACCAAGGAAAAAAAATTAAAAGCCCTTCGGCAATGTTAATAAATAAAACAAGTCCATCTCACGAGGAAGGAAGGTGGCCTGTGTCTCCATTCTTTCACTGTTTTAGAATCTAAACTCTGGAGGCTTTGGATGAGAAAAGAATGGGTTTGTGAGTTGAGATTTTTGTGGTTTTTGCAGTTTCTGCAGCTCCCCCGGGCTGGGGGTGCTCCACACCAGGGCTGCTCTGGGGCAAATCCAGCAAATCCAGGGCAGGATCTGCAGGAAGGACAGGAATGGAAGGGTCCCCCCTCCCCGGGTACAAAAGGGGCTCTGAGCTGTTTGTTTAAGTACATTCAGATGAGAGGTATTTTGAGTTTTCCCCCCAAAAAAAGGACTAGAAACACTTGGAGCCCTTTGAGTGTAAAGCTTAACTCAGGCTGAGAACAGCCAGGCTCTGATCAATCTCTGCTGCTGCCCAGTTGGGAGGTAGAGGCTCCTCTGACTCRGGATCTGCTAAGAACGGGGCTGGAGGAATCAATTCTCTCTGTGCTGCTCCTAAAAAAGGTTCTGACAGAAATGAAAAGCTCCCAAGTGTTCCCCTGTGAGCGTTTCAGACATGGCTACACCTCAGAGTGTGGATGGCTTCTCCTCCCAGCCCTGCTCCCAGCTGGGCTCACAACTCTGCTCCACAAAGCAAAGCTTGAACAAACTTTCTTCCCCCTGAGAATTCGCTCCAACACCTCACTCTGTCCTCTCCTGCCTCCACCACCCCAAGAAGTCACCCCAAAGCCTGACCCATTCTCCCAAATTAAACCCAGCTCTGTCTCTCAGAGGCCACCACCTTCCACCACCTGCCTGCTTTGTCCGTTTGTCCATCCTGCTCCTGCAATGGCGTGGAGCCTTCCCTTCCATCCAAAATAATCCCCAATTTCCACTACTCCTCCCCCAAGGCTGTGGGGACCAAAGCAGGCCTGGCTGCACCTTCCCTCCAGGGCCGAAGGGCACAGGAACCCATCCCCTTTCAAGCATAAAGTTCATCTTACAGAAAGGCTGTTTTTCACAGAGTAGAGTCCAGACAGTTGCCAATTAAAGCATACAGAAAACACTTTGAAACCCTCCTGCTCGAGCACGCAGGCTCCTCTCACTCTAAACCTATCCCATGTAGGAAGAAGAGGCTGATTGCTGCAACTTGAAATCACACTGAAAGTTCTCAAGGATGGTGCTCTAATTTTTGTTTGAAACTTTTTTTTTTGGTTTTTTTTTAAAGTTTTTTTTTTGTAATATAAGCTTCTCAGAACAAGGATCTAAATCTCCCAGGTCCACCACTAAGAATTCAGAGACAAAACTTCTTAAAAAATTCAGTGCTCTTTTTGAAAGAATCTCTTTAAAACCACCTCGTTCAGAATGTGGGCGACACGATGACAACAAATTTCAGAGCCAGTGTTGGACAACAAAACCTGCACCTCAGAGTTGAGCAGCAGCTGCATTTCTGCTTGGCTGGCTCTCACCCAGGCAGGGACTTTCTCTCTTTTTTTCCCCCCTTTCTCTCAGATACTCTGCTTCTAAAATGTAAACAGTTCCTGCTAAAATATTTTCAGTACCCTCACAAAAGGAGCCCGACTCTGAGGTGAGGGTTTTCCTCTCCCCATCTGCTCTGAAAGGTTAATAATGCCCTGCTCGCCAAGAGAAGTATGGAATGAAGTGAAACCTGCTTTGTTAAGGCCCTTCTCCGGAGCTGGGGGGACTCAGCTGAGCACTCTGCTGGGTGAGTTCCTTCCTCAGGGCTCTCTCTCCTCTCTCAGTCTCCGTGGCTCAGTGAGCTCCAGCAGTGGCTCTCTCCTCTCTCGCGCGCTCCTCTCTCTTCTCTCTCTCCTCTCCGTTGGTTGGTTTCTTTCTCCTGTTGCTCTCACACAGTGGTGCTTCAGTTTTAGCAGTGGAAAACAGGTATCCATTTTATTTTATTTTTTTTATTACCCAGAATAAAATGCTGATGAACTAAGCTCCACACAAGCTTAGCTCTTCTTCCTCAACCTGGGGGCACAAGGAGAGCTCAGTTAGGGCAGTCCCTGCTTAGATCAGGAGGAGGGGACAGCTTAAACCAGGGAGGGGACAGCTTAAATCAGGAGGAGGGGATAGTTAAATAAGGGAGGGGACAGTTAAAATCAAGGAGGGGACAGTATAAATTAGAGGAGGGGACAGCTTAGATCAAGAGGAGGGGACAGTTTAAATGAGGGGATGGGGACAGTTTAAATGAGGGGATGGGGACAATTTTTTAAATCAGGGATGGGGGACAGTTTAAATGCAGGGGCGATGGGGGACCAGGTTGAAAATGAGGGATGGGACCAGTTTGGCTCAGGGGAGGGGCAGAGGGGTCCTTACACTCTAATACTGTGACAGTCCCGTCACTCCACCATGTTGATAAGCTCGTTCCCCCTGGTAAGTTGAGTCCTGTGACAGCGCCACGTCAATCTGGGATTTAAACTCATCACCAAGGTAACTGTCCTGCAAGGGGAGAGGTGAGGGAAGCCTCAGCATCAGTGTCCAGCTCAAGTGCAAGGCAGAACCAGGTTAATCATAAAGCTGAGAGCGTTTGGGTTTTTTAAATCTGCTTTTTTTTTGTGCAGAATTTCCCTAAATTAAGGGGTTTTTGAGCTGTTTGTCAGCTGAAGCAACATTTCCCTTCCATGCCCCCATCAGGGCAGGCTGTGAACSCTGCAGCTGAGTCACTGAGAGCAGTTTCAGTTTCATTTCCCTCAGGAGGGAGGAGGTGCAGGCACGGATCACCAACACAAACCCCAGGAAAAGCTCCTGATATCCCAAAATCCACTCACCTGGGATAATTCCGGCTGGGAGAGCCCAGGCTGACTCATCTGAGAGGGCTGGCTCATGGAGATGTAGCCCTGGGTCAGGGGGCCCTGCGAGAAGGGCTGGGACACCACGTCCTGGCTGGCCTGGCTGTTGGGCAGGTTGGACTGGCTCGTGCCAGGAATGCCAAAGCGGTTTTTCTGCCGCCCGCCACGGCCCGTCTTCCCTTTGGGAGCGCCACGGCCTGGAASAGACCCAGCCAGCCAGCAGTGAGACCCCTGACAGGTACAAACACCTCTCCCAGGTGCCCCCTGGGCTGGTTTTGCCCCTTACCTGCAGCGGGGCCGTTGGCCTGGCCGAAGTAGCCCGGGGGGGGCATGGGGGGCATGACGAGGTTGAAGGGGATGGGAATGTTCATGGCAGTGACGTGGCTGGGGCCAGCACTGATCATCCCAATCTGGTCGTGGGTCTGGAAGTACATGTTGGATGGACGCCCTGGGGAGAGGAGAGCACAGGGACTGCAGGGATTGTTCYRGGRGCAATCCCCACCTGCAGCAGGAGGGACGAGGACRAGCTCCCCCTGGCAGAGGCAGCAGCATCTCTGCCTCGCTGCTGATTCCACACCTGGACATTCCATAAATCCACCTAACACAGGCTCATCCCACAGCTCCTCCTCACAGCACCACCTGAGATCCCTGAAATGCTGCTCACACTCATTTATTTTCCCCTCAGTTTGCACCTGCTCTGCACTTGTSAGGCTGGGATTCTATTTACAGCAAAATCCAGGCTCAAGACTTTCAGCCTTCAAATTCATCCCAAACATTTTCAGTTGTTAAATTAAATCTCAAACATTTCAGCCCTCAAATTTATCCTGAGCATTTTCAGTCCTTAAATTAATTCCATTTTCAGCCCTTAAACTCATCCCAAACATTTTCAGTCTTCAAATTCCATCAGTTCCAGTTCTCAAATTCCATTTCTGTAGTTTGAAGTTTAAATCTTTAACAAATTCAAAATTTGCACAAGTTTAAAAGCTTTTGAGAARTTTCAGAGTTTGAAGTGTGTAAGATGTGACCCCTCAGGGGCTGGTTAGGGGAAAAAGAAACCCCTAAAAAGTCAATTTTGGGAATTTCCTTTACCTTGGCTGCTGCGGTCGTAGACAGAGCCAGGGATGATGGCCTCGCGTGCATCATACATGGCAGTGGTCATGAAACGGGCACCCTGCAGGGATTTTGGCAATTAGGCATTCATCCTCATTCTTTTCCCCCAGAAAACCTTGCACTGCAACCTCAGTGGAAGCTATTTTGGGTAAAAATCCATAAAACTCCACAGATCGCACAAATGTTGTGGAAATTAATTCTAACACATAGAAAACCTTTAATTATTATTTCAGCCACATCCTGAACACCYAAAGTAAGATTTTCCAGCAGCCTGTCCCAAGCTGTGAGACATCTGATGAGTTTTCAGTCTATTCTGAGGCCCTGGCAATTCCCTTGCTCCATTCACTGTCCTGTGGTGGCTGCCMAGCTCCCCCAATAATAATTTGTATAAAACTTGCAGCTKGAGGGTTAAAAGTGAGTTTTCCCTTTCTACACAAACCAGTTCCTTCATTTCATTCACCTCAAGATTGACCCCAATAAAATCCTGCAATTAAAGAGAAATAAATGATGAAGTTTGCTCAGCCTAGGGACAGCAGCAGCTGCTTCCCCCTGCAGTCACGCTGCACCAAAAGGCAGCAAAAATGGAAACCTGTGGGGGTGTGAGGCTGTGTGGGTGGCTCATTCCACCCATTTAGGATTAATTAAGGCATCAGGGGCTAATTGGCTGCTGTCAGGAGCCCGGGGTCACTCACAGGGTTGATGGTGTTGACGAGCTTGCGGGGTTTGCTGAACTGCATCAGGCTCTCGCGCAGGTTGTTCAGGGGCCCCTCCACCAGCACCTTCTGCTCCTTGTAGTAATTYAGGAGGTGATTCCAGAGGGGCTGCTTGGACAGGGCCTTGGGGTTCCCCACAATGATCACCCCGTACCTGTGAACACAGAGGAACCACARTTCACTGGGGGATTTGTTAAAAGGATGTTGAACAGAGCAGCCCCAGGGTTCTTCTCTCTGGGAGCTGCAGGAGGAGCCTGATGCAGCTGGAACTGCTCACAGCAGCCATTCCAGATGTGGCTCARCACCTGGAAGGAGACTGCAGCAGGCAGTTCCTGCAGCAGCACCAAGTTCCTCCTTCAGGCTCGCTCTGTGTCCCACCAAACCCCCCTATGTTGGTTTTGGGGCTTGCAAACAGCAGGGAAGCCAAGCAGCACTGTGCTGGGCTCCATCCACCTCAGCCTCTCTGGAATCAAAGGCATCAAAAAACCAAATGGGCACAAAATGGTTGTGGAAGTGATAAAGCAGCAGATGAAGGGAAGGGATCTGTGCTGAAAATGGGAAGGACATGGTGACTTCCCAAATGTACTGATGCCAAATGGTGGCAGGGGCTGAGATGAGAGATRAAAAYGGCACAGAATGGTTTGGGTTGGAGGGACCTTAAATCTCATCCAGTGCCACCCCTGCCATGGCAGGGACACCTTCCAGCTGCTCCAGCCTGCCCTTGGGCACTGCCAGGGATGGAGCAGCCAGAGCTGCTCTGGGAATCCCACCCCAACCCCTGCCCACCCTCAGAGGGAAGAATTCCTTCCCCATATCCCCCCAGCACTGCCCTCACTCCCCGTGTCCTGTCCCTGCACCCTCTCCCCGTTCCCTGGAGCTCCCTCCATGCCCAGTTTTCCTCACCTGGCTCTGGTCAGGGCCACGTTCAGCCTCCTGGGGTCGTTGAGGAAGCCAATGCCCTGGTGCTCGTTGGCCCTCACACAGGACAGGATGATGAAATCCTTCTCCCTGCCCTGGAAGGCGTCCACACTGGCAATTTCCACTTCCTGCAACACAGGAAAACACCTCAGGCATGGAAGCAAAACAGCTCTGCCACCAGCAGGCACTGCCAAAGGGCCTGGCCAGCACTGAGCCTTCCATCAGCTGAGAAAAATGTTGTTTTTGGAGGGAGGAGTGATTTGGTAATTCCTCTGGGCACTGAGCAGCKGCCCCAGAGGGGAACAGGGAGTCTCAG
The DNA here is from genome assembly GCA_002167245.1 of Sporophila hypoxantha. Classification (NCBI taxonomy): domain Eukaryota; kingdom Metazoa; phylum Chordata; class Aves; order Passeriformes; family Thraupidae; genus Sporophila; species Sporophila hypoxantha. Next base: position 329,807 of record NDFG01000026.1, read on the forward strand.
TTCAGGAGAAATTCCTTTCATGTTCAGCTTTATGGCTCTCCTGTTTCCCCACAACTGTGCAGCTCTTTGCCTGAGGATGTTGCCAAAAAGTTCTGACTGTTCCAAAATGTTGGAGGATGAGAGGTTCAAATTAGCCCTGAGAAACCTCAGTGAGAGGGACACATCATTCCTGGCACAGGGAAAAATCTTTCCACCAAGTTTCCTTGCAGTGAAAACACTGCTCAAGTTCTCAATCTTGCAAAACAAGATCATATTAAACACAGAATTGTCCTGTTTGTAGCAGCTCATTTTTCTGTTTGGTGGAGGAGTTCCACTGGTGGCAGGATGTGTTCCCAAGCAAATAAATTGTGTGGCCACCAGGATTTATTTGCTTGGTTTCCTGCACGTCCCTTGGCACTGAGGGTTGGTGAAGGCACAAGGTTTTCCACAGTGACCTCTCCCTTCTGTGTCTCACAGGATTTGTTACAACCTCTTTCCACACAGATTTTAGCAGGGCTTCCTCCCTTCCCCGTTCCCACTGGTACCTCCTAACTCTACTCCTTGATTTTAACCAAAACCAACTCAAAAACTCAAAAATCGATCGATATTAACCAAAACACACTCAAAAATTCCAAAGACTGAGCCTGAAGATGGAATAAACATAAAAAACCATTGAGAATTTCCCAGTCAGTGCCTTTTGGGCTGTGTGCACCCAGTACCTGGTAGAGCTTGGTGTGCAGGGAGCCACTGAACTGCATGTACTGCACCAGGTAGGAGCGCTGGCCCTCGTAGGGGGTGATGATGCCGATCTGGTCAGGCTTGGCCCCAGCCTTGAGCAGCTTGGTGGTGATCTTCTCCACGTTGGCAGCCTCGGTCCTGCAGAGGCACATGGGCTCAGCCAAGGAGGGTCAGGCCAGCAGGGCTCAGTTTTTAGCAAGTTAATGGGGTTTAAAAGGCTCCCACGTGAGGGTGCTTCAATGGAAAGATCAATTTTGCTCGAGCACTGCAATTAATTCAGCTCCAGCTCCTCACTCTGGACATGCACTGAGGAATTTGGGCCAAAACCAACATCCCAAAGGCCTCAGAAMCACACAGATTTCACCTCCACCTCCTTAGCACTGCACAACAAACAGCAGAACCTCCTCAATTCCAAATGGGATTTCTTGCTGGAGTTAAATGTACACATGGAACTTTTACAATCAGCATCATTCCAAACATCCCCCAGATCCTTCAGCTGCTTTATCTTAAAGCTTTAAATACAGAATGTTTTGAATGTCAATGCCCCCTATCAGGCAAGCATTGTGCTGTGTGTTTGTGCACAATCTGCTCCACTGTATCCAGTCTTGCACATGCTGCTCAGGAAACAGACTGAGATTAAAAATATCTCAGCTGATATTTTGTTCACAACTTGGGCTGGTTTCCCTGCCAGGCACGTGAACAACCATGACCCAAGAGGAGCAGATTTTACATTTATTTSTTGAAAAAGAAGGTTGAATGTGCAGAAAAAAGGGATAGGATAAAAAAAAAATGCATTTCCATCCCTTTTGAAGTAAATCTGAGATTCAGGATTCTGCTTGAGGAGTTATTGGAATTCAAAATGTGATTTGATCAGCAATTCCAGCTGGCCCAAATTCACCCACATCAGGCATTTGATCATGGCCTGCTCCTTCACCCAGTGAGGTGAACTCCTCCACAGAGCAGCCCCAGCTCTGAGCTGCTCCCTCCTGGGGCCTTTTCCTCCTGGTTTCCTGTGAGAGGAGCCCRGGGACAAGCAGCTGGGGCTGCAAGCCCTGAGGGAGGCTTTTATTACAGCCCAAATGAGGATTTATCCATGAGGAGCCACCTGCACTGAGGCCAGGTTTGGATCCCAGAGCTGAGCTCACCTGTTCAGGTAAGAGGTGCCTGAGCTGGCAATCTCCTCCTGGCCCTGGGTCACGTAGAAGAACATGGGTTTGTCAGGCTGGGGCCACTGGAAATCAAAGCCTTTCTTCACCCTGTCAGCTGAGGAGCACAGCAACAGGAGCAGAACAAATCAGCAACACCACTTGGCAATTTCCATATCAAAGAGCCTCAAAATGAAGCGTGATGCAAATTTTTTTATTAAAAAACCAAACCCAGATGAGAGAATGCCTGCTTTGATCCCTGCTCAAGATTTGCAGCTCTCCCCAAAGGCTCAGAAACCTTTAGTGTCACTCTCTCTTCAGATGATCTTTTAATATAAAATCTTATTCACTCTCCAGATTGTTCCAACAGCACCAACACCTTCCAGGCCATGGAAACAGAAACTAGCAAGGCTAGCCCTCAATGAACAGGGCTGAGCCTAAATGGAACAGGGCTGACCCCAAATGGAACAGGGCTGACCCCAAATGGAACAGAAGTAAACCCCAAATTGAACAGAGGTAAACCCAAATGAACAGGGCTATCACAAAATGAACAGAACTAACCCCAAATGAACAGGGCTAATGCTAAATCAACAGAACTAACCCCAAATGAGCAGGGCTATCACAAAATGAAGTCACCCAGTATATGATGGAAAGGGAAACATTTGGTGTGCCGGCACTGGCAATGTGGCTGCTCAGTGCTGCTCCCTGCTGTGTTCCCACAGTCCCTTKGTGCTGCTGAGGCTGCCCCAGCCCCCCTCACCTGCAGTGACCCCGTTCTGCAGGGATCCCTCGTAGAAGATGTTGGAGGGGAAGGCGCTGAGCGCGGGGTGCATGCGGTACTGCACCTGCAGCCGGATGGGCCGGATGCCCAGCACCACCAGCCTCTCAAACAGCGACTGCGACAGCCCCGCCTTGGCTGCCTTCTTGCACATCACCACAGGCCCCAGCTGGCAGTGGTCACCCACCAGGATCAGCTGTGGGGAGAGTTTGGGGAGAGCTCAGTTTGGTGGCTGGAGGTTGTTTGGAGTAACAGAAATATCCTATAAAAATGGGGGATTGTGATTTGGGGTGGGAGGATCTTAAATCCCACYCTGTGCCACCCCTGGGGCAMYTCCCACCATCCCCAGGTGGTTCCARCCTGGCCTGGGGCACTGCCAGSGAYMCAGGGGTGGCCACAGCTGCTCTGGGAATTCCATSCCATTCCCTCTCCACCCTCCCAGCCAGGAATCCCTGCCCAATATCCCACCCAAATCTCCCTTTTCCCWGTTTAAATCCATTYYCWGTRTCCTGTCCCTCCAGGCCTTGTCCSCAGTCCCTCTCCAGCTCTCCTGGAGCCCCTTTAAGCCCTGCAAGGGGTTCTAAGATCTCCCTGGAACTTCTCCAAGCTGGCCTTGGACAATCCCAGGGACAAGGCAGCCACAGCTTCCCTGRGAATTCCAYCCCAGCCCCTCCCCTCCCTCACAGAAACGATTTCCCCTAAATATAAAACCCAAACCCACTCTCTGTCAGTTTAAACCATTCCCTGGCATATTAGGAATTAATCATTCCAACTTGTGATAGGCTAAAGTACTCCCCAAAGGCTCAGAAACCTTTAGTGTCACTCTCTTYACAGATGATCTTTTAATATAAAAATCTTGGTAACTCTCCARATTGTTCCAACAGCACCAACACCTTCCAGGCCAAGGAAACAGAAACTAGCACGACTAACCCTAAATGAAGAGGGCTAACCCTAAATGAASAGGGCTGACCCTAAATGAACAGGGCTGASCCYAAAWKRAMMRAG
>NDFG01000026.1:354428-375475 GCA_002167245.1 Sporophila hypoxantha
GGATTTTAAATCCCTCCTAAAACACTTCAGAAAATTGATTCTTATGTTTGTTTAATTGTAGGAAACAATGGAAATAGAGTGTCCTATAGAAAATGTTTGGGCTCTACTACTTTTGGCAATTGACCATTAATCAATTGTAACACTATTAAACTGTTAATTAAATGTATTGGGAAAGGACATACTTTTAAACTAAATACATCAAAATTTCCTAAAACATGAGGAGCCCTGCATTGCTCAACTATTTTTTAAAAAGACCCCAAAAGCAGCAGAGCAGAAGTTTCCACCCCCAATATTCCTCAGCTCCAAATCAAATTTTTTATTTAATTAGCTTTAATTATAATCACAGGGCTAATATTTCATTAAGCAAATCCTGATCAATTGGAGAAGTCATTATTTAAGATGCCAAAAMGAACAACAAACTTCAATTATCTGGTGAGGGCAGCAAAAATTTTGCCCAGGAACTTTTAAAAACCCCAGATGTTGTGATTTTATGAGCCCTGAGCCTGTTGAGAGGGGCAGGTCTGAGCAGATCCTGGGCTTTGTTTTACTTCACTCCACCTCTGAGAGTCCCTCCCCAAAAATGACATTTCTARCGTCAAAGTGAGCACCAGGATGACCACAAAAGTTTGCAGAAACTCAAAACCACCCTGATTTTTTAAAAAAATCAACATAAAATCCCTTTCTTTTAGCCAGGAGACAAAACCAGYACATGAAGGTGCTCTCCAGAGCTTTTATTCTTTTTTTTTTTTTACTTTGACTTCAAAGGTTTCTCAAACGTGTTTAGACAAAAAAAAAAAGGCCAATTAATAATCCTCTTGTCTGGACTTTCAGCTTATGAGGCTGATTTTGGGGTGGTTTTTCTTCTCCTTGGCCACAAATTCCCTACTGGGAGCTCTGGAGTGATCACAACCCATTAAAGGTTTAAAATKAAATGTGATTAACATTCTCTTTTAATGTATAGTCACAGAGATTTTACTGCTGGTAGAAAATAATTCTGATCTCTCAGTGGCCAAACTGGATCAATTCTACCAAATCCAAAAGGTGCAAATGAACAGAAAATAACCCAACAGTTCTGAGCTGATTCACAGAGATGTGAGCACATCCCTGCTGTCACCGAGCACTTTCAGGCATAAAAACTGATTTAATTTGTGCTGGGACAGCCCCCAGGACAGGAGAATCCCGCCTCAGTGCTGCCCTGCACACCTGTGGAGCTGCATGTGCTCCCTGCTCCCCTCTCAGACCCGGCTGGGGCAGCTCTTGCAAATAAAAGGACAAAAATTCACCTACAGCYCTCAACTCCTGTCTAAACTCATCCCTTAACACGTGGGTGATGCACAAGCATTTCATGGTTAATAATGGGATTTCTGTGAGGAACCTGAATATTCCATGATCTTTAAACTGGAGAAAAGTGTGGCTTTTTTAAAAATACGGGAGAGTTCTCCGGTGCTGTTCTTGTTTACTACGGGCACACTGAGATTGTTATCTTCATTTGCAGCACTTCTTGGGAGCTGTAATCCCAATTCCTCCCCKGCCTACGAGCTGTGAATTGCTAAATAAATACAATTTCATTCTCTTTTARGTACCAGCCATCAACTGTAATAATAAAAAACCCAAAACTAACACCTATTTTTAAGCCACGAGGCGCCAGAGCTCAGAACTTGTCTCAGGCCTGGCCCTGCCACACAACCCCCAAACAAACCAGCCCAACAACCGTGCAGCAMAGAAAGTGGAAACTGAAATAAAAAAATAACATTCACAGTAATAACAAGATGAAATTCAAGCGTATTTTAGCGAGGGGAAGTAAAAAAGCCGAATTTCCTCAGAGCCCAACTTCCGATAACCAAACACCCCCAAGCCCCGCGATTGTTTTAAGGAGAAGGATCCCGAACTGACACGAAGCCCCGGTAGTTTTCCTCCTCCCTATCGCAACGACACAACTATCGCCACTCGGCCAGCCGGCCGCGAGTTTCCTCCCCGMACAACCCGCTCCGATTCCGCCTCCCGGGGCTCCGCCACACGCGGCTCCCGCTCCCCGCCCGCCCCGGCGGGGCCCGAGCGCCCAACCCCGCCCGCCCCTTCCGGACCCCCCGGTCCGGGCCGCCCCCGGCCCCTCACCTGCGCTTCCAGCGGGCCCGGAGCTCCCTGCCCCGCGCCGGGGGGCCCCTGGCCCTGGGCCGGCCCCGCCTGGCCGGGCCCYGGCGGGGTCTGGGTCTGGCTGGGGAGGGTGAAGTCGGTGAACTCGAACTCGGAGCCCTGCGTGTCGGCGCCGAGCAGCTCGGCCTCCTCGGTGTCCAGGAAGGTGAGGGTCTGCGAGCTGGGGCCGTACGCCTCCACGCTCATGGCGGCGGCGTTTCCTCAGGCCGGGAGCCTTCGTTCTTCCCCCCCCCCCAGCCCGGGCCTCCCCCTCAGCGAGCCCGGGCGGCCGCGCTACGCGAGCGGCGGGATCCGCCGCGCGCACCAGGCCGCGCGCCCCCCCCACACACAAAAACGAACCCGCCGCCGCCGCCGCCGCGCTCGGGCCGCTTCGCCGGGCGGCCCCGGAGCCAACGGGCGGGAGAAGGGAGAGGAGCGGGGCTCCGTCCGTGTGTCCGGCCGGGTCCGAGCGTCCGTCCGGCCGCGGCCGCCGCGCGCCAGGCCCGTGAGCGGTGACGCGGAGCGCGCGCGGGGGACGCGCCGACGGCAGCGCGCGCGCGCGGGAGGGGGGCGGGGGGGTGACGCACACGCAGCACGTACGGGGGAAGGGGGGGGGCACGGCGCGGCCGCCAGGGGGCGCGCTGCCCGCCCCGCAGCGCTAAAGGGGAAGGGCGGGGCTTGGGTCTGAGTGACGGGTGCGGTGGCCAATGGGTTGTTGCGATTAGGGGGAGGGAGGGGGAGTGAGCGCCCCGCCGGCCCAGCGCACGCGGGGGGAAGGGGCGGGGCTTGGTTCTGAGTGATGGGTGTGGCGGCCAATGGGCCATCGAGATAAGGGTTAAGAGGGGAGCTGGGGCGTGTCCAGAGCGGCCTGGAGGGGGGGGGGTGACCTCCCACACGCAGGGGGAGGGGCGGGTTTTGAGTCTGAGTGACAGGCGTAGCAGCCAATGAGGGCGAGAAGGCGGGAGCGCGCGCTCCACCCGCCATCGCCCACGTTGGCGGGCGGGGCTTAGCTCTGAGTGACGGCCTTGGCAGCCAATGGGTGCTTGAGATTACGTGTGGGCTGTGCCTGGCTCTGAGTGACGGCTGTGGCAGCCAATGGGGCACTGAGATGAGGGGCGGGGGCTTGGGGCTGACGGGGTGGAGAGGTCACTGAGGGGGATGGAGGCTGAGGGCTGGTCAGGTCACTTCAAGACGGAAATGTGGTCCTGGCCACTTTGTGAGGGGCTGAGGCCCGGAAACAGGTCACTCTGTGGTAGGCACTGGGCACTTGTGAGGGGGATGGAAGCGGCTGAGGGCCTGGACAGGTCACTCTGCGGTTGGCACTGGGTCACTTGTGAGGGGATGGAAGGGGCTTCGAGGGCCTGGAGAGGTCACTCTGTGGTGGCACTGGGCACTTGTGAGGGGATGGGAGGGCTGAGGGCCTAGAGAGGTCCCTCTGAGGTGGCACTGGGCACGTGTGAGGGGCTGAGGGCCTAGAGAGGTCACTCTGGGGTGGCACTGGACACGTGTGAGGGACTGAGGGCCTGGAGAGGTCACTCTGAGGGGATGTGGTGGCACTGGACCCTCGTGAGGGGATGGGGAGGCCGAGGTGGGTGACCCTGTGGTGACAGTGGGGTCACCTGTGCCCACCATGAGCTGCCAGCACTGCCTATTCCCTTAGAACTGAACCCCTGTTGGGGGTTAAGTGGGAAGTAAGGATGGGGAATTGCAGGAATTCCTGCTCCAGCTGTAATTCCTGTCACACCTGTAATAGTCCTGAGTGAAAATTGAGCTGCTCTGGACGTGCTGGACTAGGGATTCTCTGAGGTCAGAGAAGGCAGCACCACATTTCTACCTTTAAATACAAAAAACTTTGGATTTACTCTCATTCCATTTGATCATTCCATTTGATCACACAATAAATCCCTTTTAAGAGAAATCTGTGTGTTGGGAAAGGCTGGATATTCAGTCCCTCTTCCCTTCCACGTTGAGATGCAAATATGTATCTTCTCTTATAAATAACTTGGATTTTATATTCCTACTTTTGGTGTAGGACAAAGCCCAGCCTGAATCAACGTGTTCCAGATCTGCAGCTGCTGGGCTGAAAAGATAGAGACTGGAAAACATCCTTGTCCTGGGAGTATTGTGCAGCAAAAGGAGGGGAAAAAACAAATCCAGAGAATCCGCTTCTGCAGAGAGACTGAATCCATCTCGTTTTTGAGTAGAATAAACTGCTCAGACCAAAGAGTAACGGGGAGAAAGCGTGAAATAACATTAGAGGATGAAAGTGGAACCAGAGTGGGGTGGAATAAAAAAACCAGTACAAAGCCAGGTGGCTGCTTGCTACAAACACTTTTATTTATTAATAAACACAACACACTCCAAACATTTGGCTGCTTGACAGAATCCTCAAAAGTCTTGGCAGGGGATCAAAGTCCTGCTGCTCTGCCGGGCTCCTGTCCCTGCGCGGCTCGGGAATAGCGGTGCGAGCTGGAAAGGCCCTGCCGTGCCAGCAGAGGGGATGTGTCCCCTCAGCGTGGCGTTGGGGACACTCTGCTGCTGCTGTCTGAGGTGCTGAAGCTGCAGATCCCCCAGCGCGGCCTGCCTGAGCTGGASAAGGAGCTGGGAAACCAAACTGGTTTGAACTGGGAGCTGGAATTCTCTTTGTACCGACCCRGAGCACAGATGTGTGAATTTCGGGATAACTTTGCTCCGTTGCAATGCTGGAAGCTCTGGGGGCACTTGGAAGCTTTTCAGGATAAACTGGATGCCCAGGAGGCTGCAGAGCTCCCAGGCTGTRTTTTTGGGGTGTTTTGTGCAAGTTTTCTCCCTCAGATCCGGGCTGCTGCAGAGGAGAGGCTGTGACTCACTGGGCTCGAGTGCTGTGCAGCTAGTGTGGAATTTAAACAGGCAAAAACTGGCACCATTCCCTGCAAACGGCGCTGAGCTCCCCATCTCCCTGCAGATCGSAAGCTGGGATTCACCAGAAGAGAAGAAACACGAATGAATTAATATTTAAAAGCCGTTTTCTGCTTGCAGGAGGTGCCAGCGTGCAGGTGATTRTCCCCAGGTGCTGATGAGGAGTGCCAAACCTGAGCAGCTGGAGGTGCTGGGGAGAAGGAGAGGCCTTTCCCTGGAGCTGACTGGAATTCCAAAGCAGCCCAGCAGCKCCGGGATTCGCTGGCATCGGGGCAGGGATGGGATTGGTCTCCAGGAATTCCCAGCCATGGAGATAAGGCTGCTGACGTGAGGGGGGCACAGCCAATGGAGCCCAGGCTGGCCAAAACGGGGGGAAAACGGGGTATTTTTATCCTGGGCTGGATAAAAATGGGCTTAGGGGGAGGTGAGGGTGGAGCAGGGATCAGGTGGGCAGGGAGGAGCTCCCACCCAGAGCAATAAATGCACCCAGGGTGTTCGTTAAGGACAATTAATAATAAATGAAGCAAATTAATCGCTTTATTTTCCCCCTGCTCCGGTCATATTTTTTTATTTAGTGCTCAGAGGGTTTAAAAATCACAGAATTCCAGGATGGTTTGGGGTGGAAGGACCTTRAATSCCATCCATKCCCATGGCAGGGACACCTCCACTATCCCAGGTTGTTCCAGCCCCATCCAGGGTGTCCCCAGGCACTTCCAGGGATGGGGAATCCACACCAATCTCTTCCAGTGCCTTTCATAATAAAGAATTTCATCCAAATTCTCTATTTTCTTCATTTTCTGTCTCTGTTTATTGCCCTTTCCTTTCATTTTTCCTTAAAATTATTCCTAAATGAAAATGCCTTCAAGTTTTATTTATTTCACCTTTATTGCCTTTTTCTTTCCTTGTTCCTTAAAACTAATCCTAAATGAAAATGCTTTAAAATTTTACTTATTGATGAATACCAATAAATAAAAGAACCAACCAATTGGTATTCAGTTTATTGAATACCAAGAAATGAAAGAACAACCAAAAAATCTGKTTTTTAAAAATTAAAGACATTCTCTATGCTGACAAAATTTCAATTTATTTTTTAAGGGTTAAATCCATAGGGAAAAAATCGGGAATGAGTTTTTTCCAGTGCAGCTGGGCCGTTTCTCCTGAGCTRCCACGAGAGGGACACAGAAGGAAAGCAAAAGGAGCTGGGAAAGGAAGAATCCAAGGAACAGCTCGAGGTGGGATCACAGCAACACATTTCCCTTTTGTTTGGGAATCACAGCATTCCTACAGCTCCCATAAAATCCTAAAAAAAATCCCTAAAATCCTAAATTCATCCCGTAAAATCCTAAAAAATCTTCACAGATAATGAGCTAAGAAATGTGAATAGTTAAAATGTTTTTTGGAATTTTTTTTCCCAGATTTTCCTCATTTTCCCTCAGCTTTTTCCCTTTAGAATGCCAGGACAGGGAGAGGTTGGGCTGGCTGGGATTTTGTTCCATCCTGAGCTCCTGGAGCAACAAATCCCCCAGGATTTTGTGGGTTTGGGGAGGTATTTCTGTTTATTCCCAGTGATTTTATGTTTGTGGAGGCTGGGGAGGTATTTCTGTTTATTCCCAGGGAATTTTCACTAATTACCAGCTGATGATGCAAATGTCAGGAAATCCCACATCCCATCAAATTCCTGCATGGAACAAAGGCTCCATAAAACCCCCTGAAGTAAATATTGAATATTTCGTGGGCTCTTGTGGAATTCAAAMTCCCAGGCCTGAAATGCCCTGGCTTGGAATTAATGCAGAGTGGATTTTTAGGGATCTGCAGTTGATTCATCCTTAATGTCAGCAAAGCCCTGGCTGGGCAGGCTGGGATTGGGATAAAAATGCTGAGAAAAAGGAAAATGGGAGGGAAAAAATCCTTATTTTTAAAAAATTATAACTTTATGGACTTCAGTCTTACATTTCTGGGACAGCATTTTAATATCACAGTAAAAGGCCCATTGAGTGCTGGGACACTGAGTGGTCATTTTAATATATTTATATACTTATATATATTTACACATATAATCTTATTTTATATTTATATAATATACTATTTTGTTTATACATTTTTATAATTTTTGTATTTMTATTTTATATTGTTRTATATTCCYAATTTTATAYTTATTTCTATRATTTCATATATTTATATTTATTTTTGTCTTTTTACCAAGCCCTTTAATGCCCAGAATGTTTTCACAAGCTAAGAACATCTYCAAAAAGTGTTATTAAATAAATATCAGAATTTCTTTAATTTGCCAGAAATTTTAGTGCAACAGGAAATGCAAATCCAGCTCTGATTTCAGTGGAGAAAATTCACAGAAAAGGGTTTTTCCTCATGTTTTTTTTGTGCTTTTATCCCTCAGCAAATTGTGATAAATCTGATTRATTTTGATTTACCTGCAGGTTTAAATGGGGATAAATATTCCCAGAACAAGCCACGGGGATGTAACTCCATGAAGGAAAAGGAAAAGATTTTGGGCAAAAGGAAGTTCTCAGAAATTAATGGTGAGTGACATTAAAAGATAGCAGATAATAGAAGATAACAGGTAATAAAAGATAAATAATAAAAGATAACAGCAGGAGRTGAAAAGGAAATGAAACTTGGTGCTCTAAACCAGCTCCAAATGGATACTAAAAATAAATAAATAAATAAATAAACTCAAATAAATTAGGGCTAAATATTAAAATAAGAATTAAAAGTAGGAAAGTTGAAATCCTCCCCTCCAAAATTGTGTTAAAACTTTCTTTCCTTGAAAAGAGCTGAAACAACAGGACAGGACCTGGATTCAAGGAATTAATGCAGGGAAAAAGCTTTTTATGGGCAGAACTTGTGCCTTTTGTAGGTTCAGAATCACCATGGGGAGTTAAAACTCACTAAGAAAAAGCCAGGAGTTCCTAAAATTCAAGGAAAAACTGCTGGAATTCCTGAATTTATTCAAGGAGAACTTTGGGAGGGTCTGTTCCCTATTAAAGCTGCCTCTGGAAGGAGCAGAGTTGTTAAAAATCCTCAATTTCCAAAGGGGCATCCACAGCTCTGGGGGAAAACAAAAATAATAAAAAAAAGGGATTTCTCCAAAGCAGATGTTGTTGGAGCTGAGCTTAAAAACAAAATGTGAAGCTGTTGATGGGCTCCAAAATGTCCCTGTTTGTTGGGATTGCTGGCAGCTTTCCTGGGCAGATGCAGGGGATTGTGGAGTAATGGAAAATCCAGACTTCCCATGGGGCTGTGGGGCTGCTGATCCTCCCCAAAACCAGAGGGAAATGGGGGATTTCCAGGTTATCCCATGGGAATTTGGGAACGTGGGCAGGTTTGGATTTCTCCTCGGATTTTGTGTGATGCAGGTTTTTCATTCTGGGGCAAGGCAGAACATTCAGGGTTAAACCTGAGGTTGGGATTGTATCTTCAAAGAAAAAAAAATCACTTCAAATCAGGAATTTTGAGTCCCACCTGGCTTTTGGTGTAATGGAATAAATATTTACATTCTCTGCATAGAAATAAATCCTCCCAAGGAATCCTTCTTTCCTGCTGTGGAAAATCTTAATTTGGCTCTTAATGCTGAAATAATGCAAAGAATCAATAGTGGGGGTTTGGCTGAGTGTCCCAATGTGTCCAAGCTGTGTTTGGCCACACCAGGACTTCAGGAGGGCTCCAGGACCAAACACCCCACCCAAAAATGGCCTGAAACAGGAAAATTTCATTTTCTGGCCTCCATCCCTGAAGTTTTCCTTTTCTCAGTCCCCATTGTATGTTAATTTGCCCAGCTTGGCCCTTATCTTTACCTTGCAAATACTCCAAGTTTGGAAACAGGAGTGTAAGTCAATTATGCTCCCATAGCCATAGGAAAAACTGGTGATATTTCATCAAATTAAGTTTCCTTTTCACTTTTTTGCTGATAAAATCAAACAGAATGGAGGAACCCAGAAGTGTTGGGGGCTCAGTTGCTTTGCCATGGTGGAAGGCCTTGCAAGAGCTGTGTGTGTGGTGTCTGGGCGCCATCGGTTTGAGGAGGGCAAGGAATGTTTTCCTTGCAGAATTCTGTGGATTTCGGGAGGAACCCAGCCAGGGCTGCCCTCAGGCCATGAATGCTCCCAGTGTAGTTTTGTGAGGCCTTCCAAAAGTCAGGAGCTCCTTGGAAGTGACCCCAGGAATGCCATCAAACAGCCTGGGACGAGATCAGGGGGCTGTGGGCTCCCAGAGTGTCCCACACCCAGAGGGGAACATTCCCACTGCACCTATGGCACCAGCAGCCTGGAACAGAGAACAGAGACACCTTGAACCCTGCTGTGCCCCTACGTGCTGGGGAGGCTTCCCCTCATCCTGCCCATGTTCAGGGCTCTTCCTGCCTGCTCCTTTTCCTTTTCCCCTCATCCTGCCCAAATTCAGGGCTCTTCCTGCTGCTCCTTTTCCTTTTTCCCTCATCCTGCCCATGTCCAGGGCTCTTCAGCTGCTCCTTTTCCCTTTCCCCTCATCCTGCCGTGTTCAGGGCTCTTCCAGCTGCTCCTTTTCCTTTTCCCCTCATCCTGCCCATGTTCAGGGCTCTTCCAGCTGCTCCTTTTCCTTTTTTCCCCTCATCCCTTCAATGTCCAGGGCTCTTCAGCTGCTCCTTTTCCTTTTTCCCCTCATCCTGCCATGTCCAGGGCTCTTTCCTGCTGCTCCTTTTCCTTTTTCCCCTCATCTCCCATGTCCAGGCTCTTCCTTGCTGCTCCTTTTCCCTTTTTCCCACTCATCCCTTCAATGTTCAGGGCTCTTCCAGCTGCTCCTTTTCCCTTTTCCCCTCATCCCTCCTGATGTTCAGGGCTCTTCCAGCTGCTCCTTTTCCTTTTTCCCCTCATCCTGCCATGTCCAGGCTCTTCCAGCTGGCTCCTTTTCCCTTTTCCCCTCATCCTGCCCATGTCCAGGGCTCTTCAGCTGCTCCCTTTGCAAAGGATGATCCCTTTTCCCTTTTACACCTTTTTCCACGTGGGCAGCAAGGTTTGTGTGAGGGACCCAAAGCACATCACTGTGGGGAAACCATCTCCACATTGCATTCTGCTTTGGCACAGACACAGCACAAGAAAATGAGATCAGAATATTCTTGGGAAGAATTGTGCCTTGCTTTTCTCTGTGAATAGAAATGGGGTACAGGCTTGGCACTGCCAGGCCAAGGAACCAAGCACCATCACTGTGGGTGACAATCCCCCAATTGCATTCTGCTTTGGCACAAACACAGGCACAGAAAATGAGATCAGAATATTTGGGAGAATTGTGCCTTGCTTTTCTCTTGTGAATAGAAATGGGGTACACGCTTGGCCTGGCCAGGCAAGGAACCAAAGCACCATCACTGTGGGTGAACAATCCCCACATTGCATTCTGCTTTGGCACAAACACAGGCACAGAAATGGTAAGAATTGGTGTTTTTCCTTTCTCTGAGGTTCAGAGAATGTGGAACCCAGGAATATTCTTGGGGAGAATTGTGCCTTGCTTTTCTCTGTGCAGGGCAATGTGGCGGCACAGGCCGGGCAGGGATCGTGATGGAAACACCTCAGCCCCTCCTGGCCCCAGCCAGCCTCCTCCAGAGGCCAGCAGTGTTTGTTGTGTGAGGAGGCAGAGCTCCCCGGCAGGGCACCAGCTGGACAGGGAATAATCACCGGGGAAAAATCATGGAATTCAGAGATAAAGACTTTTCCATGCTGCTCCCTCCGGGATCACCAGCAGAGCTGGGGTTCACGTTCCAGAGGCTGCACAGTGCTGTGGTGGAAGTGGGAGCCTGGTGGGAGTGCTGGATTCTTAGCAGGGCCTGTGGCAGCACAGCACAGCCATGGAGGAGGCTGGAAACTCTGAACTGGGGCTGTTTTTGCTAAAAACGGCTCCGCTGGCCCTGATTTATGAGCAAACAGAAGTTTGCAAATGGCCTCGGGAGCCTGGCCCAGAAATCCATGAGCCTGATGTCATGTGGAGAGGCCCCAGAACACAGAATTATTTTTCTATGGGTTTTTGCAAGTGTTATTAAAAATTGAAGTGTTCAATGGAAATTTTTTTTTCTGGCTATAGGATGAGGGCAGAAGTAATGTCCTGGAATGGATGTGGACAAGACATCCCAGTTTTAGGGCCACCCTTCCTGGCTCCAGATGAGGCATGGCTTTGCTGGAAGAGGGGATTGCAAAAGGGGATGTGAAGGGAGGTTGTGGGGTATCTCTACCACCATAAGTCAAAATGGCACTAAGGAGGCACAGAAATACTAAATTTGACAAAAGAAAAAGGTATTGTTTGTATCTGGAAAAACATCCAGAGTTACAGGCACTATTGTGTTTTTACGTGAACATGTCTTGGTATTGCCCATATAAAGTGGCAAACAGGTTAATTAGTACTCAAAGCAAATAAATTCCTGCAGTCCAGATGCATCCCTTTTCCACTGGAATGAATTATTGAGTCTCAAATCAAGGAAAGAATATTTATATTTGTTGTACTTGGAATGCAAATATGAGTATTCAAAAGGCAAAACAGGACTTTTAGACTGTCCTTAAGTGTTTGCATTCTTGAAAGTGTTTTAAAGAGTGTAATATTTTTCTCTCTTTTGCTCACTTGAGGGTACAAAAAACCTTAAGAAGCAGAAGGATCGGATGGTCTTTTGTTCTGATTCTGGGTGTTCTGTGTCGACTTTTACCATTTGTCATTCTTGGTTTGTCTTTCTAGTTTCCATATGTTCATTTCAGTTTCTAGGTGCTGTTCAAATCCTTCTCTGAAGGTGGGATTAGGGTTTTTTTATGGCATTTTTTTCTTTACTACTAATATATGGGGTTTCATAATATTTGACCGTTAAATTATTTCTTTTTTAGAACAAGTTGTAATGAAAGTGGAATAATTACTGGTGTTTTGGGTCAGCTGTGAAGGTGGATAAGACTGAAAGCCAATGGGCCACCAACTTTGAGTCAGTAAAAATGTGGCCACATCTCTGTGTATTTTTGTGTTGTGAAAGACTCAGAAAATCAGGTGGCAATTAACAGCAATTTCCTGATTAGAATATTCAGCAGCTGGACACCAAGGTTTGGCCAAAATCAATGAAAAAATAGTGATACTTTTTTTCCCTGTTTATTTCAGGGACTTTCCCTAACAATTACACAGCAGTTATCTAATTAAAGCATTCAGTTCTTGAGACCTGCCTTAAATGAAGTCAATCTTTTTATTTCTTAATTTTCCATTTTTGCAATTTCCTTTTTGCTTGTAATCATCATTCTCAACAGGAATAGCCCATAATCTTAATAGGAAAGAATGCTGTTTATAATGACTTTTTATTGCCTCCACATGCTTTAATTTATTCCAAGACAATATCATTCCCACCTGGAAAAAGAGTTAGGCAGCTAATAATAAAAAAAAAAAAATCTGTAAAATTGTAATAAATTAAAAGACTTTAATAATCACAAGCCCAAAGAGAAAGACTGAAGGTTTCAGGGGGAGAAAAAGAACAGCTGGCAAAACTTCTGTCCCACAATCAAATGCCTTACTAACAGTAGGCATGAAAATAACCAAAACTGTTAGAGTGGAATGTTCCATTTAATTTAATGTATAAAGTTTTATCAAAGTAGTTTGTCTGTTTAACAAGTTATAATTGAATAAAAGCTCAGCCAAGGAGCCAAGCTAACCATAATTTTTTCAACTATTCTTGGTTCCCTGCATGAATGGATTGGTGTGGTAAGGTCAAGGTGAAAATGTCTCTCTATTGAAACTTATGTGCCAGCCTACTACAACCAGAGCCTTGTCACTAGCAAATGGATTTGTGCATTTGGAGATTTTCTGGCTATTGACTGAAACTGGATAAAAATGGACAGGGAATCACTTGGTGGCTGAAGGGGCTTCCTGATGGGTGACTGACTCTCACACTCTTTTCGAGCAGGACACAGCCTTGTTGATCCAGCCCTGCAGTGTTGAGTGGTGTGGGCAACAATGTGTGCATGCAGTGGGGCTTTGGGTGCCATTTTTTGCTGATTTATCAGGGAATGTCCTGTGGTAGAGAACTGCCATGGATTAGGACAGCAGATCACTTGTCCACCCCATGGAATTGATGTCTTGAAAAACAGGTGTCACAGAAGGGTTTCCGTGCAAAGGATTCATATTAATTGCAGCTCAGGAAAGGCCATTTGCTTCAAATTTGAGTAAAGAGTGGTTTAACAGCAAATTAGTACTTGCAATGCACCTCAAGGCAAAATATTTTCTTAGAGCATGGGTGTTCACTTTTGATATTACTTAAAAATATTTATCAACTTCTTTACCAAAGTTGTCCTTCTGCATTAGCTTGTTTTTGGAAGAAGGGTAACCCCAGGCAACCCAGCAACTCAAGCCCGTTAGGCAGCCTGCAGGCAGTCAGCCTTACACAGAATGATAGAATATAAAAGACCCCTCACAGTGGCAGCAAGCCAAATCAACAGCACTTTTGACAGGGGAAGTCTGTAACTCTGAGGTAAAGCAGAGGGGAAAATAGGCAGCATGACTTAAGTGCTATTTTCTAGGTTATAACAGTGCCTTGGAGATTTAATAAAGCAAGATTTTTAGAAGATTTGGAGACACATCTAAGCTTGTATAAGAACACGTCCTGAGATGAAGGGTCAAGGCCAAAGAGCTGCAGGAAAAGGAAAATTCTTTGTGCTCTGGCAGCGAGCCACAAAGGGCTGAGGAAGCAGTCCAATTCCAGTGGGCTTAAACTTAGTGTTGGGAGAGGCTGACTTGGTTGTGCAGAGTACTATTTGCAGCCCTGAGCTTGTTCTCTCACAACCCATGAAAGTTCACAGACTGCTCCATGTCTGGAACAGGCTGTTTGAACAGGATAAGTAATCCCAGCTGGCTCAAGCAGACAAATCCTCCTCAGCAGGAGACCCCACTAGTTTTGTACATCAAGGCTTCCCTGGAAAAAATTTCATAATTCACAGACTGAAGGGTTTAACACTGTATGAATGGATGGAATCTGTTTTATCTATTTTCAGTTTCCTCTTAACTAGTTTAAAGAAATGTTTTGACTGAATCAATGGGGAGGACTTATTTCCCAGGAGGGAGAAAACTCTTGCCTTGGGCAATTAACTGATCTGGTGCCAGGGAGAGAGGGACAGTGGAGTGTAGGAGGCCAGGGGAGTAGGAGCCTCGTGTGAATGGACGCTAAAGTACAGGGGAGCAGCCCTCAGTCCCTAGAGGACATGGCAGGATTTGTCCTGACCACAGGGCCTAGGCAGGGTTTGCTAGAAACTTGGAAAAAAATACATTTAGAAAACTGCCCTGCTCTGGTTTGGTGAGTTCTCCTTCTTAAGATGGTAATTATTCTGATTAATAGCCCACCAGCCTCTTGTTTGTTGTTTTTATTTTTAAAGCCTTCAGAATCTATTCTGATTAAGATCTGGTTCAGTCTGGGAAGGACTCTACAACTTAAAGCTATTGGCCCAGCTGGGGATCTGGTATAGACCAGGGAATAGCAGCAACATACAGGGCTGGAACTGCATGAAATGTACAGCTGTTCACAAGAGGGAGGGTTATGTATTCCTTTGGAACTGGAGAATGCATTCTTCCAGCCTTGCTGTGTAGCATTCCATTCTACACCAGCTGACTTGAGAATTGTGGTTGGGACCCTGTGGTTGTAGGAGTCAATCTAAAAATCGCTTTATTTTTGAGAGACATGAGAGTGTGCACGACTTTGGGGGGTATTGACCTTGAGTTACTGAGTGATCTTTGTGAGAAAGAACTTCATAACTTGTGGTCATACCTTGTGCTTCCTGTGTTGGGAAGTGGTGGTTCTCTTCTCCTTAAGTTTACTCGATGCCACTAATTACATATGGTAAGGTTAGTAGAGAATAATATAAGTTTTTTCTGGCTGTTGGGGTTTTTAAAAAATTTTCAGCCTGTATCAAAGTTTGTGTTCAGGATTTTAGTTATTTCTTTTTTGTAAGCTAGAGAGGAGAGATGGCTTCTTTGGGAAGCAAATGGATCATGTGTTTAATTAGAATACTTAAATAAAGGGCAATGAGTTGCAAAGCTATCCCATACTTCCAAACAGAAAAATTAAAGGCTTGATAAAATATCAATTTTGTTCAGTGATGGGGCAGAGTACCTTGTTGGAGAAAATGCCTGCTTTATATGAAATCTATTTTAAAGCCATATGTTAGAGCAGGAGCGGTTAATGAAGGATGGACCTATATTGCATTATTTTTATTTGTGTTTCAATTTTTTTGGTTCTGTTTTTCCGTTTCCCCGTTAAGGGCAAACCTACATCTAAAGGAGAAATCTGCATTTTGCTCTTCTTCCTGCTTCTAGAGGGTTAAATTAATTTTACATAACCTTGTCTTCAGACTACTGTTAAGGAATGTTCATTGTACAGGAGTGGTTGCATGAGTGAGTGATGTCATCATCTGCATGTGCAAAGGGAAAACAGACAACGTGGTCTAGAGATGTAAAACAAGAATTTTAAGTTTTTTTATGTTCTTCTTGGCTGTAATGTGTATTTGGGGTAAAAGGCAAATTTTTCTACAAAGGTTTGCTGTAGCACTCATGCCTGCACAGGACTCCAGGACCACTTCTAATGGAACGGCTTGTTAAAAGGCAAAGTAGCTCTATTCAGACCCTTTAAGTGGGCCTATCAGTTGTCTGCCAATAATCAACAAGTCTTTTATTATAACTGAAAATATGGCCTGACTCCAAGGTGAAGTCAGGCAGTTGCATCAAGACACATTGGGGGGTTTTTTTTATGGTATATGTTTCCAACTGAAAGAGAAACTTCTCCAGCTGATGTATAGCAGAGTGTAA
The DNA here is from genome assembly GCA_002167245.1 of Sporophila hypoxantha. Lineage (NCBI taxonomy): Eukaryota > Metazoa > Chordata > Aves > Passeriformes > Thraupidae > Sporophila > Sporophila hypoxantha. Next base: position 370,251 of record NDFG01000026.1, read on the forward strand.
ATGGAGCTGTAATTTAAGTAGTCTAACTTCTATTCAAGATGATTATTCTTGCAGTGGTTTTGCTAGAAATAAACCAAATGGATGACCAGTTGTGTGAATGTAACATTTGTTCAGCATATGACAGAATTTTCTGTTCGCGACTTTATGGGCTGCTCTAATTATTTTTTGAGAAAGCTGAAGCTTTGAAAGCAACCTTTCAGATTCCTGATTGATAAAAGATGCAAATAAAGTACTAAAATAGGTATGAAAACTGACAGAGAAATGTGTGAGTGGTCATGAATTCAAACCCAACCCCCTCCCATGCTTTTAAAAATTGGTCTACATGAATGAAGCAAATGTAAGTTATTAAAAATCTGTGTTTGTGTGAATATGTGTGTGTAAAAAAAAGGAATGAAAGTTAACAGCAACCTCAGCTACAAATCACAGCAGATCACACACAAAGAATCTGCATAGAAACAGGAATTTTTTCACTTAGAAAAATATTGCCCATTAATTTCATTTCTTCCTGTCTACAAAGCTGCCTTGGAATTACATAATTTCAAAGGGCAATCATTTTAATATGATGTATGTAGAGTTGCAGTTAAGCAAGAAATAAAGAAAATACTGATTTGGGTAGTAAAGCTAGGTATGTTCCTTTTAAACTCAACCAGCTTGTTGATACTTTTAGTTTCCTGATTTCATAATCTGACAGTCTTTTTGGCCAATATTTGTGATTTGTTCTAGGCAAGTAAGTCCTTAAGGATTACTCTTTTCCAAGGGTGAACACTAATAGACAACCATATCAAGATACTTTCCAGAAGTGATGATGTATTGTTCAGCCCAAAGAATAAGCCAAAGTTCATGCAATAGGACAGATATAAAGTGGCAGAATAATAGCAGTGCCAGGGCTGTAAATAAAAGTACTAACCATAAGACCACTGTAAAGGACTGTGAATGTACCTAGTCAGTCAGTGATTTTGCAGAGTTTAAAATTATATGAAGCAAGGATTTTCAAATGTCACTTTGTTAAAGAGTGCATTACTGTAGAGAAGAGATGATTTTAAGTACTGCTCTTTAATAAAATAATCGCTTAATAAAAATACCTTGGATGATTTTTTTTTCTTGTCTCTTAAGTTAAACTCTTCTACATAAAGCAGCGAGAATGAGGGAAAATGTAATCAAGTCTTCTCAAGAGTGTCAGCATTAAGTCCTATGAACTTTCCTTATGCATGCCTACTGAAGTTAAACTGAGTGCACATTTTTTAGGAATACTGCTTTTAGGAATGAAATTATTATCATTTAATTTATTAAAGGAAAGAAAAAAAGAACGCCTGAATAATTAGATAACTTGATGCAGATTTTTTGGCACTGTTTCCGCAGCTTGTCACAGAAGTAAAAATCTGAGAATCTGGTTTTTAAAGGAGGGACCAGAAATCAAAGCAACTGTTCCAGAGTATGATGGTACAAAATATTTTTTTGTCTTCCCTAGTGAATACTAATTAAGCATATGTATTGGGACTCTTCAGACTCTATTTTTATCACATAAAAATGCACTTTATGGCATTATTTCAAGCTGCAGTCTGTGAGCATACCCTTTCCGTTGAGCACTCTGGGTGGGGGGTTTGTTTTCAACTTCTGATTAAGATCTACTCACTTTAACTTGCTGTCAACGCCTAAGTAAGACGCATCAATAGCCCAAAAGGAGGTAGAGTAGACTTCTTTCCCAAGAGTAATGATGTTTTTTAGGTGATCAGGTCTGTGGCTGAAACCGACCTTACTTTCTTTTTGGGTGCTTTCTGCTCTTTTGGTCAGACACTGGGAGTAGCAGAATTTACCCAAGCAGTACAATGGATTCCTTCTAGCCTCCATGGTCTCAAGAACAGATTATTGTTTATTAGATTTCTCTATTTGAAATTAATACTGCTGGAATAATGATACACAGACATGCATAAACTGCTATAAACCCATAAAATTATGAATAATTTGAAATAAAATTATTCATCATTAGCAAACTTATTTTAAATCTGATACTTTAAGAATCCAAGTTAACCATTGTAGCAAAACCCAAGAAAATGAATACTTTTTTCTATAGGAATTTACTGTGCATGTGTATGATGTGTTGAGATAACAGTGCTATGATTTTAATCAACAAATGCCGTTAATGAAGAAATTAATTTTAATCAACTCCTGCATGAAGAAATTCAGGTTACACACCAAATCAATCCAACAGTGTATGTGCTGGCATTAACCCTGTCCTTCTCTCAAAATGCATCAATGCCAACTGGGGGGATGGGTACTTGAGTTATCCTTGAGAAGTAACAGCTGTAGAAAAGAATGGTATAAACAGGTGCCAAATTAGCTCCTTTTTGGTAGAAAAGGTAGAGGTGAGAGATAATTGCATTATTATTTTCAAGTCTGAAGCTGCTGTCCTATGTTTTCAGCCAACACCAAAGACAAAAGCCTAGTAAATGTGAGTTTTGCCCAATGAAATATATTGCCAGAGAATATTCAAAGAATATTCTTGAAAAAATATGCATGTTGTATACAAGTTAATTTTAAAAAGGGACTGAATTAATACAATAGTTTAAGCGATACAAGGTGCATAAACTTTCTTTTAATGAGGTTTGGCATGAAAACACTTAGACCATGTTATCATGGTAAATGTGAAAGTAATTCCAGCATGCTGGATTTTGTGTCTGGTGGTTCAGACGTTCTCATTCCAATTTCCAATCAGACTTGACCAGAATCACAGAAAGGGTTGAAAGAGACCTTGGGGATCATATTTATTCGCAATCCCTGCCATGGGTGGGACATCTTCCCTAGACCAGGTTGCTTCAGAGCTCAATCGCAAGCCTGGTCTTGAACATTGTCACTATCTCTGGGCTACCTGTTCACAGGCCAATATTGGATTGTTATACACTGAGACAACCACCTGCTGCAGAATAACACACCTTTCGTATCCATCTTTTGTTCCTTGTTCTTTTTTAGAAGTTGATTTTGTTCTTTAGTCTTTGTGCCACTCTTGGTAAATATAACACCTAAATAATTAGGGTCTGTTCCATATATCTAACACTGGGAATCTTTAGGCCTAGTGGGAATATGAAAATAGGCAGCAATTCATCTTTGTCAATTTAGTTATGTGTTTTGTGACAGTAGCTAAAACATTGAAACTGTAAAGAAGATCCTGACAATCAATTGTCTCACCAAAAGTCTGTTCCCAGAAAAAATAGATTAATATAAAATTGGTTTCTAGAGAATTGTTATCACACTTTCAATTTTAAATTGATGAATTAACAAGTGGGATCCAGCTCGGTCTTTTTAAGGATCTGGTGTTATTTGAGAGTAGCTTTGCTAACAGCTTGAGTAAGTTGATTGGGATATATGGTATTAAGTGAAACAATGGAATAGGCTACAGAGTGCTGTATGCCTCTATAAAAGAGGATTGGGATTTAAAATAAGATTGATAAAAATGATCAAAAGATCTGTAAAAGATCTAGTAAGTTTCAGCTAATAAGAATGAACAGTGTACTGTGGTTTGTACTTGCCATTATACTGTCTCTCAATCAACTGCTTTGATTCAGAGTCGCCTTTGCAGTTCCCCTGGTCACTTTTTACCCTGGTTGGTGGATCCCTTTTTCCTCAGAGTATAGGTTAGGGCAAGCTAGGTTGGGATGCCTGATTCCTCTTAGTTAATTTTCAATTAACTTTCCTTAATTGCTGTTGCTACCCAGGACATTTTGCCCAAGGTGGGCTATGGGAGTGGCCACATGTGTAAAAATGTCAGGTTGTTGCATTTTGAAAGAACTGTACTTGTTGTCTCAGAGAAATAATTTCACTGCTCGTTCAGTAACTTTTAAGTTGAAACAGGCCTTGTGCCAGAAAAACGTGGATTCTGCACCTGTGCAAAAATCAGAGAGCACACTGAGTCCCAGAATGGGCAGGTTGGAAAGGGACCAGAGAGGGTGGATTCTTTGTCCAACCTCCCTGCTCAAGAGGGTCAATCCCAGAGCACAATGGCACAGGATTGCATCCAGAAACTTCTGGCTATCTCCAGTGAAGGGAGACTGCCACAGCCTCTCTAGGAAAATCTGTTCGCAGTTCTTGTGACCGCACAGGAAAAAAGCTCTGCTCATGTTCAGGGTGGAATCCTGTGCCTCCATTCTTTCCTCCTTGTCTCTGGCCCATTGCTGGGCACCACTGAGTGGAAACTGGTCCCTTCTCTGAACACTGACAGAACGAGGATTGAGTCTAACTATACCCAGCTTAAAGAACTGACGCATGGAAGATGCTGTAGAAAAGTCTTTGATGTAGGGGTGACTGATATGGAGTTTGTAACCTTGCTCCTCAGTGGTTTACAAGGGGATGGTAGGAAATAAACTTTTTTTCGCTATTTTTTTTTTTTTTAAATTTAAAGCAAGGGTTAGGCAGTGTAGTAGGCTTACAATAACCCCAAAAAATGCATAATTAATTATGAAAGGGAAGTTGGGATTTTTTACTACCAGTTTGAGGATGTTGAAGTGCTGCCAGTTATAGGAGAATTTTAAGAAAAAAACGTATGGCTGCATCTTGTTAAGGAATAGGTTTAGGCAGAGTTGCTCACTTTTGAAAGGAGAGAGACCAAGACCAGAATAATTCATCAGTTTTCACCCAGGTGTTGGTTCTTACCCCTTTTAATTTATGGGCTGATGTTTCTGGTTTAAATTAAAGATTTAAAGAAGCTATGTTGGTTGTTGTTCTAAGTGGATAAAATCATCATTCACTGGCATTATGGTCAAATGGAGATTTTCCAACTGGAATATATATATTATTTTTTTTCTGTATTTCCGTTATGAAGGACACAAGAAGTAGCATAAAGGAGTGGAAACAAACAAATTCCCTCCTGATTCACTAACATAAGGAGAAAGTAATGCTTACTTAATGTTGTGGCTAAAAAAGCTTGAAACTGGCCTTTAATATAGATTTTAAAAAGCAAGGTGGTTTTGATTTGACTAATAAAAATCATCAAATACATGAAGCAGTGAACAAATGGAAAACTGTTCAAGAAAGGGATTAGAATGTTGAAGATCTATGATTTGGGAGTGCCAAAAAAATTCATTTTAAGAATGATAAATGGAAAGACCAAAATTCTTTTTGCTTTTGATACAAAGATTGAACTTCCTGTTCCAACCTACTTATTTTGAAGAGGGCAGCTAAGTCCAGCTATGATCAAACTTTTCTGTTTGGCCAAACAGAAGTGTGTTGAATTA
>NDFG01000026.1:375500-400086 GCA_002167245.1 Sporophila hypoxantha
GGGCGGAGGCCGTTCACTTTGGTAGAATCTGCTAATTCAGCCCTTCGTCGTAGGTGGATCTAGTTTGCTGTTTCATTACTCTCCAGTCACTGGGGCTGGGCATGCATGCACTCTTCCCCGTGTCGGGATTTATGCCCCAGGGAGCTCAGAGCTGTGGCCAGAAGTGACGTGGCAGCTTCCAAATGCTGCTCAAGAGCTCCCCAGAGCCACAGGGACTGTTCCATCGGTTCAGGAAGCAGCACAGCGTAGGCCGACTTATTCCAATTAGTCTCTAGGGTGCGGCCCCAGCAGCGCTAGCAGCACACTCAGCGGAGCTGTTCCAGTCCCCGATCCCAAATCTGTTCGGATCCAGGGCCCCAGGAACACCAGTGGGTGTTCCTAATCTGTTAGGAGCTCCAAAGGAGCGACAGAGCTCGATTCCCAATCTGCCATAGAGCAGCACAGACGTTTTGAAGACGGATTGCTTTTCCAATGTGTTTCAGGTAAAGCGCCCCCCCCAGCATAGCTCTTACTAGACTAACAGGGGCTGGGTTAGGCCCAATCCTAGTATTTCCGCCAGACGAAGGGCGGTGCGCCACAAGGCGCCGCTACACGGTTGCCGGCGCACCAACACACTTTGGCCGCACGGCTTGCAGGCGGCCAAGCCGGCCTTTGGCAGCCCCGCCAGCACCTCCGGCAGAGTGGCACCGCTGGCGCTGGCTGGGCTCTGAAACGCCACTTCTGCTCCAGGAGGCCTGAGCTGGTGAAGCACTGCCCCAGCCTCGGGACCAAGATATGAATTGACAATGCACTCTTCTGCCAGCGAGCCAGAGGCAGGTAGGGCAGAGAAGCCGCAGCCCCTAGCCGGCACCGTCGGCAGGCTGCGCCACAAGAAAAGACAAATCTCCATTTTTTATATCGTGTTGTGTTGTGTAGAGCTGAGTCCTTCGACATGACTCTGAAATCCAATCGATACTCAAAACGTTTGTTACCTCTTCTCACTGGTGCAAGTTGTTGCGCGCTTTCAAACTACATCGAGAGAGTATTCTTATGCGTGCTCGTCATTCGTGGCTGGCAAGTCTCATCGCTCATTTGTCCATATGGGCTGTTTCGTTCTCTGGGCCTGGTTCTGTCTCGCCCGAGAAGTTCTGAGCCATAGCCAAGGCTGTCTTCTTGTAATCGCCTCTCATTCTCCAGTCTGAGCCTCTAGCCTATCGACACGAGTTACCTTAGAGTGAAGAGCACAACCCAGGCGAGGGGACCTAGACGTGTCGCTTCCCGTCTCTGTTAGCTCCCTGCTCTCAGACCTTCCCATCTACCGCCTGGACGCCTCTCTGTCATGATTGCCCTGTGGAGTAGAGGCTGGCAGACACGTCGGACACGAGATACGCCCCTGACCCTTGAGTCCTCTTGTCCCTAGATTGAATATGTATGTTCGTTCTCTTCTCACGTCTCACTTCTAGTTCCGTCCCCGCCTCGTTCTTTTGCTGCGGTTCTTTTGCCCCTTAGAGAAGCCGCCTGGCTGGTCCTGTAAGGGCACACTGGCGTCTCTTCAGTTCAGCACCTGGCCCGGCTTCTGTGCTCCATTCTAGGTCGATCTCATGCCAGCCTGTATCCTCCGTGCAGGCCGTTCAACCTAGGAGCGGCTGGTGCGCGTTTTTGCTCTCCACCCTACATTGAGTCCCCCTATCTCTCGCGCTTGGTTTTTGTGCAGCCTTGTGTGAAATCACCTCCCACTCAGGAACCAACTTTCTTTGCCAATGCAGTGCAGTGACACACCTCACCTAGCACTGGGCGAGATTACCCTGACTGCACCCAGAGTTGGCTCCTATTTTTGCCATATGTATTTACTCTCAACGTCGATATAGTTTGGAACTAAGTTTCCAGGAGAGGATTGTTTCTCCTGCAGATCTGTCGTTTTTCTCAAGCTATTAGTCGTGAATCTGCACCATCTGTAGACTCGCTGTCATCCATACCTCTGTGTTCATCAGGATGTATTACATTGAACTCCATACCCTAGAATTCAGCAAGGGATATAGCACAGGCCGAAGGCACTAGCCTTTTCTGACAGATTACGCTCTTGTTCCTCCAGAATCCTTACTCAATACAGATAACTATCATTTCTCATACGCAAATTCCCAGCAGGTTGTGTGTGTTTCTTCACTCCACTGGTCTTTTAATCAGTGGGATTCTCTACCTGGGAAACAGGAATTTTCCCCCCCTTACTTATGTTTCCTGTACCCACCTGTGGGCTGCTCTAACGAGCAGAGAATATCTGCAACAATATATGAAGTGTCGTGTTCTTCAAGCAACATTTCCCAGCCCCAGCCTTTCTCTACTGACCAAAATGAACCTCTCATTTTGTGGTACCCTTTCTACCACCAGACATGCATTTGTCGTGGGTGAGGATTATTTGGCATCGGCCACTTGCATGGTGAGCCTCTTGGCTTTTAACCCTCTCATCTCGCGCTGCGCCCTGAGTGCCTACGCCTTCCCTCTTTTGTTTTTTTAGACATTTCTTTTATTTCTCAGTTTACTTTGAGTTGTCTATTTATTTCTATCCTACATTGTGCATGCAGATATTATTCGCATTTCTGCGTTATCATAATTTGTGAGATTCCCATATAGCTGCGCTTATCTTTTCGTACAACGGTCTTTCACCACTGGTTGTATTCTGTACATGTTCTCATATACTTCTCATCAATTCCTCACCGTTGTTTATATAAATCATTTGAGGTGGGAGGGTGTTTGAAGGGAGGGCACCCCAAGTGAGCTGGCGTAGAAATTTCCATTCACAAATGGATATCGTTATCTGGAGCGGCCTTGGTGGTAGTATTAATTATTTGACACCCTTACAATTTCTATGCTCTGCTTATGTAAGGCAATAAATTGGTATAAAACAACCTAAACACGCAGTGTTGTGAAATCCAGAATTGTGTCATGGTCTTAGGATATGTACAACTTATTATCATCGTCTTAACGCACTAGTACACAACCTGAAGAAAGTGACGATGAGAATCATGCTATCAATTTACAGGCTCGCCATTTAGTCGTCCTTAGACACTAAATTCATCATTATTCTGTTGGTGAAACCATCTTTCTGTTGATTCTTTTATCGCAATTTGTCTCTGTTGAGCTGTTTCTGTGCTAATCTTCTGATTGACAGTGATGCGATGTCCTGGGGAACACTGCTTTGCCAAAAGCACTTTTTGTCAGGCCCAGTACATCAAACAAGTAAATTGTACCTTAAGGGTTTCGAGCTCTTGTCCTGCTCCTCAGAGTAGTATAATTGACATTACTACTTCCACTCTTCGAAGTTTGCATAATTTTTCAGCTAGTTAGGCATACATCTAGTCTAGCTTCTTAATCTTTTTCACGAGGCCACCAAGTTTCACATAGACCGTGCTATAGGTGTAATCCCAAAGGACAAAAGCAAACTTCCACTAGTGCCTAGGAGCTGCACGTCCTCTCATCTGATGGACCTAGCAGCTCTCAGCATGCAAGCACAAGACCAGGCATCCAGTATAACACAGTCTACCCAGACAGATCATCTAGAATTTGTCCGTGTTTGTGGATCTTCAATGAGAAGTCATCAAGAATATTGGACTAAATTGGGGTGCCTTTTTTATTTGGTTGGGTTCTCCTCGCTAAGAGCCTCTACTACCATATGCTATTACTTTCCCACTACTCCTTCATACAAGGAAACAATCAGCCAAAGGACTGAAAGGTTGCGATTATGCAATGGGAAGATTGGAAATACGATCCTGTGCCAGCTATTATGGTATAGCAGCTGAAGCGTAACCCGTCGCAAGAATGCAGGTTAGGTCGCTAATGCGCATCCACCTGTGGAAACGGACTCTGCAGGATTCTTGGCACATAAATATACCGTCCTATCTACCATTATCGCTAAAGATTGCTATCCACTTCAAATAGGAAAGAATTGAGCTTTTTGTTCCATTGCATGCTCTTCATTAGAAGGCTGCGTACGTGTTTTCGAACTCGAAGGACCATAACTCCATGCCTGCGTATTCCGCCACGACTAGGTTGTGTGTCGTGTGCCCAAAAGCCTGGGGAGCCTATATATACAATCGAATCTCAGCTTACAATGCGTAGGGAAATGTTCCCGCATTTTTCTTGCTATCCCACACCAGGTATGCATTCTGATTGGCAGATTAGGTTCCATTACATCATTTGTTTTATTGGAGTGCTACACTAATATAATCTTGTAATTCTTCTGTTTTTTTTAAAAACAGCAAGTCTTGGTCGTCATGGTTTTTTGATTTTTGGAGCGAAAACGCCAGCATGTTGCTCAGTGCAGGGGGCTGTGCTGAGCCCCAGCCTCGGGGGCGACTGTGATGTCAGCTGGGATAAGTGAAAGTGACAACGAGCCGCCAGCCGCTTGCGAAGGCTGGTTGTCTATTTACAGGGCAGGGCCAGCCTGTTGTTAAGCCCCGCACCAGCTTCCGTTCACGAATTGGTCAGGCCTGCCTTCTGCTCAGTTATACTCACCTGGCACGCTGAGGGGTTGCTCAGTGCCTCTTATTTGGGCTCGACGGCGGGAGTGAAGCGCAGAAAACGGATTGCTCTGACATAACGGTCAAATAGAATTGGTCCGTTCGCGTGGTATTATGTACCCGGCACAGATCGAACATTTGCTTAACTGGCTCTCGCACTGCGTTCCAAGCATGTTAGCAAGATGACGTTGAAGAAGCAGGCTCACGCCGAACGCTGCCACTCGAAACTGCTGCGGTGGTTGCGTCAGCATCATCATAGCTTGCGCTCCTCAACAATCGACATTGTCCCCTGAGGGACACACAAACCTGGCCGATGCGCAGAGATGAGGGAACAGAGACGCGCGGGGGACAGGAGGCTGGGCTGCTCCATGCCTTAGGAGCCAATGTGCCAGGGATACCCTTGAGACCTGCAGAGGCTCGATGAGCAGTGGAAAGCAGTGGGGGCGCTGAGAAGCAGCCGGGCCACTGAGGGGGTGTCTTGGGATTGGTTGAGTGGGAAATTTCGGTCATATCTCGGGGTGTATGTGGATGCGGCGGACTCTCATAGTCCCTCTCCAAATACTCCTGATGCACCTAGAGAGCCCTTGGAACCCCCTTTATTTGAGGAGTTGCCTTGGGGCAGTAGGAATGGTGCTGAGCTGAAGGCGTTGACAAGATTTCCGTGATGTCGCACGAGGCTTGCAGCCCGTAGTTCAGGAGCAAGCTGCCGCAGGATTGCACGGGACACAGTGATCGAGGAGCAGACAGACAGCAGGCGTATCTCCTAGCGCGCAGAGGGCAAGGGTGAAAGGAGGAGTGGGTGTCTAGTGATCGGTGTTCCCTTGGGATTCAAGCCAGCTGCAGGAGGGAACGCTCCAGGGAACTTGGAGGCGCCTCGACGACTCGCGGACTAAGGCGTGAGCTGAAGCGAAGAAAGGGGGATTGTACGCATGTGCTTACGAGATTCCCACACTGTGGTGGATGGATTTTAATGTGTGGGTTAGGCGAGTTCTGTCCGGCTGTGGACAGGGCTGGCGGAAATTCCCTTGGCTGGAGGAGAGACGTAGGAAACGGCCGATACGCGGTTGGAGTTTCAAGCGGCTGAGTGGCCACCCTCTGAATCACCTGCAAGTGCCCGCCATTCGTCCTGGTAAGCACTGACCGGAGCCTTTGGTGCACCTGGCCTAGTCGTGGAGTGTCCCGGGCTGTGGGATTTTCAGGATTTAGGTTTTCATCCCAATTTTTTTTTTTTCAGGTGGGGGGGGGGGCCGGAAGTGTTGGGTTCAGCTATACTCCATTGTTGAAGGTTGCCAAGATCTCAAATTAGTTCGCCTCCACTGTTCAATTCGTCCGAAAGCGCCCCAGGCGGCAGCGCAGACTGAGGGATCGGTAGGACACGCGAAGGGCGAGATGCACCGCGATGCCGGAATGCCGGGACTCAGACTGCGCCCGCTGGGGGATGCACGAGAGCCCGGGGAAATTGAGGATTGCCTGGCTTCACCACCGTCGCCAGTACCGGCGCACTCCGCGTCGTGGGCGCGGGGTCTATACTTGGAGGTGAGGGCTGTTTGCAAGAGCACACGCACCGGCCTTCGTTATGGGGTGGGGTGACGGCGGGGCGCGCGCAAGGGGGGAGTAACTCAGCACCACATCTCGCACGCTCTGGGTCGCACGGCAGACCCTAGAGATGGTATCCTCCCTGTAACCTCTCATGCATGGCGGGAAGAAGGAAATTAATGTTATTTCTCACTTGCACAGCTCACTGCACAGCATGACTGCATTGTTTTTGTTATTAGGCATTGCATCTAGTCACATCGTGCTCGTCATGGACTGCACCAAGAGATCTCTACCCAGGCCCGACGTCAGTGACGCTTTTCCGTTACGACTCAAACAAGAGCTGGAAAGGAGCCAGGTAGTTTCGGAGCTGGCCATTCGCCCCTCGGAGAACCAAGTGACAGGGCGGATCCAGAATGGGAACAAGACGGGCCGCATAGTCTTGTGTGTGTTCGGCTCCCTCGGAGCAGAACAGACTTTTGGTATTGATGCTCGCTGGTGCGATTAATAGCGACTGAACTCAGCCTTAGAGGAAGATGGCTTGGCGCCGCTTGGACGCTTGGTCGAGCCGCGGGCCGCGCTTTAAGGACAAGATGATCCCTACGGCACCTCATCCCCGGCCTAACCCGCCCTGGATCAAAGGTTCTGGTGGCATCTAGGCTGGTAGGAACCGAAGGAATCCCAAGGCGTTAGTGTCAGGGAGGGCCTGAAAGAAGGCGCAATGCACTACACGCTTCGTCCCTGCGCCTCCTTTGTGAATGAACGCATGCAAAAGTTTGGTTTTGGGTGATCGTGTTGAATTGGGAAGCTGAGTTTATCTCATAAGCCGAACAGGGCGCCGAACCACTTGGTTTATTTGCGAGGTTGTTGGTTCACATAGCCTAGGACAGCGATTCAACGCAAGATTATCACAGGATCTCTTTCTGTTTTTGGCTGTGGGTTGCCTATAAAGGACAAAACAACTTGTTAGGTCCGGTGGTGTTTTTGACGTCACTGAGAACGAATTTTTAGCGCTAACGTTGAGGGTTCAACAGTGGTGCTTGCTTTAGCTTGATTTCTGGTAATTGTTTACTTGTGATCAATCTTGAGACTCGCCCTGTAGCTCCAGCAGTGGGTGCTTCGTCTGGACTCGACCTGCCAGAAGCCTGATGGTTCTCAGGGAGATGTGTGTTGGCCAGATGCCAAGGTTACGGTATCTTCCAGTGAGATCAGTGCTCCTCCTGGAAACCCTTTTTTGTCGCACTGTGAGCCGTTCTTAGTTTGGGGCTTTCTCGCAGGGTACCTTCCTGTAGTCCAGGTTGCGCTTTGATTCATGCGGGATCCGTTTCTCTTGGTGAAGACGGCTCCCAGCCGTTGCATCGATTGGACCCTGCCAGGGCTGTCCAGGGTAGGTTTTAGTGTTATTTAGTGTATGCTCCGATCGTACTTCTCCGCTGAATGCACCAGGACGATGAAAGTTGATTGAGGGAGGCCTGCTGGGGTACCTCTTCTGCTGCACTCCACGCAGAGTGATGCCTGTGCGATTCTCTTAGGGGTTCTGTGTCTTCTTGGTACCTCCTCCTGTTCCGATCCTCCATGCCGCCTCGCATAGCTCCATTGGCCACTGTTCGCTGGAATGTCGTCAGCGCAGCCTCCAGGGCTGCTCTAGAGGATTTGCAATTCCTGGCCATAGGAATCACTTCGGACGACTCGTCTGGTTTTTTTGGCGTGTTTTTAAGTACAATCATGTAACGTCCAATGGAAATAGTGTCTATAGAAAGTTTGGCTCTATACTATGTGGCACATTGACGATTATCAATTTGACACTATTTGAGAATAACTGTTAATTAACTGACTATGTTTATCTCTCGCGGACACCTGTGGAGCGCGATATCTTTTATGGCTATATGTGCATCCTAAATTTTCCTAAATACAATGAGGCCGCCTGCAAGGCTCAACTATTTTTTTAAAAGACCCGCGAAAAGCCGAGACAGGAGCAGTTTTCCCGTGCGCGTAGATAAATTCAACGATGCTCCTCCTACCCTCCTTTCATATTTGTGCAAACGTGTTTATAATCTTTATAGTCTTAATTGATTGCTCATGGCTGCTGACTCCAATCGATCTACATTAGAGCAACATTCCTGATCGGAAGTTGGAGCGTCATTATTTAGTCTACCGAAAGGCATCAAACATGGACTATACTTACAGCTACTCTGTAGCGCATGCAATGTAAATATATTTTTTCTGCTTCCACAAGAACTTTAAACCCCAGATTGTGATCCTTATCTCGAGCCACTCAGCCGTTTTGGTGAGAGGTTGCAGGAATTGCCTCTGTAGACGAATCCTAGGGCTACGGGATGTTACTTTTCGCTTGATGCATCTTCTGGAGATACCGCAACCCGCACGAAAGATTAGAGGCATTCCTCTAATTAATAGAACCGTTCTCTTACATATTTTGACTGTAAGTATTTAGGTTTGCCACCCAGGGTGCAAATGTGCCGAGACACTCATAAAATTCTGTCTAGTTGTCTGAAGATAGCGATCTCGCACCACTCATGATTTCTTTCTCCATATCAGAAGTCGCACTAGCGTTGAAGCAATCCCTTTGCAGATGATTAGCCAAGGGAAAACAGAAACCCATAGCTAGCGCATGTATCGCACACACTTCAGAGCGAGCTGTCCTCATCCGCAGACCTGCCTATGTCTATTTATTTTGTCTCTATGTTAGTCTCTTTGTGACGTTCAAGGTTTCTCACTTCGGTGTGGTTAGGACAAAAAAATGAGCGCCTTTGTAAGTTGATCCTTCTTGTCTGGACTGTTTAGATCTATGGATGGCGTCTTTGCTCTTGGCGTGTGGTTCCTGCCAGAGCTGGTTCTTTCTCTCCTTTAGGTTCCAGACATTTGCCTCTCCTCCTGCCCTGCAGCGTGCGGTTGGTGAGTTAGTTGACACCCCCATTTATCTGTTATAAAAGTTACATTGTGACAGTCTAGCAGGCTCTCTCTTTGCTATTTGTTCAGATGTAGTTCTTAAATCTACTCAAGTGATGTTTTACATCGATTATAGAAAAATAATGAGATCTTACGCCTCCGACGCCGGTCTTCTTGGCACCCTTCTTGCACGCATCAATTGTCCTACCGTCATTCCACAAGTGCACAAGACCAATGAAGGAACTGGAGACGCGGAATTTCAATCATCCCGAGCCCACTGCGGTCGGTGGGAACCATCTCAGCGTAGGGCCCTTCCATACAAGGAGCAAGCCTACCCCGACTGGCGGCGAGAGCGCAATCCTGCTTTTCGGTGTCAGGCCGGAAGGTATTGCTTGTCTGCAAGACAGCATAAAATACTTGTCTCATTGGTTTGTTTGGTGCCTGGGACCCTGGCACATGGTAAGCGGAGGAATGAACACGCAGGCGCCTGATTCGGTGCTGGCGCCTGCACGGCGCTGTTTGTGGTGAGCGACTGCCTTGTCCGAGTCTCGCACAGTGGTGACCCGACTGCCTCCGCCCAGCTACGGTTGAAGGCCATGCTCTCTCGAGCCCAATCATATCAAGTACAAACACATTTGCCTGGGGCCTACACAGCTACTTGCACGTGCCTGGTCGCTCCAGCACTCCTTCCCTGTAGCGACACCAGTGACAGGTGCAAGTGCACACGGCAACAATTCGATGGTGCATCTAGGGACTACTAGTGGCATTGTGCTCGATAGCCGAACTGAATTCCATGGATCTTTAGAGCCACTCGAGGAAGAGGACGCTAGGGGTGCTGCTTTTTTATTACGAATATAACGGGGCACTTCTTCTCCTCTCGCAGGTGTTGCTCATAAGCTCGTTTGGCTTTGCTTCGGCATGTTTTAACTTATACTCTCTCACGCCAACGAGTGACGCTTCAGGTATCTGTGATTTGCGCCTCAGGGCATTCTTGGGGCCTGGCGGTTCGTTTCGCTCTTTTCTTGCGCGAATCCTTAATAACTTTCAGCTAGGTGGGTAGTGTACATGTTGAATGGCTTATCACACCGCTCTATGTGTGCTCTTCGATTCTTCGGCTGCTGTGACGCAGAGGTAACCATGTCCCTCAGGACATGCTCAGTGGATAGATATATATTTCTACCCCAAACACTCACCAATGCTGCCTCATTGTCAAGGACTCACCTCTGGCGGTATGCAGCATCCTGAGACTAGAACTGTAGATTTTCTTTCATGTCCTGTACTTCTCTTTTGGTTCCTATCCAATTAACTCCCTAAAGACCATACAGTTGGTTCACTAGTCACTCCTCAAATTCAATCTCCCGCTTCTTGATGCTGAACGCGAAGAGGTACTGAACTTTGGAAATTATGAACTGACTATCGTAAGCCTGTGTCCGATACGTGCATCGAAAGATTAGACAAGAAAAATGAAGTTTATCTAAGAGCCGCAGAATGATTTTGGGACTCCGTCACCTAAACGGGCAAGGAGATAGTAACACGTACTTGTTCGCAAATTTTCTCTCTCCAGCGGCCCTGACTCGCCTTCTCCGCTTAACACGGATGTTGGACTCATGATTACCCACCCTACACTCAGGCCACCGTTCTGCTGGATTGTGTGTGAAGGGGGAAATGGTGGACCTACAACGCCGACACTTGAATGGCGCTGTCTGCTGGCGTCTTTTTTCTCCATGCCGCTCTCGGTGAGTTTTTTTAATTTCTGCCTTTTACTCGGGTATCGCAACGACACACGACTTCTGGCACGCTTCGCCAGGCCGGGACCCGAGGTTGTTCCATTTCCCCGGTGGTCCTAACGCCCGATTACGACGTTTATCTCTCGACGCGTCCGACTCGACCGGGGCGGTGGTGCACAAGCCAACGGCGTCGTACGCGCGCCTCGCCCAGCCGCCGACCCGGCAGGGTTGAGCATCGCAAGCAGATACCTGATCCCAAGCTCCAATATCGGCGCAGCGCACTCTCGCTTCCCGGACCCCCCTCGGTCACTGGGGCGGGCTGCTCTGTCCACATGCATTACTCTACCCATTCAGTCCTGGCCATATTCCCGAGGCCCGTAGTCAAAGGCATTCCCAGTTTTCCTGGGTTGTTTAATTGTCTTGCTCCTCTCCTTAGCCCTCTTGGTGGCCACGCGCCGCTGCAGCTTAAATGGAAAAGGAGTGCGTGAAAGTGGGCATGCGGGCCCGGCAGACTAGTGTTGTGTTGTTGCCGAGTGATTGTCATTGAACTTTGAGAGCGTAGGTTCCAGTGGCAGGTTTGGAATACTTGGAAAACATACTGTGGTCATCAGTGGGCCAGACGTGGTCTAGGTCGCTAACACTATTGCTGGGTCTTGGCGGCGTGCACTCAGCAGGGTGTTCTTCAGGAAATTAGGTTAGTGTGGCTTTGCTCGCTGACTTGACAGTCCCAGAGGCACTCTCTGCGCGATTCATTTTAACTAGCATTGCTGCGCTCGCGACGTGGTGTCGTTTTTCTCATAGGCGGGGTATAGTCTCCCTTTCTCTCTTTTTCTCTTTCTCTCTCCTCCTTGTCTAGCCGGGGGTATCTCGCCCTTCCTGTGTTGTGCTCTGTTAGCTTTCTTGTTGGCGGCTTATTCTGTTTCGTTTCTCACCACTCGGTCTCTCCGGCAGATTCCAGGGTCCGCTCCGCGCCATCACAGGGACGACTGGAGCCGCTTCCGCTTTCCCGGCCCTGCACACCTAAGGCAGTGCATTACACGAACTCCCGTCTCTCCAAATTACACACAGGATATCTAACCTCTTCATGCGCTGCTTGTATGACGCCGCGCTCGGGCGCTATGTTTTATTGCAGCCTCGCGTGTTTTGGTGTGGCAGGTGCTCGGGTAGACCTTAAACTGAGTGCTCCGGGTATCTACTGGGATACGTGGATGCAAGAAGTGCAAGTAGGAGGCGATTCGGTGGGCTCGTTTAGCAGTGTGTGCGAGTAGCTCGACGCTAGTGCAGTCTTGCCGAGTTATCTCACTGTGTGCTCTCCGTGTCACGTGAGCGCTGTGGCCTAGTTGAAGCTCCTCACAGGGGACGTCGAAGACGCCGTCGTGAGCCAGACGGGTGGTATAGCGCCGAACGGTCGAGTGCCCCCTTGTCGCCTCCGTAGGAGCCTCTGCTGCGTGGCCGCTCGCGGGCGGGAAGGTGAACAGTCCATATCGAGTTCCAATGCAATCTGGATTTTAGTCACATCTCTTTTGGAAAATTTTGTTCTGTTTGTTGCGGCCTGGACTTTAAGAAGAAAGAGGCCTGATTAGCATCATATTCATAGTGTACTTTTCATTATTTTTCAGTTTAGGATATTCTGAGATCTGCGTGTGAGTTTGGGCGTTTGACGCAACTGCGGCTGCTGTTTTCATCGCGCCCTGGTCTGTTGATGGGACAGGGGTGCCGGTTGGGAGTTGTGACGCGGCGGTTGGGCACTGTCCAAGCTTTGCGCGCTCTCTGGAACCTGTGTCTCATCGTCGTTCATGTGACAGATTAGGCTGGGATGCCTTTTGTGTCTGAGTGTAGATCACAAGATGACTGCGTCATGGCGTGGCCGCTAAGAGTGTGGCTCTCTCGTTTTGAGGTGGTTTTGAAGGCGCGGGGATTGATGTGGGGTGGGGCCCTCGTCTCTCTGCCCCGCTTCGAGTGTCTCGCTCCGGATGGTGATCATGTCTCCGGGGGGTTTTTTAGTGTTTCTTGAGTGAGGGTGTGCTGTAACCTGAAATTAGGCTCATTCGTTGTTTTACTAGGGTTTAATAAAGTTGTAGTTGGCTCAGGTGGCCAGCCAGTCTTCGAGTGTGGATTGTAGGATCTGTGTCGGCGAGTTACGATAGCTTTTGCAGGGGAATCCCATCTAGTGCAGATAGGGGCAACGCATCACAAGCGACACGCAGGCAGATGCTAGCGGGGTATGGTGTGCTGTGTTTTTTTCGGTCGAGCTCTAGAGTAACATGGTGACAGGGCGTAGCAGTCGCTGCATGAAGGAATAAGACAGGCGCCAAGAGCTCTGGCATAAGATCCCGAGG
Source organism: Sporophila hypoxantha (assembly GCA_002167245.1). Classification (NCBI taxonomy): domain Eukaryota; kingdom Metazoa; phylum Chordata; class Aves; order Passeriformes; family Thraupidae; genus Sporophila; species Sporophila hypoxantha. Next base: position 388,500 of record NDFG01000026.1, read on the forward strand.
GCTCGGTCTCGCAGATCTCTCTCTTCTCGCCGCCTCATTAAGGACTCTACGTGATTGAGCGTTGGGTCGTCTATCTCACTTCTCGGGCTGACTTGACCGGCCTGGCCAGCTCAAACCACTAGGTAAAGAATGATGTTCTGCTTTGGATTACGTGCCTTGGGCATCTCCGTGCCTCTGGGGCATTAGCTCTCGCTACGTGATTGTGTAAACCATCGCTCATCATATTTGTTGCATAGGGTAAGTGCTACTGAAAATTGATCTGGCATGCGGGGGAAGCGCTAGTTGGGGAGAGCTGAATGTTCGTCGTCGCGAGAAACCTGAGTCGACATGCAGGGGTGGAGTGAAGCTAGTGTATCTTCCTGTTAGGCCTGGTCAGTCACTTCGTGAAATATGTTTCGGTGGTCTCATGTTTGGGGCACTTGTGAGCATAGGGTGGCGCTGGGCGCTCTGCGAATATGATCGTCACTCTCCTGGATTATGAATACTTTGAGATAATGAGGACAAATCTAGAAGGAAACAACTTCATGCATTGAGAAGCATGACAAGGCTTAGAGCGAGCGACTAGGCACTGGTACAACTGGCTAGCTTTGTCCGCCTATCTAGGGGCATGTTGGTGAATTACCTAGGAGCATGGCAGTCGTGACGGGCCTAGAAATCGATTCACTCCTGTCGCCTCTGTGAGCACACTGAGGAAATAGGCGATCTCTGTTGAGAGGGATAGTGATGAGGGTATATGCAATAAAGAGGCTGCCTTCCAAACAAGTCGACAACTCTCGTTAGAACAGTTTTGGGCACTGCTGTCTTGGCAACCGTGTTGAGGTGCATCTGTGGTGCACTTAATTCGACTCAACTTACTCTGAGGGCTTGGGTTCGATTGAGCTAATTCGATTGCAGAAGAAGTAGCTGGGATGAGCTATCTTAGATTGGCCCACTGTGGTGGTACAGGTCATCTATCTCCATGTGTATTATAGTCAGGAGAGTGGCACCATTTTTGGACCCTTCGCTGAAGCGGGATTAGTGGTTCTTGCTCTTGCTGCGAGGACGAGGTGGGTTGCCCTGTGGTGACCATGTGATTGTGTTGTACTCTCTGTGCCTTTTGTTTACGCCCGTGCATACTTTGAGCTGGCAGCAGATGGTGTCGTCGTGTGCCTTTTGTAATCGATGAGAGACGTGTCACTTGTTGGGGGTTATGGGTGAAAAATGTGGGTGATGAGCAAGTGTTTCGTTAATTTGCGCCACGATATTGGGTTTCTTCTGGCTTGCCTTTTTTTGAGTGTGTGTACACCTGTCCAGCTTGTCGCTGGAGATGTCAGAGCTTTGGAAAGTTTGGCTCTCTCGACTGCGGGAGACATGCTGGGCTATTTACAGTGGATCTAGTCGCGTTTTCCTCCACCACTGACAGGGTATTGTCAGAGGACTGCGTGCGCGAGGGAACCTTTTTGCTCTAGCACTCTTTCTAGCTCCATTGTCTTAAATCAATATGAATATCGTTTGGAGGCTATTACTCTCACTCTCCATCTTCGGATCCTCTCATTGATCACACAATAAACTCTCGGCCTCCTTTTTTAGGTTCCAGTTGAGTGTTTGCGACGCAATTGTGCTTGCAGATATACTTCAAAACGTCTCCTTTTCTTCTCCGCCCTAGTTGCCTAGTTTATGACTTGGATATATGATGTTCCCATTAGCGCGGGATTAGTATGTCTTGTCTTACTCTATAGGTTAGAATGGCACTATGGTCTTGCATGATCTTCTCATTTGATAAATAGGTTAAGGCTATGTGGCAATCATTTCCTAGTACATTGGTGTGGTTTGGTATTGATATTTGTGCGCACTAAAGCCACAGCCGTTTGAATCATGTGTGTTCTCTCAGATCGTCAGCGCTGAGGGCTGAGGAAAGGTATCCATGATAAAGCCTGCATCAAGCTCCTATTGGATCCTGGGAGCATGTGATTGTGCAGCTCAAAAGGAGGGATGAAATGAGCAATCCAGAGCGCGAATTTATGCCCGCTTCTGACGGGCAGTACTCGAAATCACCAAATCTCGCTTTACTTCGAGCTAGAGGTATAAACAATGCTAGACCGTGAGACATTCGTAAGGGGAGGGATAGCAGACACATAAGTGCAAATAATACTTAAGGATGAAATGGAAACGAGGCAGCTAAGGTGAGACTATAAAGAACCAGTACAAGCCACGGTGGTCTTAGCCCACTTGCAAGAGAAACATGCTTGTGTATATGTGAAAAATATTAATAAAACACAAAAGACCCACTAACATTTGGGAGAAACTGACTTGACTCAGAAGTCCGTTACACTCACTAAGCCGTGGTGCAGCGATCGCCAAGATCCTCGTGTGCGCTCTGGCGTGCCATTCGCTGAAGTTATCGCTGCGCGGTCGGGGGAGGTATGGCTCCAGTCTTATCGCTGGGCAGCCATGGGAGAAGCGCCGTATGGCGTAGGCTGAGAAGGCCGCCCGCTGTGTGCCCTTCGCAGGGGATCCCATATGTGCGGAGGGTCCCTCCGTGGGAGTGGTTGAGGCAGGGACACGTGCTGCTAGGCTATCTGGTTCGGTGACTGAAGCGGCAGAGTGCGCTCCTCAGGCGCGGGAGCCTTGCCTGAGCTGCCCACAGTGTGGGAATGGGGAGCTAGTGGGGAAAGCCACTGTGGTATTAGAACTCGGAGGACTGGACTTGTCTTTGCCGTGGTCCGCGGACCTGTGGGGAGGAGATGGAAGCCGGGCTGTGGTTTAGCAGGACTCCTGGCTAGGAACTGGCAGGCTGTTGAATTTCGAGCTATGTAGACTTTTGCTTCGCGTTGTCCATTGCGAAGTCCTGTGGTTATCCTAGGTCTGGGCCACTGTGGGAAGCCTCTTCTCATAGGAAACCTTAATAGACGTGGATGACCCAGAGAGGCCTGCAGGCTCTCAGCTTTTGTGATATGTGGGTTGTGGAGAACTGCAGGGTTCGTCATTAAAGAAGGACCCACCGTTTAATGTGCCATGTTTCGTCCCGCAAGACCGGGTTTCCTGTCAAAGAGCCGGGACTGTGACTGCCCTCGCGGGCTGAAGTGCTGTGCAAGCCTGAGTGTGAATTTATACACGCAAAACACTCTGCGTAAGGCCTCTTCGCTTGCAAACGGCCGCTGAGGCCTCCCAAATGTCCCCTGCAGATCGGGCTGGAGATTCACCAGAAATGAGAAGAGACACAATGAAGTCTTATTAATAATTAAAACTGGTTGTTCTGTTTTGGCGATTGTTTTTGGTGTGCTCAGCGTGCAGGTGTGCTTGTGCCCCAGTGCTATGTGAGGGAGTGGGACCAAACACTGCGCGCAGGCGAAGGTTCGCGGAAGAAGGACAGCACTGTTCCCTGGTAGGTGACTGGATTGACCAGCTGAAGCAGTGACCCATGCATGCGCCCGGCGACACTCCTCTCAGGTGCTTGAGGCATTATCGGCCTTGGGCCGCAACAACTCAGGTGTTATGGTCTCAGGGATTTCCCAGCCAATTGGAGTGGTAGGTTGGCTGGGAGGGGGCGACACGTTTCAATTGAGCACTTTCATGGTTTCTGTGCTGCCTCCAAAAATCGTTGCTGCTGGATCTCTTGCGCTGTATTTTTTCATCCGAGGGTCATGCTTTGGATAAACATATTGAGGTCTTTAGGGGGTGAGGTGGAGCAGGGCAAATCAGAGTGAGCGGGGGACTTCTCCCCCCTGACACTAAATTGGCAACCCAGGTGTGTTCTTTGCCTTAGGAGTTCTCGAGAAGCGACCCTATAGCTTATATACTTGATCGCATTGAGTGCAACTGCTCTAAAGTGCGTCGTTTTCCTTCTGTGCCCGCGACTTTGGCATACAGTTTTGATATTCTCTATGGGGAGTCTCGGTTCAATTCTATAAATACTACATGCACCATGTATCCTGGACTTTGTTTTGGTCTGTCGTCTCGTGCTACAGGACTCGCTTAATGCCATCCATTTCTTTCCATGCCAGGGACACCTTCCACTCTTCTTGCCCAGTGTCTGCTCCAGCTCTCCATCCTAGTGTCTCCCTCTCATGGCTTCTTCTCCCATGGTAGGGGCGGTGCTTCCACCCTCTTTCTCCTCTCGTTCCAGTGCCTTTTCATACTTTAGACATTTCATTTCCAATCTTTCTTTTCTTCTCTTCTTCTTCCTGTCTTCTGCTTATTGCCTTCTCCTTTCCTTTCACTTCTTCTCCTTAAAACTTCTTCCTACCTTTAACTAATTGACTAACAATCTTCTCTTCTCGTTCTCTTACATTACTCTTTTTATCCAACCTCCTTCTACTTGTCGTCCCTTTCTTCTTATCTTTCTCTCCTTTCGTTCTCTCCGTTTTAGAGAAAGAACGTAGATTCCGTAATGTAGAAAAGATGGCCTTTTAACGCTGTTTTTGTTCATTGCACTCTGTGGCAGGAATCTCACGCTAAATAAAAGATACAGCCCCCACAAGGGTTTTGTCAACCTCACTTTAATTATTTAACAAACACGACTGGCTGACAAACCTACTTGAGCTAAGTGGCGTTAGTCGGGGTTTCATTTTGTACTAGATCACGGATACAAATTGGGGAGAAGAGAAACAAACCAGAACCCTCTTCACAAAAATACATATAAGTTTGGTGTGCTCAAGAATTATTATGCTATTTCTCCTCATATTGACTTTGAACCCGCCACATTTTTTCAATTTTCTATATTTTAGTGTAACGGAGGAGTGATTAAATTTTACCCTATTCAAGGGCCTTGATTGATACAGTCTGACAGTCAAGGAAGCCGAGAGTGTTCTAACCGCTCTCTCAGGCGGTGTCTACATCACCAGCTGCCAGAGAGTTCCTCGCTCTCTCTCCTCCTGGCTTTCCTTTTTCTCAACCTTGGTTGTCGGTGTCAGATGTTGCTTGTGTTTTGGTTCTCTGTCTGGAGCTGCCCGAGAGGGGACACAGAGGGAATAGGGCTCTCCTGAATAAGTGGACGCGCTCGGAGAGCGATTAAGGGATGGGTACCAACTGGGCAATCTCCAGACCACCGGGCAGTGGTCAAAAGAGCTCTGTAAAGGGGGAAATAACCAAGCTCTGGTGGGTTCACTCCATAGGATGACCAATCCTACAAGCTCTCTAGTTTGCGTGAGCCTCCAGTTTTGGGGCAATAGCAAAGAGCACTGGTTGGTGCCTAGCCCAGGTGCTCCGCATAAAGCGGCCATACATAGAATGCATTCAATTCGCTCACGGTGTTGGAGTCGTTTACAGCAGTCTCCTCATGAAAAACTCAAATCGGCGGAAATGTCATCTCTATAAAAAACTCACTACTCCAGTTGCTAGCAAATGCACTTGTTCGAGCTTCGACTGAGAAGTGGAGATGAGTTTGAGTACTCTTTATTTCCTCTGCGTATTTTTTTTTTTTTCTGACTTTATTATCACATTTTCGCTCTTTTCACTGACTGATAATGCTTTCTCAGCCACGTGTTTGACGCTGCTACTGTGCACGGACTGGGATCTCGAGATTTTGCAGCCCTGTGCGGTATTTTTCCAGTCCTGAGTCTGGAAGAAACAAATCCCCCTATGACGATGTGATTTCTGTCTTAGTGTGTCATGTTAGGCAAGCAATTTATTTCCCCTCATCTCTGTGATGGCCTTATGGTGTTCTGTGTATTATACGCCTCTTTGCTCATGTTTTATGGTGGAAAGGACTGATCAGGAGTGTTCTTGAGTTATGACAGGCGTATAACTCTCAGAGAAGGAATATTATTCACACTGTTAGTCATGTGTACGCATTTTTTCGTATGTGGCGACTCATTATTATTACTAAGTGTATCATTATGTCCCAGGTTAGATCTCCTATACTCTAGACTCTCATTTAATTGATACATACTTAAGATTTTAGGAGTATGTCTCCAAATGCTGCCCACATTTACAATCCTCCACTTGATAAGTTTTTCCTTCGTCAACGCAGGAACCATTCACTATACTTGTCGACAATTTTCTTTCAGTAAAACCTGAAGGATCAGGGTAGATGACTCATTTCGCTCAACTCCGCAACAACATCCACTCAAGATGCTTGCTTCATACTGTGCCGCGGGCTTTGACCCATTAATGCCCGAAGGGCGATTTTTGCGGAGAATCTCGCCTCTCCGCGAGTTTACTCGTTCCCGTGTCTCTCCCAAAGACGCCTGGTCAACTCTGACACTGAATTGTGCCAGCTGATCTCTAGACTCTCGGATGGATGCTTGATTTGGTCCAGACAAAATCGAATTGTCGGCGCGGTGAAAGTTCTCCGCAATCATATGTTAGATGACATTCATCTCATGTATACTTTTTCTTATGACTTGCGGAGATGCTTAAACTTTCAATTTTGCTGTTGCTCACAGTTTATTATTACTATACCCTAGCTGGGAGACAGAGCCCAAATTTGGTGGTAGTCTGCTACGGATAGAAATAAAAATCCCAGCCCAGCCCTAAACACAACCACTTGCCTAATTTCCTTTAAAACTTTGTCCATGGACCAAATTTTGCCCTCATCAGTCAGGATGCAACTTTCCATGTGAATGATCACTATTCGTGTATCCCAAAGGCAAAAATTGTTGCCTATCTAATCAATCTGACTACTATTTTATCTACTATCTGTCTGCTGTAAACTCTATTAATTAGTTAATGTTTGTTAAAAACAACTCACAAAGATGTAAAGCCCATATAGAACACTCGCTAAGTATTATAATTATTGTTGTATCTGACTTGCTGTATCTCTTATACCTATCTAGCGTATCTGACCTTCCCCTTCTTAATTTGTTTTTTTTTTTTTCCGTAAGTTTATGAAAATAACAATAATACTTAACACTAGTGACGTTCATTTTTAAGTATAGTAATAACTGTTGTTCTCTATATATATACTTCATCTAAGTTACACACTTTAAACTCTTTAATTGTTTATATAACTTATAATTCTTATAACTTCTACGTTTCATGCGTTTTGCAAACAACTCTATGTATATCTCATAATACCAATTTGTGTGTTATTTTTTATACTCTGTTTTTAAATTATATAGTAATTTACTTTTGTGCCCAATATTAAATATAGAGCTATAATTTTCTCTCTTATGATTGTCTCATTACGTTATATTATTTTTGGCTTCTTCCAGAATATTAATGCCCAGAATGTTTTCACCAAAGCTAGAACATCTCCAAAAGGTGTTTGTATTACTAAAGTATTCGATTTCTTTAAGGTTTGCCGACGATTTCTAGGGGGGCTGCAGACAGGAGGAATTGTGCACATTTATTCTCCTTATGTGCTCTGATTTTTCTGTTTGTTGGTTGATAGATACTTTCCACGCGGGGAGAATAAGGGTTTTGGCTCATGATTTTACAGGCCATTCTATGGTAGTTATCTATTAAGGTGCCTATTGCTTCCTCAGCAGATTGTTGTAATCCTTTTGATTGATTGTTGATTTACCTGGCAGGTGTGGAATGGGGATAAATTTCCCCGAACTAGGCCTGAATGGGGGTGTAACTTCCAAGCTGTGCCAGAGATACAGGAACAAGATTTTAGGTGGCCAGAATAAGGAGAGTATTCTTCCAGAAATACGATTGTGTATAACACATTGCAACTTACCATCGAGGATGTCTCTTGTGGTCAATAGTTTTGTAATTATACAGATAGCATGTTCATAGTAAGAAGGTTTACCAGGTTGAATAATAGGACTACTTATTAAAGTTGTTAGATTAACAGAGGGATGAAAAGGATATATCAGAGCCGTTTGGCTCCTTCTTAGCTCCAACTCACATAGAACTGTGAGTACATAAAACATATATTATATATTTGAATAATGACATACTTCAACTGTTTTTAACCTCAGTGTGAAAGCTGAAGATTTAAGATATTAAGAAGTAAAAAGTTGTTGGGAAATTTGTACAAATACCTTCTCCTCTCTCTATCGTTGTGCTACGATTATTGTCTACTCATACCGACCGTTTCAGGTTCCTGAGAGAGAGCTGACACACAGAGTGACGCCGAACGTGGATTCAACGGAAGTTATATGCGCCGCGAGGAAAATGCGTTAATTCTATGGGAAAGCAACATGCCTTGCTGCAACTGTGCTGTATGGTGTTCCGATTTAAGTCACCCATGCGGGAGCCTCTACAAATCTTACTCACGCTCGAAAAAGCCGGAGTTGCTCTTAAGGAATCTCAAGGGACGTAAATATGCTTGTGTGAGATTCCTGTAGATTTCACTTTCTAAGCAGAGAAACTATTTAGGAGACGTGTCCTGCTTCGCCCTATTCGTAGAGTCTGGTGGCCATCAGTGGGAGATTTCGAGATGCAGAGGTTTGATTTAAACTGCCTTCAAGTGTCAAGGAGCGAATCCTCGACGGGGCCTCGGGGTCAAACAAAAACACATTGATGAAAAGAAATGAAAAGAACCATGGATTTCTCCCTTACTGTCATTGAAAATTTGATTTGAGGAGCATAGGCTTTGCACACCTAGACAAATTGAAAGCTGTTTGGATGGCTGGCTTCCAAGACAAAGGATTGCTCCTCTCATTTCTTTAGGGCGTCACACTGCTGCGGACATTTTGTTTGGGCAGGACGATGGACCAGGTGGTGTGTGGAGTAATGGAATCCAGCTTTCCCATGGGGCTGTTGGGGGCTTTGTGGCTCGTTGCATTAATCCTGACGCCATACGTAGACCAAGAGGGCATGGTAGGGAAGATTGTCCAGGTACTCAAGAAGTATCGTGAAGGGAATTTTTGAGTAGTCTCTCAATGCGTGATTTGTGATGACGTTTTGGCTACGTTATTAGAGATTTCAACTCCTGAGGAATTGTGTGGCATGCTAGCTTGACGTACGAGGATCTTCTTTCATGTACTGCCATTGGCGTTGGCGGCAAAATGGGTCACCCAGACACTCGGTGGGCTGAACCTTAGTGTGTGTTAGACTCTGCGATATTTATTTTCTTCAAATGCAAGATGAAAAATCTTACAGCATAACAGTGCAGACTTCGTAAAAAGAGAATCAAGGTAATTGTCTGTGTGCGCATGTCTGCCATGTTTTGCATTGGCGACTAAGAATCAGCCCTGGGCTCTCTACACCTGAAGATAGAGTCCGCACCCTTGGCTTTTGTCGGTGTATGCATCACTGATTTACATTCTCTGCCAAGAATAAATCCTCCAAAGGAAGAGTCTCTTTCATATCTCCTGATCTGTTGGAAAATATAAATATCCTCTATTTGGCTGATCTTTACTTGGTATGTTGAGTTAATACAGCAACCGAATCAATAGTGGGCTCTCTCACCTGAGCTCGTAGCCCAGGTGTGCTCCAAGACATGTGTTTGGCAGCAGCCAGGACCGACAACCCCCCCAAATGAAGGCCTGAACAAGTAAAATTCATTTTCTGGGCTCGACCATTCCCTACAGAAGAATTTTTCAATCCTTGTAATGCCAACCTCAAATAGAAAAGAGTGTTTCTCGCTCCTTATTTCTCAGACTGTTAGAAATGATTGCGAGCGTGGACCTTTTAGTCTATATCTATCTTTTCCTGTGCAAAATTACTTTCCAAGTTTGGAAACAGGAGTGTAAGTCAATTATGCTCCCATAGCCATAGGAAAACTGGTCATATTTCATCAATTTAGTTTCCTTTTCACTTTTTTGCTGATAAAATCAAACCAGACATGGAGGACCCACGTAAGTTGTTCGTGGGTCATTGCTTTGCCCATGTGGAAGGCCTTGCTAAGGAGCTGTGCTCTGTGTGTCGGTGTCTTGGGGGCATGGTTTGAGGAGTAAGGGCAAGCGTAATGTCTTTCCTTGCAGGAATTCTGTGGATTCGGGAGAACCCAGCAGGCTGCCCTTCAGGCCCATGAATGCTCCCAGTTGTTTTGTGAGGCCTGCCAACAGTCAGTCGGCAGTCCTGGAAGTCGACCCCAGGAATGCATCAAACAGCCTCGGAGAGATCAGAGGCGGCTGTGGCTCCAGAGTGTCCCAGCCCCCAGGATAGGGGACTTCCCATTGCATGCACCATGGCACCAGCAGCCTGGAACAGAGAAACAGAGACACCCTTGAACTCTGGCTGTGCCCCTACGTGCTGGGGAGGCTTCCCCTCATCCTGCCCATGTCCAGGGCTCTTCAGCTGCTCCTTTTCCTTTTTCCCCTCATCCTGCCCATGTTCAGGGCTCTTCCTGCTGCTCCTTTCCCTTTTTCCCCTCATCCTCCCAATGTTCAGGGCTGTTCCAGCTGCTCCCTTTGCCAGGGATGATCCCTTTTCCCTTTTTAACCTTTTTCCACGTGGGCAGCAAGGCTGGTGAGGGACCCAAAGCACCATCACTGTGGGTAAACAATCCCCATATTGCATTCTGCTTTGGCACAGACACAGGCACAGAAAATGAGATAAGAATATTCTTGGGGAGAATTGTGCCTTGCTCTTCTCTGTGAATAGAAATGGGGCTACACACCTGGGCCTGACAGGCCAAGGACCCAAAGCACCCTCACTGTGGGTGAACAATCCCCACATTGCATTCTGCTTTGGCACAAACACAGGCACAGAAAATGGTAAGAATTGTGTTTTTCCTTTCTCTGAGGTTCAGAGCATGTGGAACCCAGGAATATTCTTGGGGAGAATTGTGCCTTGCTTTTCTCTGTGCAGGGCAATGTGGCGGCACAGGCCAGGCAGGATCGTGATGGAAACACCTCAGCCCCTGTCTCTTATACACATCTAGATGTGTATAAGAGACAGGGTGAAATAATGCAAAGAATCAATAGTGGGGGTTTGGCTGAGTGTCCCAGTGTGTCCAAGCTGTGTTTGGCCACACCAGGACCAAACACCCCCACCCAAAAATGGCCTGAAACAGGAAAATTTCATTTTCTGGCCTCCATCCCTGAAGAATTTTCCTTTTCAGTCCCATTTGATGTTAAATTTGCCCAGCTTGGCCTTATCTTTACCTTGCAAATACTCCAAGTTTRGAAAACAAGGAGTGTAAAGTCAATTATGCTCCCATAGCCATAGGAAAAACTGGTGATATTTCATCAAATTTAAGTTTCCTTTTCAYTTTTTTGCTGAATAAAAATCAAACAGAATGGAGGGAACCCAGAAGTGTTGGGGGYTCAGTTGCTTTGCCATGGTGGAAGGCCTTGCAAGGAGCTGTGTGTGTGGTGTCTGGGGGCATGGTTTGAGGAAGGGCAAGGAATGTTTTCCTTGCAGAATTCTGTGGATTTCGGGAGGAACCCAGCCAGGGCTGCCCTCAGGCCATGAATGCTCCCAGTGTAGTTTTGTGAGGCCTTCCCARAAGTCAGGAGCTCCTTGGAAGTGACCCCAGGAATGCCATCAAACAGCCTGGGACGAGATCAAGGGGGCTGTGGGCTCCCAGAGTGTCCCACACCCCAGAGGGGAACATTCCCATTGCACCATGGCACCAGCAGCCTGGAACAGAGAAAACAGAGACACCCTTGAACCCTGGCTGCTGTCTCTTATACACATCTAGATGTGTATAAGAGACAGGCTAAGAACATCTACAAAAAGTGTTATTAAATAAATATCAGAATTTCTTTAATTTGCCAGAAATTTTAGTGCAACAGGAAATGCAAATCCAGCTCTGATTTCAGTGGAG